>CM028691.1:54522999-54717827 GCA_016771965.1 Brassica carinata | reverse complement strand
AGATCATACCAGATATCTCTTTCAAATCTCAAGTTGAAGTAAAATACAACAAGGCCAGGGATATCATATATGTCACTGTTAGGCAATACTTTTTCCATTGTTCACTGTGACTGTGCAAAAGAAAGAGCTTTTCTCACCTGTTCAACCCGCTGAATTCCAGAAGCAACTACAGTTCCCCGCCGCAAAAGACGAATTTTCTCGAGTACCCAATCGTCTAATGCATCGCCCATCCCAAGTTGAAGTATCTGTTTGGCAACCCAAAAGCTTTCCGCCTTGGAAGTGTACAAAAGTAGATAATCAAAAAGTCAAGTTCCCTCTTTGACGCTTCTGAATTAAAGTTCAAGTTCTCTCTTTAAATATCCTCAAGTTCCATCAAATAAAATAAAAAATCAGAAAATAGTGCGACAAACAAAAACTAAATTTAAACAGAGATCGTTACTTGTTTTTTTTTAAAGAAGAGATACTGTCCACTACAAATGCATAATTTGATATTTAATATTTAATATCTCATACTGACTTTTTTCTTTTCTTTTCTTTTCCTACTATATGACACAATAACTTTGAACAAATATCACCATGTGTTATTACATAAGTATAAAAATAGATTTATCACATAGTTTAAAACTGTAATGGTTTGGTTATGGATATTGCATAAAAACTTTGGAATAATGTTTTGGAATAATTTTTCTTAAAAATAATGTTTCCTTGAAAATTAGATTTTGAGTTTATTACATTAGTTTTATAAAAAAACAAGTCAAACTGTTTGAGAGGTGTCAAAAATATGTACATAATTATCATTGTAATATTAAAATGAAAACATGTAGATCATCACCCTTTGGCAGAAATGAAGCATTCCTAAAACTTATAAAAACTATGAAATCGCAAAACAAACACACCATTTAAATTCAGAAATAATTACAGTTTATAAACTCATACTTTTCATAGCAAAACATTTAGAAAAATATTATTGTAATTTTTTAAAAAAATAACATAAATATCATTCATACATACACAACTAATTTTGGTTAGTCAGAAAGACATTAAATGTTCTCCAAATATCTAATAGTGCTTAGTGTGTACTAATATTCTATAATTTGAGTATATAATGCTTTTTATTACTAAAATAAAATGAGTGTTCCATTTTTTGTGTACGAGAAAAAACAAAACTGAAAGATATAAACAAGAAAATTAAATGTAAAACTTTATTAGTTAATTAAATGCATTGAACTGTTAAATATGATTTTCAATATTATTTTAAATTTTTAAAAATATGCCTTAATATAATTTTTACACATTTAAAAATAGATTTTTCACAAATAAAAAATAAATATTTAAGAGATAAATATGTTAATATTGAGAAACGCATCAAATAGAATAGTGTTGGATATATTTTCAAATTTTGATATAAAAGAACCACAAGATTTGTCGGCAGCCATTAGCTACCATATTTTTATGTCATATTTTATTGTTATCATGGACTTTTGTAAACAATATCACATTTTTATTGTTTTATATATATAATATATATCAAGCAGAATACGACAATTTAATTATAACTAAAAGTAAAATTTAATTTTACAGTTGATATTGATTTTATTTTTAATGTCTTTATAAAGATTAATATATATAATCAAATAAATGTAATTTATAAAACAGATCAAATACAAAAAATTTTAATGGTAGATCTCTAAAAATTATGTTTCTCTTAAGATTATTGTGCCAAAGCCCCAAACACTGTTGATCAATTAGTTGGACAGGACTTGAACTCTCGTACCATGTTAGAGAAAATAAAGAAAAAAGGAAATAATAGCTAGAAGAATCTAACGGTTTAAGATTATTATACTAATAAAGTCATCGAACGAGAGCTGGATCCAGGTCAAAGATGTTCGGCTACCGACTTTGGACTTAAAAGTTTTAATCTCGGCCGTTGGAATTAAATTGATTATATCTCCACCGTCGATTGCTTTTTATGCCTCAGCTATAAATAAAGACCTCCTCTTTTGATTTTTTCTCATCTTATCTCTCACGCTGCTGCCTCTAGACGCGTATACGCGGGGGGTGATATTCCCTTCTGAACACGTCTCTGAGTTTTTGCTTTCTACCTTACGTTTCTTCCTTCTTTTGTTATCTCCGTCTTCGTCAACGCGGTTTCGTGGATGGATCATCGTTAGGGTTTTCACTTTTACACGGATGGTTGTTGATTGATGGATCTCCACACGCGTTGTCTCTATGCTAAGTCTTCAGGGGGTTTCTTTTGATCTCTTTCCTTCCTTAAGTTTTTAGATCTCGTAGCTGTGTTACCGAAGCGAATTTTGAACCCGATCATCGTGGCTGCTTCTGAGTTTCTCCTGATTTCATCGGTGGACTTTTTTTGTTTTAGGTGATCTACTTATTGTTTTAGATTGTGGAGGATGCTTGCAGTGATGATCGATGATGGCGTTTAGGGTTTGATCATTCTTCACGCGTGGTTTAAATTCCGGGATGGCTCTGAATAGGTTTCTCTGTTTTCCAGATCTGTTGTGTCATTCAATTCACTCTGTGGCGTAGAAGGCTCGGCATGAGGTTATTCACCTTTTCGTTCCTCTTTCCTTGTGGGACCTGTCTCGGTCTGTTGATTTGTTTGTTTGCGCCGTTATTAGAATTGTTTTGAGAAAAAACTGTCGTCGATTTACAGATGGTTGGGATTTCAAAAAGAGAGTAGCAGGACTACTACTTTTGGAGTCTTCATGGTTTATTCTGTTTTTGTTTATTTCTCACGCTACATCGGCTCTGGTTTATTTGTTCATACTTCCTAACCACAGTTATTTTTCTTTATATGAATTACATCGGTGTCTCTTCTGTTCATTCAGTCTACTACTTCTTGTTTTAGATTCTGGAGCATACTCTTATTGATCTCTGCCGCACGTTTTCTTCATACGATGTCTTCAGGGGTTCTCGTTTTTTCTTGATTTCATTCCTAAGTTTGCTTTTGAGATTGCATCCTCTGATCTCTTTCGTTCCTTACGTTTGTAGGTCTCTGTATCGTTGCCGCATCTGAGTTTACACCTTTTGTATAGGTTTGGTTTCTAGATTTCATCGGTGGACTTTTTGTTTCATGTGATCTACTTGTCGGTTTGTTGTTTTACATTGTGGAGGATTCCTTCTTTGATGATCGATGATGGCGTTTAGGGTCGATCGCTCTTCAAGCGTTTTCTCCATTGGCGGTTTATCGGGCCTTCCGTCTTTTTCCTTTTTCCTGCTTTTTTTAGTTTGCGTGTTTTTTTTTCTCTGTCGTAAGAGAAACATGTTTTTCGTTATGATATAGAACATGGAGGCGGCAGGTGAGAGAAGCATTGGAGATCGCTTTGATCAATCTTCTTCCCCGTTCTAGGTTTCTCTGTTTTCTGGTGCGATACTTTTCTTCCATGAATTACTCTCCTTCGTTGTTGTGAACAGGTTTGCGTATGATTTCGAGCTCTTGTTATACCATTTTTTGTTTTTAGTACAGAGGTATACTGCGTACTCTGTTTTCCAGATCTCTTTCACCAATTAATTTGCTCTGCGGTGTACACATATTGATTTCAAAAAGAGAGAAGCATGAGGAGGCTCTGGTTTATAACCCGCTCTACATCGGCTCTGGTTTATTTGTTCATACTTCCTAACCACAGTTACTGTTCTTTATATGGACTACGTCGGTGGATTTTTCTGTTTATTAAATCTAATTGTTGTTTTAGATTGTGGACGATGCTCTTATTGACCTCTGCCGCACGTTTTCTCTACACGATGTCTTCAGCGGTTCTCGTTTGTGTTCTTTCTCTTGATTTCATTCCTAAGTTCTTACTTCTTACATAGGTTCGCTTTCGAGATTGAATCGGTGATCTTTCTGTTCCATGTAATCTACTTCTTGTTTTAGATTGTGGAGGATGTTTGCCTTGATCGATGATGGTTTTCAGGGTTGATCGATTTTCACGCGTTTTCTCCTGTCTGTTCATCAGGGCTTGAGTTCCTTTTCTTTTTTTTTTCCTACTTTCGATTTCCTTAACACACAAGCTGGTCTTCTCTCCTGTCTTAAGCAAAACATGTTTTTCGTTTTGATATAGAACATGGAGTCTACAAGAGATAAAACAAATGGGGGTGGCTCTGATCTACCTTCTTTCCCGTTTTGATTTATTTGCATGGATGGATGGATCTTGATCTACAATCTTCTTCTCTATGACCTTCTCCCTCTTTTTGGATACTATATTAACTATTAAGTAAAGATACGACCAAGTTTCCTTCGCCTTATCTCTTTGTCCTTTTTTATTTTATTTTTATTTTACAGTCCGCATCTATTCTATGGCTTGAATGCGAATCACTTCTGTTCATCTATTCTATGGTAGCCTCTCTTTCTCTTTGAATTCAGTTTATTTTTGACGATCTGTTTGTACATGTTTGTGCGTAGTCTCCTGTATCAGTACATCCAGGGATGATTCAGGCTCCAACATTGTTATCAAGTCATGAGAAACTTCTTCTGTGGGGTCTGCTTGTTGTTATGTCGATCGGTTGTCAGTTAACGGTTACACATTCTTTCTATCCTTGTTTTTGATTTCATGCATAACTGTTATCCTCTCCGGGTCTTTCTTGTTGGTTTTGTTAGCATGTCTTGGGCTGGTCTACTTTCCCAGCGACCTAAGGTAAAGGGAAAGGTTCTTCTGAGATTTTCTCCTCCTTTTTTCTATATGTTTGTTTTGGACAGGTATCTTTGGCTTTTCTGGTCATGTAATTCACTTGATGTTTTGGAACTTTAGATTGTGGAGGATGCTCTAGCAGATGGGTGTTTCTCCACGCTACGGCTTCAGATCTGTTTCCTTCCTTACCTCTTTCCGTCTCGTATGTTTGGTTTCTTCTAGATTGAATCCGTGGCCTTTTATTTTTCATGTGATCTACTCTTGGTTTGTTGTTATAGATTGTGGATGCTTTGATCCGTGAGGGTTGTTTTGGCGTTTTCTCTGTTGACGGTTTATCAGGGCTTCTGTCTTGTTCCTTTCTTTTTACTACACAAGCTGGTTTTTCTTTCTTATCTTAAGCGAAACATGTTTTTTTTTTCTTTTTGATATAGAACATGGAGGAGAAATCGGGATGTCTTTGATCATGATCAATCTTCTTTCCTCGTTTTAGGTTTCTGTGTTTTCTCGTGCTATATTTTCTTCCCACGAAATATACTCTTTATATGTCTTAGTATATATTAAAGAAAGGATGATCTTTTTTCTTACCGTTGTATTTGTGGGTTCATGCTACTAGACTTTGGTTTCTATCTTAGACCGTGGAGCATGGGCGAGAGAAATCCCTTTGTGGAAGGGAATGATGGTTTATGCATGATTTGGAGTTCTTGGTTATATCCTCTCTGCCTACGGATTGTTATTGTTGAGTATTTGTTACTGTGGGGGAGGTAAGATGTGTCCTCTGTGTGTTTTTCCAGATCTGCTTAAGATGTGTCCTCTGTGTGTGTTTCCAGATCTGCTTAACAAATCAATTCACTCTGTTCCTCGGCGGTGTACACACCTTTAGATGAAAGATGAGCCATAACAGATGAGTTTGTTCTTATCTTTGCTGTTTTCAAGATGGGTTACTTTATCATTCACTTCGTCCAAAAAGTAGTTTTAAGTTTGTTAAGTTTTCTGTGGTTTACTTCTCACGCGAGATGTAGTCAGTATATTTGCTTTGATGGATGGCTCTTTATCTACAATCTTCTTCGCTCTCTTTTGGGTTTTGGCTTTTTTGATTTTTCAGTCTGCATCTGTTCTATATATGGCTTGAATGCGAATCACTTCTGTTCATCTATTCTATGGCTTGAATGCAAATGACTTCTCCCCGAGATGGTAGCCTCTCTTTCTCTTTGAATTCAGTTTATTTTTGACGATCTGTTTGTACATGTTTGTGCGTAGTCTCCTGTATCAGTACATCCTGGCCTGTTTGGCTGTTTCAAACTTCAACGTCCTTGTCTCATCAAGGATGAATTTGGAGCTTCCAGTCTTTAATGGATTCAAGGTGAGGTTGATCGCCGAGCTCTTCAATGGTTGCCTCAAGGACAAGTTGTCAGTTGAGGGTTATGCGTTCTTTCTATCCTTGTTTTTGTTTTTGATTTTGTAAGCATGTTCTTGAGCTAGTCTACTTCGTCCAGCGACACCAGTTTTGAAAGTTCTTCTGAGTTTTGCTCCTCCTTCTCTGTATGGAAACGTTTTGTTTTGGACAGGGATCTTTGACCGTCGTATCGCAGGATGTCTTTTAGCGATTTCTTGGACAGATCATCGTTCCTACACCAGTTTGTTCACTTTTCACATCGGTTTTAACGGGTTATTGTTTATTCTAGCGTTTGGTTTCGAGATTCCATCGGTTGGCTTTTCTTGTCATTCAATTTTACTTTCGGGTTTTGGAATTTTAGATTCTGGAGGATGCTGTGATTGATCGGTGCTATGCTACGTTTTCAAGGGTCCTCGCTTATCTATTTCCTTCCTTACCTCCTTCCGACTCGTAGGTTTGGTTTCTTCTATAGATTGGCATCTGTGGCCTTTTTTCTGTGTTCTACTCTCGTTTGGTTGTTTTAGATTGTGGAGGATGCTCTAGCAGATGGGTGTTTCTCCACGCTACGGCTTCAGATCTGTTTCCTTCCTTACCTCTTTCCGTCTCGTATGTTTGGTTTCTTCTAGATTGAATCCGTGGCCTTTTATTTTTCATGTGATCTACTCTTGGTTTGTTGTTATAGATTGTGGATGCTTTGATCCGTGAGGGTTGTTTTGGCGTTTTCTCTGTTGACGGTTTATCAGGGCTTCTGTCTTGTTCCTTTCTTTTTACTACACAAGCTGGTTTTTCTTTCTTATCTTAAGAAAAACATGTTTTCGTTTTGGTACAGAACATGGAGAAGCAACCGGGATGTGTGTGTGATCTGTTTTAGGTTTCTCTGTTTTCTCCTGCTATATTTTCTTTCCATGAATTACTCTCTCTCTTTCTCCGTATATATATGGAAGGATGATCTGTTTCTTACCAAGCCCTTGTATTTATGGTTTTGTTACTTGACTTTTTTTTGGGATCAAAATATGTTATTTGAAAATCAGCAGGCTGCTACTTGGACTCTTCCTAGTTGGTTTATCTACAATCTTCTTCGCTCTCTTTTGGGTTTTGGCTTTTTTGATTTTTCAGTCTGCATCTATGGCTTGAGTGACCATCACTTCTCCCCGAGATGGTAGCCTCTCTTTCTCTTTGAATTCAGTTTATTAGTATAGGAGGAGTTTAGACTTTGGATGATTCTGTTTCGACCTGTTGTTTATAGTCCCCTGTATCAGTACATCCTGGCCTGTTTGGCTGTTTCAAACTTCAACGTCCTTGTCTCATCAAGGATGAATTTGGAGCTTCCAGTCTTTGATGGATTCAGGTGTCATTATAGATTATTGCGTGTGCAAGTGAAGTTGATCTCCGAGCTCGTCAATGGTTGCCTCAAGGACAAGTTGTCAGTTGAGGGTTATGCGTTCTTTCTATCTTTGCTTTTTAAAAAATTTAATGCATGACTACTTCTCTCCCGGGTTAATTTGATATTTGTTAGCATGTTCTGGGCGTGGTCTATTTTCTCCAGCAACAAAAGGTAACGTTGAAGTTTCTTCTGAGTTTTGCTCCTCCTTCTCTGTATGGAAACGTTTTGTTTTGGACAGTGATCTTTTGTATAGTCTCTGGTGATAAGTCGGCCGTGTGAGATGAAGCTCAGATATCTTGGCTCTTGATCCTGTATGTTTTCTTTTCTAAATGTTGCTACCGTGCTTGTGTCTTGTGTTTTTCTTTTTCTTTTAGCTTGTGTCCTTTGTCCTTATTTGTGTGTTCCCAGATTTTCAGTTCATCAACCACTTCACCCATGTTCCTCGTTGTACACCTATTCAAGTTGAAAGATAATCATCAGATGGTTTGCTCTTTTTTGTCCGCTCCTGGTTTGATTTGTCCTGTAGAGAAGCTTTTGCATTGAATGATCTTCAATTATCCATCGATCGTTTCCAGCATCACCATGTGTTATAGATTGTAGAGCTTTGAAGAGAAAGCAGCACTTGTCAGGGAAGGATGGTTCTCTTATAATCTGGTTTCTGGTTGTTTCGATTCTATACATCACATTGCCTACATATTTTTCTTTTTCCTGAACAGCTTTTGTGGGGAATATATGATTTTTCTTTTGTTTGTTTCCAGAATCTATGCGGAGGATGAATATTTGTAAATGGGTTTGTTCTTATTATTAGTCCTTTATGGCTCCTTTTTTCTAATGCTGTGTACGGTGGTTATTGACTATTATACCGGCTTTTACAGTAGCAGACGTATCGCATCTTACGGATCTTTTACCTTACTGAAGTAAGAAGCTCTGGACTTTCTAGACCACAAGTTTGTAATTCTATAATCTATGTTCTAGACAGAAGTTCTGTTATGGTGTGTCTGTGTCAGGAAAACTCTCAAGACTTTTGAAGGGTCGTTTTAGTGGACTGTTAAGTCTGAGCTCCTCTGATGAAGAAGGCTCAAGATGGTTTGTCAATGGCCTTTTCTTCTACAGTCGTCTATGTTAACTCTCTGGTGGTTTTCTCCTCTTCCCTGTTTTGGTTCCTTTCTGATTTTCTTTTACTGCATCTCTTCTATGATATGCGTACATCTGTTTGAGATGATGGCTTCTCTATCCTATGAACTCAGTTTTTTTGTATAGGAATTTAGATGGTGCAAGGGAAGGTCTTATTTCGACTTGTTGGTGGAACTCATTATGGAGTAATTCAAGGGAGTGTAAACTAATGTTGTCCAGGAACACCTCCCTGTTGGTTTGTGTTTATTTCTGATTGTTATTGTTTGCTGGGCAGTAAGCTTCAAGTCCCTTCTTCCTCGTTTTTTGGGAGGCTCATTCATTGATATGAGGGAACACGTTAACCTTGCATCAGTGAGACAAGGTAGCGTTGAAGTTCTTCTGAGTTTTGATCTTCCTTTTGTTATGGAGATGTTTTGCTTTGGATACCCTTTCCTACAGTTGAGTCCGGTGATTGGTTGGCTTTGAGGGAAGAAAGCTTCGGGTTCCTCACTGGTTGCCTCAAGGAGTTGTATTAGTCTGACGGTTTTCTTGGCCTCTTCCCTTGTTTCCTATTTTGCGGAGCTTTGACAGTTGATATTGGTAACATTTCTTTTACTGCTCTCTGAAGGTTAATTTATTATATCTGCTAAAAGGTCTTGAGGATCCAATATATGGACGTTAGTTTTTTGCTCCACTGAGTCAAGGTAACGTTGAAGTTCTTCTGAATCCTATTCTTCGTTTTGGTTATGGAAACGTTTTGCTTTGGACATTCATCTACAGCGGAGTCTCGTCTCGTGGTTAGTTGGCTTTGAGGGTACTAAGCTGCGGCGTCCTCACTGGTTTGCTGCAAGAAGTTGTATTAGTCTGACGGTTTTCTCGGCCTTGTTCACTTGTTTCCTATTTTGCTAGGCTACTTATCTTGGGGTTAATTAGTTGATATTGGTAACACTTGTTTTGCTGCTCTCTGAAGGTTAATAAATATCTGCTAAAGGAAGGTTTTGAGGATGCAATACAATGTATTTCAGTTTTTGCTCCAGGGAGTCAAGGTAACGTTGAAGTTCTTCTGAATCCTATTCTTCGTTTTTTGGGAGGCTTCATTGATATGAGGGAACACGTTAACCTTGCATCAGTGAGACAAAGGTAACGTTGAAGTTCTTCTGCGTTTTGCTCTTCCTTTGTTTGTTTTGGAAATGGTTTGCTTTGGGTGCTCTTCTACAGTTCAGTCTGGTGATTGGTTGGCTTTGAGGGAAGTAAGCTTCGGGTTCCTCACTGGTTGCCTCAAGGAGTTGTATTAGTCTGACGGTTTTCTTGGCCTCTTCCCTTGTTTCCTATTTTGCGGAGCTTTGACAGTTGATATTGGTAACATTTCTTTTACTGCTCTCTGAAGGTTAATTTATTATATCTGCTAAAAGGTCTTGAGGATCCAATATATGGACGTTAGTTTTTTGCTCCACTGAGTCAAGGTAACGTTGAAGTTCTTCTGAATCCTATTCTTCGTTTTTGGTTATGGAAACGTTTTGCTTTGGACATTCATCTACAGCGGAGTCTCGTCTCGTGGTTAGTTGGCTTTGAGGGTACTAAGCTGCGGCGTCCTCACTGGTTTCTCTGGTTAGCTAAATATGTTGGCTGGCCTTCACGGAAAGTAAGCTTAATTTCGGTTTCTTATTCCCCATCCTCTCTTTCCTTGTCTCTGATTTTGTAAATTCTCAAGTTACACGTTCTTTGTTGCTCACGTAAGGGCAATGTGTATTTTCTATAGATTTGGAGGATCGAATATTATGGATTTTTGGGTTAGTTTATTTCTGAATTAGGACAATTGCAACATTGAATGGCCTCTTTCCTTTCTGTTATGAAGACATCTTGCTCTGACGCTCCTCTATTGTATAATTTACGGTGACTTGAGAGGGCTCAGATATGGTGGCTTTTGATTCTGTTTGTTGACTTCTCTGAAGGTGTTGTGTTGGTGTACCTTTTTGTCTTCCTCTAGGTTTGCAGTAATATCATGTAGCCAATATCATCTTTATATTATACAGTACGTCTGTTTTGTATTGGTTGTGGAAGTGTGTCCCTCTGCAAATGATGCTGTTTCTTGTTGTACACTGCATGGTTTCATTGTTTGCCTCGTTTTCTGGTTTTGATGGTAGCAGGGCATCTGAATCTCGCCATTGTCAAGGTAACGTTGAAGTTCTCCTGAGTTTTGCTCCTTTTTGTTATGGAAATGTTCCGAGTTCTTCTACAGTTCAGTCTGGTGGTTGATTGGCTTTGAGGGAAGCAAGCTTCGTTTCAGCACTGGCTTCTAGAAGGGGTGGTAGTAATTGACAGTTCTTTCAGTCTCTTCCTAAGGGTTTATTCGTTGATAATTTGATATTTGCTGCCTGTGAAGGCTATAGGTTTTAAGGCAATTACATTTTCAGTTTTCTTTTTGCGCCATGGAGTCGAGGTAATCTTGAAGTTCTTCTGAGTTTTACTTTTCCTTTTTGTTACGGAAACGTTTCGCTTTGGTCGTTCTTCTACAGTGTAGTAGTCTGGTGGTTTGTTGGCTATGGCTTCCTAGTCCTCACTGGTTTCTCTGGCTAGTTGGCTGGCCTTCACGGGAAGTAACTCATTCCCCCATCCTCTCTCTTCCTTGTATCTTATTTTATGAATTCCAAGATTGTTGATGTCTCCGTGACACCTTCTTCGTTGCTCATGGAAGGCTAATATGTATTTGCCTATAGATTTGGAGGATCGGGTATACTGCTTTGTTTCTGAATTGAAACAAGGTAACGTTGAATGGTTTCTTTGAGATTTGCTGTTTCCTTTCTGTTATGAAAAAATCTTGCTCTGGACGCTCTTCTGTTGTAATAGTCTGCGGTGATTTGATATGGCTGGGATGGATGAAGCTCAAATACGGTGGCGTTTGCTTCTGTATATGTTGACTGCTCTGTAAGGTGTTTACCAAGAAGATGGTGCCTTTTTGTCTTTCTCTAGGTTTGCAGTAATATCACGTAGTCAGTATCATCTTAGTACATCTGTTTTGTATTTGGTTTTGTAAAGAGTTTCGCTCTCGACATGATGCTCTTTTCTTCTGCATGGTTTCATCATTTGCCTCGTTTTCTGGTTTTGATGGTAACACAGGGCATATGAATCTCGCCTTTGTCAGAATATGGTCGGAAACGTGTCCTAGCGACTGTGAGGGTACGGTGTGCCGTGCCACTCATGTACTTGTGCAGATTTTCTTTACACTGCGCTTTGTATCAACGGTGTGCCGCTAGACCTATTTTTGGTGTCTTCCAGTCGCAGAGCTTTGCCCACCAGACCCGAGATTGTAGCTCTAATGGAGAAGTGTGGGGGTATGGGTTTTTGATGACATGCTCCAAGATATCAAAACACGTTTTCTCCTCCAATATGGTAAGCAGAGAATCTTTCTTGAGCCCCAGTCCTGTATCTCATGTTTGCATTTCAACATTTAAAAATCCAACTTCTATACAACCAATACCAGAAATGGAGAGAGAGCAGAACAAGGAAGGATGTTCGATGGTCTTCACTACCTCTCATAGCTGATAGCTTCGCCAGGATGCTTATCATCTGAAATCGTTACGGCTTCGGTTTTGTACTAGCTTTCTAGTTGAGCTCAACAGAAACAGTTTGGAAAGGAAGGCAGGTACCATTTCGATTCAGTACTATCTCAATAAGATTTCTCCTCTTGAATAAGTCTTCCTGATATTTTTCCATGGTGCAGCAAGGCTTTGGAAACTTACGTAGCCTAAACCTCACAAGCTGCAAGCGCCCAACCCAGTTTCCAGACCTTCTGAAGGCGACTAATCTTGAGGCTGTTAAACCCTCCAGTTGTGTTAACTGGGAAGTATGACAGAACAAAGACGATACAAGCTAATAGGCTTCAAGACAAGAAACAGGAGGACTTTGGACCTTCGGTGTCACCGCTACTGGCTAGGATCTCTTTTCTATACTACTGTAAATATATGGTCTATGTTGCTTCAATCATTGAAGCATATATCCTACTTTTGGTTTCAAAGATTAAAAAAAAAACCCAACTGGTATGAAATGAAATGCCTATAAAGAAAAATAAAAAACGACCAGGGTGGGACTCGAACCCACAATCTCCCGCTCCGGAGGCGAGCGCCTTATCCATTAGGCCACGCGGCCATCTTGTTTATCAACTCTTCGCCATAATACTGACTTTACTGCACTTTGAACGTAATGGTTTCGAGTTTTATGTTTTAGGATAAACAAACTTAAGTTTGCTGATTTATTCGAAAGAGAACACAGACTAATGGTATGTTTGATAGCTTCAAGCCAATCATAAGTGAATAAGTGGCTTTTGTTAGGACTTTCATGAAGAAGATTCATCACCTTCACCTTCCATGGGTAAGTCTGGTTCTGTTGCCCATTCAGTCCACGATCCATCATACACTGGCACTTCAGTTTCCCCCAGCCGATGAAGCCCCTCACAGAGCAAGCAACCAAGTCAGTCTCACCTCCACTGCTTATACATAATTTCAAACAAAACTGGCGGATGCAAGCTGTTACGACAGTGCCAGACGAGGCCATTATAGGCTTGTCCAGTGATAAGCCTAGAGATCTTAGGACTGCTTTATAAAAATTAAGATTGTGAAAGTGGTTCTTCAACTTGATATAAAATGGTTTTACCTTCTTGTTCAAATCATTTCTTCAGCGTCTTCTGTTGGTAAGAGTGTGTGAGAAGAAGAATCAAGCATCTGCAGAAAAGGAGAAACTTATCACATATTAACTCTGGAGAAAACAAATTTTCTAGAGTCTGTGATAAGAGGGCCCTTTCAAGGTTACCTGAGGAAAAGGGACACATTTGCTTCCAGGGATATGACCGCTTCGTATTCCCTTACGAGGCTCTGGTGCAGTACCGTCAAACCTGTGTAAAAGCGTAAATCTAGCAAAAGCATTTCGTCAGTGGAAATATGTGTCAGTTTGCAAATCACAGTACCTCGCTTTGGAACGAGCGTCTATGTGTTGATTTGTCTGATCCTTAATATTGTTCAGCAAATACCAACCTGATCAAGCGTCCACACTAGGTGTAGCATCGATCAAACGAACACCCAGCTGAATGAAGAACCAGATTCGAATACGAGACATAGGCCCGGCGCTCGGGTACCCGTTGGCATTCGGATCGGATTTTCGGTTTTCGGATTTTCGGTTTACGCTTCTAAGTCCCATACTAAAATTTTATTAGTGCGAATCGAGTTGGATAATAACACCGGGTTCGGTTCAAAATTGTATTGCATCATAAAACCCATAAAGTAATCATATATCGTGACGTATTCGGTTATATCGGTTCATTCGGATATAACCAAAGTAAAAACAAATTTTTGAAGTAAAATATAAAGAAAAACATCTAAATTAAATAAAACTAATCTATTACATATAAAATTGATAAAATAACAATAAAATGTTAAATCAAGCATGAAAACAAATGATAAACAATATGTATTGTCTTATAGAGAGTAGACTTTTATTTCAATGAGCAAATTATAATTTGATATTTGCTGCCTGTGAAGGCTATAGGTTTTAAGGCAATTACATTTTCAGTTTTCTTTTGCCATGGAGTCGAGGTAATCTTGAAGTTCTTCTGAGTTTTACTTTTCCTTTTGTTACGGAAACGTTTCGCTTTGGTCGTTCTTCTACAGTTCAGTCTGGTGGTTGATTGGCTTTGAGGGAAGCAAGCTTCGTTTCAGCACTGGCTTCTAGAAGGGGTGGTAGTAATTGACAGTTCTTTCAGTCTCTTCCTAAGGGTTTATTCGTTGATAATTTGATATTTGCTGCCTGTGAAGGCTATAGGTTTTAAGGCAATTACATTTTCAGTTTTCTTTTGCCATGGAGTCGAGGTAATCTTGAAGTTCTTCTGAGTTTTACTTTTCCTTTTGTTACGGAAACGTTTCGCTTTGGTCGTTCTTCTACAGTGTAGTAGTCTGGTGGTTTGTTGGCTATGGCTTCCTAGTCCTCACTGGTTTCTCTGGCTAGTTGGCTGGCCTTCACGGAAGTAACTCATTCCCCATCCTCTCTCTTCCTTGTATCTTATTTTATGAATTCCAAGATTGTTGATGTCTCCGTGACACCTTCTTCGTTGCTCATGGAAGGCTAATATGTATTTGCCTATAGATTTGGAGGATCGGTATACTGCTTTGTTTCTGAATTGAAACAAGGTAACGTTGAAGTTCTCCTGAGTTTTGCTCCTTTTGTTATGGAAATGTTCCGAGTTCTTCTACAGTGTAGTAGTCTGGTGGTTTGTTGGCTATGGCTTCCTAGTCCTCACTGGTTTCTCTGGCTAGTTGGCTGGCCTTCACGGAAGTAACTCATTCCCCATCCTCTCTCTTCCTTGTATCTTATTTTATGAATTCCAAGATTGTTGATGTCTCCGTGACACCTTCTTCGTTGCTCATGGAAGGCTAATATGTATTTGCCTATAGATTTGGAGGATCGGTATACTGCTTTGTTTCTGAATTGAAACAAGGTAACGTTGAAGTTCTCCTGAGTTTTGCTCCTTTTGTTATGGAAATGTTCCGAGTTCTTCTACAGTGTAGTAGTCTGGTGGTTTGTTGGCTATGGCTTCCTAGTCCTCACTGGTTTCTCTGGCTAGTTGGCTGGCCTTCACGGAAGTAACTCATTCCCCATCCTCTCTCTTCCTTGTATCTTATTTTATGAATTCCAAGATTGTTGATGTCTCCGTGACACCTTCTTCGTTGCTCATGGAAGGCTAATATGTATTTGCCTATAGATTTGGAGGATCGGGTATACTGCTTTGTTTCTGAATTGAAACAAGGTAACGTTGAATGGTTTCTTTGAGATTTGCTGTTTCCTTTCTGTTATGAAAAAATCTTGCTCTGACGCTCCTCTATTGTATAATTTACGGTGACTTGAGAGGGCTCAGATATGGTGGCTTTTGATTCTGTGTGTGTGTTGACTACTTTGAAGGTGTTTACCAAGAAGATTGTGCCTTTATGTCTTCCTCTAGGTTTGCAGTAATGTTATGTAGTCAGTAGCATCTTAGTACATCTGTTTTCTAACTATGTGGACATAGTTAGAAAAGTGCTAGATCTGTTTCGTGTCTTCCAGGCACAGAGCTTTGCCCACCAAATCGAGATTGTAGCTCTGATGGAGACTAGTGTGGTATGGGTTCATGACTTGCTCCAAGATATCATAACACGTTTTCTCCTCCAACATGGTTAGCAGACAATCTTTCTTGAGCCGAGTCTTTTTTATCTCGTGTTTGCATTTCAACGTTTAAAATGCAACTTCTGTACAACCAATACCAGCAATGGAGAGAGGACAAGTATGTTAGATGGTCTTCACTACCTCCCAAAGCTGCGGCATCTTTACCGGGATGCTCAACATCTGAAATCATTACCGTCTTGGTTTTGTGCTAGCTTTCTACTTGAGCTCAGCCCGTCTCACAGCTCAACAGAAACAGTTTGGAAAGCAAGTGAGGTACCCTTTCGATTTAGTTACTCAAGGAGCTTTCATGTTTTTCTCCTCTTGAATCTTGCTGAGCTTTTTCCTATATTATCATGGTGCAGCAAGACGGAAACTTACGTAGCCTAGATCTCACAAGCTACAAGCACTTAACCGAGTTTCTAAACCTTCTGAAGGCCGACTAATCTCGAGTCTCCAATTGTGATAACTTGGAAATATGACGGAACAAGACAAAGGTGCGATACAAGTTAAATAAGCTTCAAGACAAGGTCACTTATTGTTTTAGGCCCGACCTGTGTTTGGCATTGGTGAAGATGACAAGAAGCAGGACTTTGGTGTTACCTCCACCTGCTAGATTGCCGTTCTATATTGTAACTATGTTAAAAATCTGTCAATAAAATAAAGTATGGCCTACTTTTGGTTTCAAAGTAAAAACCCCCACTAAAACGTAACTTGTACACTAATAACCTATTCATGAAAGGCCTATAAAGGTTAAAAAACGATCACAGACCCTCAGTAAAACTTAACTTGCACACAAATAATCTATCATCAAAGAGGCCTGCTTATAAAGGTCAAAAACGACCACGGTGAGACTCGAACCCACAATCTCCCGCTCCGGAGGCGAGCGCCTTATCCATTAGGCCACGCGGCCTTGTTGTTTAATAGCTCCTCGTTACAATACTGTCTTTTAGTGAAATTGTCACAGCACTTATCATTTATTTCAAAATCCATTTCCTCAGAATCAAACAAGTTTGCTGATTTAGTTGAAAGAGAACACAGAGTAATGGTATGTTTGATAACTTCAACCCAATTCCTCAAAAGCTAACACATCATAACTGAATTCGTGTAAATGGCTTGTAATCTTGTTACTAGGTGACTTTCATTAAGAAGATTCATCACCTTCACCTTCCATGGGTAAGTCTGGTTCTGTTGCCCATTCAGTCCAAGATCCATCATACACTGGCACTTCAGTTTTTCCCAGCCGGTGAAGCCCCTAACAGTGCAAGCCACCAATGTCAGTTCTCATCTCCACCGTTTACACAAAATCTCAAACAAAAATGGTGGATGAAGTTTGGTTACCAGAGCCAGGATGCAAGCTGTTACTCCAGTGCCACATGAGGCCATAATAGGCTTGTCTACTGAGATGTCTGCACCGAAAAAGCCTTAAGATCTTAAGACTGCTTTATAAAAAATAAGATTGTCAAGTTCATATAAAATGGTTTTACCTTCTTGTTCAAATCGCTTCTTCAGCTCTTCTGCTGGTAAGAGTGTGTGTGAAGAAGAATCAAACATCTGCAGAAAAGGAGAAACTTATCACATTAACTCTGAAGGCAAAGATGCAGCAGAGGAAACAAACTTTCTAGAATCTGTGATAAAGAGCGTTTACCTGAGGAAAAGGGACACACTTGCTTCCAGGGATATGTCCGCTTCTTATTCCCTTACGGGGCTCTGGAGCAGTACCGTCAAACCTGTGTAGAGAGCATAAATCCAGTGAATCAAAAGGTACAATGTCACATCAGCGGAAAGAAGTGATAACTTTGCAAATCATAGTACCTTGCTTTAGAACGAGCGTCTATGTGTTGATGTGTCTGTTCCTCCATATTGTTCTTAACCTGTAAAAATTGACCAAATCCAGGTATAAAGATAACTGAATTATAGCACAACTGACATTTCGAAGTTGCCAATTATGAATATTTGGTCTAAATCTGATCCACAAACAGAATATATACACAAGTTATTGAACAAGAAGTTTGGTCATCCTTAGGACTCTCCTATGAAATTTGAACAAGAAAGACAAAACCGTCTAGCAAGTGCCAACCTGATCAAGTGTCCACACTAGATGCGGCTGGAACTTCGTTTTAAAGGTTACTTGGCTGACCTGTGAAAAGAAAAAGAAAAAGCACATCTTCACTCCTACAATGAAGAAACCATTTCCACCAAAAAGACTTGAACTTACGGTTTGTCCTTGATAGATTTTCTCTATAGCCTCACTTGCGGCACTGGCTTTCAAAATAGCATCACCTGATGCACTGGATTCAACATCATAACCTGAAGCACGCCATCTCGGTAGACCTCCATCAAGCACCCATACTTTCTCATGTCCAAAAACACGGAACATCCTACATGTTTAGAGTAGAATAAAACCACATATCTATTATATCAATACCTGAAAAAAACACAAACTAAACAAAGCAAAAGAATATAACGCCAGACAAACGAGTGCTATATAGCCTATAACTCACCACCATACACGGGCTGCACTAAAGATCCCCTTCCCATCATAGACAACCACTCCATCCTTATTCTCAATCCCAAGAGCAGAACAGCCAGCAGCAAAAGCTTCCTCAGACGGCAACATATGCGGCAACTGTTACAAAAAATCAATGTATCATATTAGATGGTCACTTTCATAGCACAAGAAAGACATATAATAGCAAACACAACAGGAAACTTACAATACTATGAAGTTAACAGCAGCGATGTCATAGAATGAACAGTTATATGTTCACTAAATTTTATGTTGGAAATGGCAGGCACTTATTCATACAAGACGTTTTAAAAAGAATCATCTGTAGTAAAAGGAGAAGAGAGTGATTCTTACACTTGTTGTTCGATCTGATATTCCATCTAAATCAAAGAAGAGAGCACTGGGAATATGAGCAACCTGTAGGAGAGAAACAAAGTCCATTAGGATAATGGAAGCAAGAGCATGTCAGAAAAATCTATGTACTCTAATGCTCTCACACCTGATATTCTTGGATCGGATTCCTCTGCTCATCAGGCATGTACCATGACGCATCCAAAACCTGAGCAGAGCAGAACAGAAACAGATACGGTTTAAGTATGGCAAACAAATTACAAAATGGCACAAAAGGGCAGTCACCTTCAGATCAGGCTCTCTAAGATTAGAATGGAGCCAATCGACAGAAACAACAGGCTCATTTGTTGGTGGTCCTGAGGAAGTCGAGTAGCAAGCTTTTGCTTCAACTCCAGTAGAAGCCATCGCTCGAATTGGTTTATAGGCTGTAGAGGAAGAGCCTAAGCGAGTGTAGAATCCTCTCTTCTGCAATTACCATCACAAACACACAAGAAAGAGTCGAGCTTTATAAAACAGACCATCGATTTGACGCTGACCTCATCACAAACACACAAGAAAGAGTCAAACTTTATGAAACAGAGCATTGATTTGACGCTGACCTCCTAATCACAAACCACACAAGAAAGAGTCCAACTTTATAAAACAGAGCAGAACCCAGAAGGTAAAGCAGCGATTGAACGAATACACAGTTGATGGATTACGACTTACACACAGAGATTAAGGGTCTCTTGAGGAGTAATAGAAGGAGTGATGAAGCGGTGGTTGACTTTTCTTGAGAAGACGCCAAATTATTATTATTTTTTTATTTGATTCGATTCTCTCAAGAGAAACCCAACACAACACAGTTTACTAGTGTCGCCACGAACTGGTAAGGAAGGAAAAGAGACACAAAACGCTATCTATTCTCTTGGCGTTTTAATTTGATACAAACCAATCCGGTTTAACTTAATTACTTCGCGTTAAATAATTTTAAAACAAACCAATCCGGTTTAACTAAACCAGCGCCACTTAGTAAAACGGCGTCGCTTAGTGCAACCCTTTCTTCAAGAAACCTAAAAGCTTTTTTATTTCTCCACTTCGCTCGCTCGTCTCTCCTTCGTCCACTGATTCGTCGTTGCTCGATCCGTAACATCAAAGGTACGCTTGATCCATTGAGTTTTGATTTAGTTCCGCATGTTCGTTGAGATCTCTTCCGTTCGTCTAGAGTTTGTTAGATGAGATCGCTTCAGTGTAGTTTCTGAGCCGTAACTTCGTTTTGACTAAGTTGTTAATTACTAATTGACTTCATCTTGATTAACATCACTGTGTAGATCGTTGGATGTTTTAAGTTTAGCAGATTCAGCTCTTCCCATGATTCCAATTTTTTTTTTTTTATTATTTATTTATTTTCCTAGAGAATTTGTTAGAAAAAGATTCCTCTTTTGCAGAAATTTTTGAGATTGATTTAAGGTGCAATGGGAGACAGTCAGTACTCGTTTTCTCTCACTACCTTCAGGTATGAACTTTTTTTTTTTTTTTTGTTTTTCATTGTAAATGCATCTCCTTTGAGCGTTTAGATCAGGGGGTTGATTTGTGTTGTGGTTGTGAAAAAATAGCCCTTCAGGGAAGCTGGTTCAGATAGAGCATGCTCTAACAGCTGTTGGATCAGGCCAAACATCTTTGGGAATCAAAGGTTTGTCAATCATGACCTGATGGAGTTTTTAAATAAGAGGTTCTAAGTAATAATAAACATGATTCTTGGTTTCTTTCACGCAGCTTCGAACGGAGTTGTTATTGCTACTGAAAAGAAGCTTCCCTCTATTCTCGTTGATGAAGCCTCTGTAAGTTTGATTATCTCTTCCCTGTGGTCAACATGTTCTGTACTTTTTGGTCTGGAACTTTCATAGAACTGTTATGAAACTAATATTAAAAATAAATGTCTATTTCAGGTTCAAAAGATTCAGCATTTGACTCCCAACATTGGAGTTGTATACAGGTTTCTTCTCCTCGGCTATCTGTACTTCTTGTTTGATAATAGATTTGGTTTTGTTAGCTTGAAAATTTGGATTTGGGTACTTAGTATGTATCTCTTATAAGTTGCATTTTCCTCATTATTTCAATGCTAACCTTTGGTGTTTCCTTTGATGAAGTGGTATGGGTCCTGATTTCCGGGTTCTTGTGCGAAAGAGTAGGAAGCAGGCTGAGCAATATAACCGATTGTACAAAGTAATCTTAAATATCTTTATTCTCATCTACTTTTTGGATTGTAATCCATTTATGATAAAACTTCAGTTCTTGTTGGGCCGCAGATACTTTGGATTGATGATTCCTTGTTAATATATAAGCTGTTCCTTATTGTTGCAGGAACCCATCCCCGTTACTCAACTTGTTAGGGAAACTGCTACGGTCATGCAAGAGTTCACTCAATCTGGGTAAGTACTATTCAAAATCTATTCAAAATTAACAAGGTTAGGAGAGTTGCTAGCTCATAAATCTAAGATTGATTTGGCATGATCAAATGTTGTTGAAGCAAAACTGTATCCATTACGTAATATTGCTTCTAATTTCGGTTTCTTTCTCCTGTTAATAGTGGTGTTAGGCCGTTTGGAGTTTCTCTACTAGTGGCTGGGTATGATGACAAGGGTCCACAGCTGTATCAGGTATGTAGAACATTTGAAGTTATATAACCATCAGTGCTCATGTTAAAAACATCTTATTCAGAATTTCGTATTTTCACTAGGTGGATCCGTCTGGGTCTTATTTCTCATGGAAAGCTTCGGCCATGGGAAAGAATGTTTCGAATGCTAAGACATTTCTTGAGAAGAGGTGATTAGATTTTTCTGTTTGTGAATATAAGTTTTATGAAATCTTGGAGGCATGTCATGTCATCTTAGTCTCTTATCAGGTACACAGAAGATATGGAGCTCGATGATGCGATTCATACGGCCATATTGACACTGAAGGAAGGGTGAGTATTTTTTACTAAACTTTATTTACGTTATTTCTTTACTTCAGAACTTTTCTGAAGACCTTACATCCCTTTGTGTCTTTCTTGCTTTGTCTGTTTCACAGTTTCGAGGGAGAAATCTCGAGCAAGAACATTGAGATTGGCAAGATAGGTGCTGACAAAGTATTTAGGTAACGTTCAATACTCCAAAGTTAATAGAATCAAAGAGTCTTCGTTATTGCCATGGATTTCTAAATAAGAGGCTGTTATGTGCAGGGTACTAACACCAGCAGAGATCGACGATTACTTGGCTGAGGTCGAGTAAACTTTCACTTGGCTGCGCAACAAGCCCGGATTCGAATCTCAATACTATCTTTTGCTTTTGTGTCTGGTTCTTGCTTATGTTAAACTCTTGGAACTTGTTAAAACTCGAGACGCTGTTTAGAGTCTGTTCTCCTTTAACTCGTTTAGACAATGTTCAGAATGTTTCGTACCATACTTGGTTTACTCATGGACTAATGAGATAGTTCTTCTGCAACTTATGTGTAGATGTGCGTTAGACCGATTGCAAACAACTATCTAAACAACAATCTATCTAACAAGTTCGATCTATCACACCTACTATACCGGTTTTTGTAGCACTGGTATTACTTGTATCATCAACCTCCAAATGTGCAAAGAAGTCATGATTTTTTTTTTCTTTTGATCAATCATGATTTTGTTTAAGACCCTTACTATCTTGTATATCTCAGTTCTACCCATTTTTTTAACACTAATACAATTTAACACCCTTCTATCTTGAACAAATTACTGCATGTGTCTTCTAAAATAGAAATGAAAAAAATAACAAATAGAGTGTCAAATGTTGACACAAGAAAGAAAACAAAAAGGTATTTTACAAGCAGTTATATTAACAACTCATTTGATCTGCAAAGACCAGAGACTGCATTTTCTTGAAAATGGTCTCAACAGAGCTAAACTCCAACTCAAAACCATAGCTCCGACCACCGTACTCAACATAAAGAAACCTCCCCGGAGAATCTTCTGGCGGTGGAGGCAAAACCGTTGATATCTCCGGAAACTCTTGAGAAGGTGGAAGAGGCAAATCCCTCTTCTTCCTGAGAGAATAATACACATCTGCCAAGAGAATCCAAACGAGATCAGCATCAACGCAAGCCAAACCTCTCAACGCATTCAAAGCAGCTTCTCTCAACCCTGTTACGCCGCTGCACGCTATCCCAACGACCAGGCCTGCAACTTTCTTCAAGACCGCATCTAACGCTGAAGCGCAGCGTTTGTCACTGGAAAGCTCGGCGATCATGTTGAGAAGTGCAGCTTGCACTTTCAAGCTGGAACCTTCAGCAATGGAAGAAGAAGAAGCTGACTCAGAAATGGTTCTGTAAGGAAGCCTGAGAACTGGTTTGTTCTCTTCTCTGAGGCTCTTTGGCGTCATAACATGGAAGGGAGATGTTGTTAAAAGCTTCCAGAAGTCATGGCCATCGTTGCGGAAACGACGTGTGAAGAAGTCTCCTCCAGATGTTTGAATGACTCTGGCTATCACATTCAAGCATCTCCGTACAGCCTGTGGAAAAAAATGCAGCAGGTTTCAGAAATGATCAGCGTTCTAAAAATCGGTTTAGTTGAAGCCTAAGATTGTTGTACCACAGGATTTCTGTTTCTTATGCAAGCAACAAAGAATGGCCAGATTTTGTTGATAGAAGGTAGAAGCCTGTTCTCGTCTGCTCCATCGTCTGTAGCATTCATGTAGTCTTTAAGCTGATAGAGTGAAGCAAACTCAACAACTTCCTCCATTGTTTCTTTAGTTTCTGTCTCGGCTCTATAAGCTTCCTCCACTTTAGCCAGCGTCACTACTCCTTCCTGTAAGAATATGAACGTTAACTAATTGAGTTCAAGAAAACCAAAATCCAAAGGGAAAATGTACTGTACCTCGATTATATCGAGAGCAACCAAGCATGAAACTTGATTTGATGATGCAAGGAGAGGCGTGGATGCAACTAAACATGAAGAGGCGATTGATCCAACTGTGCGTCTGTATCTTTTAGAACGGTTCAGTTCAACCAGTATGTTTTCCCATTCTTCCTCGTTAAATTTTTCCTCATAATCTGAACCTTGCTCTTGAGCCGATGTTATTGCATCTGTTGCTTTGGTCTTAACCTGGTCACTATATGACTTGGCTTGGTCTGGTAATAGACAAGCCTCGTTGTTTGATGCTTTTACAATCTCAGCAACAGCCTATCAGAGGCACCAACAAAAAGTTAGACCAAGAAAACTAGTGATTTTTATAGACTGAATCTACCTTCAAGAAGGGTAAAGTTAGATTTGGATGATGCTGTCTACCAACAATCTCTAGCTCTTGAGAAACCAATCGCATCTGCAGATCAATAAAAACAAAAGTTCTTTAACATAAGGATTAAGATAATAACAGTTCACTGCAAATGTTGGCTTTACCGGTTCCTCCAACAAAGGCAATATTTCATGGGCAACTCCTATATAAGAAAGCATAGCAGCAAGAACACTTGGAACATGAGGATTAAGATCAAGGTGGCGCAGCTGACGACAAATAGAGTCAACAACATAATCTGCATTTGCTACAACCAGATGCCCTACCTGCAAACAAACAAAAAAAGGAAAAGTTTTAAAGCAAAATTAAAGGTATTGTGATGTTTTCGAATCCAAATAACGTTATATCATAAACTCTCACTGTTGGATGGCCAGAGGTGGTAGCAAGAAGACGTAAGACACCGTCAGAAGCGTTTCTTACTTGGAAGCTCGAGCACGTAAGACTCTCAAGCAGAAGGTAAAGAGAAGAGTGAAGAAACCCACTTGAAGCAAACTCTTCCCCAAGGCACAAGGAAAACACACCAACTCCTTCTATTATAACTTGGTGCAGCATTGCAGTGTCCCTTAAGAAATGCAGACTGATATTTTGATCGGTTTGGTCCAGGGGGAGATCCCACACTTCAGGAGATTGGTACTCGTGCAAGATTTTACCAACGCAATCGATCAGATGAGTTTTTGCACGTTTGTTCCATGAGACTTCCCAGGAGAGTTTGTTGTCTCTTCCCTTTCTTGACTTCCGAAGCAGTCTTGAGAGAGCATCGCTTGCTTGTTCTGATAGACCAAAAATCATCTCGTTCAAGATACAAGCAGCGGTTGCCGCCTGGCGTACTAACTGTCCTGAACCAGTTCTATTACACCATGTTTGCCAGTCTTCTCCGTTGTACTCCTTTGCACGAACTTCTGAAACCAATCTACGGGAAAAACCCAAAGGAATGTCCAAGATGACTGCTAAACTGCCATCGTTTTCAGGTCCTAGCAAAACACAAACTATAAGTTAACTGCAGAATAAGTTCTGAGATGGTTTCAAAGGAACTCAAACTCACCTGCCATTAATGATAAACCTACAAGTCTAAGGATACCAGCGAGCATCTCGTAAAGCTTCTGACTACCAACATAAGAGAACCAAGGCGGCATTCGAGGTAATATAAAGCTAGTAGTCTGTGATATCTCCAACTTTCCTTGATCTGATTCAGCGTGGTTGCGACTGGTCTCTCTGAACCCCACTTTTAATTCTGTGATGGAAGGGAGGTAACCTGACGATGAAGTAGGCCTGTCTGCGATGAGCTTTTCAAGAGAGCCAGTGAATGCTGAACTGTGGCTCAGACAGAGTGCAAATGTATCCAGGAATCTGCTAGCTGTAATCTAACAAGCACCAAAGATATAGCGCAAGTCGTCATTATGTTTGCTTTCTTTGGACTGGATTAGAAGAAAGAAGCAACCAGACCTATGAATAGGCCTAGGCGAAAAAACAGAACCGAAAATCTGATTCGAAACTGGACCAAAACCCTCTAATACCCGAATGGCTCCTACATTTCTATATCCGAAATAACCAAACGGATATCTGAATATATCAAAATATTATATATATATTCCGGTTACCAGTTTTAATATCCAAACCGAACCCAAAACTACCAGAACTGAAAATAGATCAGGTAGTAAATGGATCCTCTAGCTCCTTACCTGAACTAACTAATACCCGAAATGCCCAGGCCTACCTATGAGCGTGACAAGAAAGAATACATACTGGAGACTGAAGATGATCCGCCAGAAACTGTGGACCAGAGTAATAAGTGACTACAAGTAACTGCTTCACAACCGAAAGTGCAGGCAATTCCTCATTCCCCAATACCACTTTTGGTAGCCTCTCCAGTAGTCTATCATTAACACACACATATAGGTCACGGAGCTTGAAAAGGAAAGAAACAATACAACAGCAAAGAGAACAATACCTGCTAAAGATTTTGCTTATGTCGCTCTCTACGTGATACTTTGAACGTTGAGAGAATAAGTGATCAAGAGTTTCCTGAGCTGCTACAGAGACTTCATCGGAGTCATCAACAACCAGAGTACATACGCATTCCTGCATCATAAAATAAGAAATTCATCCAGTAGCAAGTATCTAACAATCAATTGTTGTTGTCAGTTATGAACTTACCAACATCACTAGCCTGGCTCCCTTCAATGAACGAGGGCTCTTAGATAGCAGTCCTCGTATTGCTGCTAGAAACCCCCATCTAATTTTGCCAGCTGGATGAACAAGAATCTGAAAACAATTAAGATTCACCACTCAGATTAAAAAAAACGGTAAAAAAAGAATTAGGGATAAAAGGAGACAAAAATAGCATACATGAGGAAACGTCTCACACAACAGCTTATTCACATGAGATGTTGTGTTCTCTAACCATTCCTCTGTGCGTTCAACATGAAAGGAGTCACGACTCAGTTTCTGACTGGATTTTTCGGGTGCATTGATGGTTTTAACAATCTCTTGGCTTGTAGTTTCTGTCCCCTGCCCTTGAGATTTCATTGTCAGAGAACGAAGCTCGTCCAAAACTAAGTGTGCAGATTCATGCTTCTGCAACTCTGAATCATCATCAGAAATACCGAGAGCCGATGAATTAGCCTCATCATCAAGGACTATCATGAGAAACTCGGCTAAACATCTAACTGCTTGGTCCAATGCATCAACGCTTCCTGCAGCTCCGCTTATCATTGCTCTTGAAACATGCAACACTTTGGCAATTTGGCTAACAACACCAGGTAGAAAAAACGCCAACACATCGGCAGTACCAATCTACAAAAGGAATCATATTCTCATATTCTTATTGGGACTTATAGGTGTCAAAATGTATGCAAAGTATAGTACTTCCTCTGTTCCACTAAAATAGATAGTTTAGAAAGAAAAACTTTGTTTCAGAAAGATAGATGTTTAATGTTTTTGTGCGGAAATTGTAAACTTTAAAAAAATTAATTGACCTTATTAAATTACTATTTGTTAAAAGCTAATGGAAATTGATAATGGCAAAAAGTGATGTATTTATAATAGTGAAAACACTAAAAAATCGAACAGAGGTAGTAGTTACCTTAGCCACAAGTATCCGTAAGGTCATAAAGGCTTCAACTCGAAGGTGTGCACTTCCTCTATGTCCTCGAGAAGCCTCCGCATCAGCCACCTTTGTACAGTGGATCCATAATTGATTAACTGTATACATCTACATGACTCCATAGAAAAAAGGAAAGCAAAAGAGTGTTACTTTAAGAAGTATAGAAAGCCAATGACCCACAGCAGCCAAAGCAGACTGAGACTGCAGAAACGCAACCAAGCATTCTCGAGCTTCCAAATCATACTCTGAAACCTGAGTCTGATCATCTCCTCTATCCCACAGCTGAGGCCAGCCAGGAGATCGCTTACATTCGCAAGAATCATCAACACACGGAACCAAACCAGAGATCATCGCTCGAAAACACCTGATGATCCCTTCACGAAACTCCTCGGAAGCCTCAGATGGCGTCAAGACAGCACCACTAGTTAACTTCTTCATAACCACAACCATCTGAAAGGAGAAGAATTCTCAGCATACATAACAGTTTCCCCCATAACTAACTAATTCAAAATCAAACTCACCTGATCAACGGATCCGACGTGGCATTTCTTTAGAAGCTCCTCGAGACAAGAGACTACACCTTCTGCTACTTTATCACTCACTCTATAAGGTTGATTACTTCCTTGACTTCTGCAAGCTACTGCTGCGTCTAGCAGAAGAAGCAAAGGGAACAGAGTGTAGCTGAAACCCACATTAAAAAAACCAAAACTTTATGAACATCGAAGCCAAAGGTGGAGACTTTACGGCGAATATACTTAACTGGAAGAGGGACTGGAGATACGACGGCGGGGCACGGCGGAGGAGGCTGAGCAGCTCAGGGATCACGGTCGGATCCTTTCGAGGGGTTTGCGATAGGCTTAGAAGCTCCAAGGAGAGAGCTTTGAGCTTTGCGAAGAGGGCTTCTTCTCCTCCTCCCTTGACGACGTCGCCTCCGTCGGTTTCGCGGCGGACTACGACGACGGGCTTCTCCATTTCGATCCGATCAGTTAGACGAGAAACCGCGAGTAAAATTGAAGTCAAATTTCTCGAGAAGCAGAGCTTAGAATTGGCACGGCCCAACAGTGTTTGACCCGACCCGATTGTGTTGACCCGACCGGAGAAGCTGTAGCGAGTCGAACCTTTCTCCGTCGCGACGACGATAAAGACCGGAGTTTTGATTTTTTTTTTTGTTATAGGGTTTAGGACATAATTTCGAAATAAACCTTATATTTAAACATAATTTCGAAATAAACCTTCTATTTAAACATAATTTCGAAATAAACCTTATATTTAAACATAATTTCGAAATAAACTTTATATTTAAACATAATTTCGAAATAAACGTTTGTATTCATTTGTAACTCCAAAATAAACCTCATGATTTCAAAATAACCTGTAGTATACATTATTACAAATTAATCTACTAATTATAAATGCAGAAGACCAGAGTTTTCTTTTTTAGAGTTTTTTCTGTTGTGATCAACATAAACAGAATCTCCAAACTTTTCAGGGCTATTGGAAATAATAAAACCTTATATTTATACATAATTTCAAAATAAACCTTGTACTCATATTTAACTGCAAAATAAAATACTTATATTTCACAGCAAAATAAACCTTCTATTTATACATAGCTACAAAAAACCCTAGCAATTATATAATTTATATGTACATGAGCTTACAATTATATAATTCTAGATATGGATCCGTGCGTTCTACGGGTTTTATTTGATATTTTAATTTCACGAACACAAAAAAATGAAAATATTTTTCACATTAGTTCTTGGATTTTCAGTATATATTGGTGACTTATTTTAGTAATAATAATCTGTTTTCTTACATAAATTTTGATTGATATTTCTAATTCAATAATCATTGTGTTTTGAATAATATATTAATTTTTTATTTTTTAATAAATAATTCACTTTTAATTATTTTTTAAAATAATATTAGTTGTAGTTAATTGAAAACATATAAAACTGTGAACTCTCTATTTTTTATATTGTGTAAGACAAATTAAAAATAACACAATTCAAAATATTAATGTTACATAACACCAATCAATATGTATTATTGATAGTCAGCTAAATATCGAATATATTGCTAGATAAAAAATCAAATTTGTTTATTTTAGCATCCATGGTGTGACTTTAACATCTTTTTCTATATATCATATATTGTTGAAAACTTTTTAATATATAATATTTTGTAACATTATTGTCTTTATGTTTTAAAAATCTGAAGCTCTCCAGTTGTACTTTTGATAGTGCGACATATAATTGTAAGATTGGATTTGACAAATATAAACCAATTTTTTTAAGCTTTAACCTTAACTCTTATTGATAGTCATTGCATAGCAAACTCGTATAGAAAATTGAAGTGTATTCAGTTTGAAATGCCATCTTGCATATGTTGGTATGAGATTTATTCTAGGAATAAAATTTCGTTTTTCCAAATAACTTCGGTTAGGATTTCTGCTTTAATAATCATGTTGCCTAGGCGAATTATTAGTAACATTATTCTATTGCAAAGTCTTTTTCTTTGATTTAAATTTCCTAATAGCATGACATACAATATTTCATTGCAAAGTCGTTCTCTTTTATTTAAATTCTTTAGTAGTATGACCTACAACTGCACACCCAATTTTATATGTCGATAAGAACAAACACACATAATTATAATCACACATAAGCATAATAGTCACATTAACTCAGGCACAACAACATAACATCTATATCTACAAATGCCTAAGTAAAACTGTAACAATAACTAATGTACGACAGCACGACAATTATATATTTCTTTTGAAATCAACATCATCAGTTTAATGTGAAGATCAGAATATCTAGTTATTTCCTCGACATGTGACACCAAAAAAAGTATAACACGTGAAGATGTGAAAGAACATGCAGAAAAACTCACATAATATTTTTCTTGTATCTCTTATTATGTTTGGTATCAAAGTATGAGAAGTGATAAAATATGAGAGAGCTTAATCACATATATAGATATGAATAATTATACTTTCTTTTGATTAATGATTTTTAAAAATAATAAAAATAAAATTAGAGAGCTTAATCACATATATAGATGTGAATAATTATAGTTCTGATTGGTTTTTGATTTTTTAAAATAAAATTAACTATTTAAATAGAAAAATTAATTATTCATAAAAAATATTTAAATAATTATTCTACAAATATTTTTTGATTAGGATTTGAAGAAAGGAACATTACAATTAAACACTCTTTTGCAATTTTCTTATGTTTAAGATTTTATAAAAAGACAACTACTATCAAATAATTGCTTTTAAATGTTATTAAAATAAAAAGTAGAGAAAAATACTATTAAATGATTTTAAAATTACATTTAAAAAATTGATTATCTTGTTATATATTCTATTAATCATGAGATATTCTACAAATTTCTAAAACAATTATTATTAAATAACTTTTAAATTAATTTTTTACTATTAAATAAGTTTTAAAATTAGTTTATTTCAGAAGTCGTTTTTTTGTTATCTTAGGATATATATTTCAAATCATTATATATTTTAAACACATTTCACAATATTAAAAGAAAAATTACTATCAAATAATCCTTTGCAATTATCTTTTGTTTAGAATTTTAAAATGGAAAATTACTATTAGCTAAGATTTATAATTATTTTTCAACAATTTTTTTTTTTGTTATTATCTTAGGCCCTGATTGACAAAGAAGATGAGAAAGAAGAAAGATGCTATAAAAGCAGATGTCAAGCAGTATAGATGCTTTTGCTAAATTGTTTAATAGATTGATTGGTAGAGCAGTATGGACATGCTGTTTAAAATTATTATTAAAATTAATATATAATATATAATATATATATATTTATAATGAATATATTTCAAATATATATATATATATATATATATATTTATATTATATATATATATATATTTATATTATATATATAAAAGATATATAATATAATTTATTTTATTTACTAATTTCAAAAATTATGTTTATATCGAAAATGTTATTTTAAAAAATAAATTTTAAAATTAAAATATCTCTTTTAAAAATAATATTTTTGCGTTTAAAATATACTTTAGTTTATATGATTAATTTAATTATCTTATATTTTTAAATATAATTTAATTTATATAATTAATTTAAAATAAAATTTATATATAATAAAATTTATATAATTTATATAATCATTTATCTAATTTATATAATTTAATTTATATAATTAATTTAATTAAATATAATTAAATTATATTTTAAATGTGAAATAATATTTTAAAAAATATTTATATGGTAAATTTATTTTATAAATCAAAGTTTCATTTTCTGGATATAAAAATAATTTTATGATATTATTAAAAATCAAATAAATGAACTAATTATATATTATTCTTAAATTTATAAATTATAAATGCAAATGCTCTTCCAAAAGCTTCATATGAGAGCATTTGCCAAAGAGCATTTAGAGGGCATTAGCATTTAGTAAATGTTTTTCTAAATGATTTTCTAACAAATGTTGATTGGATAATGTAGAGCATAATGCTAATGTCAATGCTCTACCAATCAAGGCCTTAGTATATATATTTTTTTAGTTGTAAGATAGATTAACATATGTCTCAATCTTAAAAATTTCATTGACACATGTAACGATCATATTAATTAACAACTTTGAAAAACCAAACTATATATATAAGATTGTAAGTTCTTTTTTTTTTTAAGTTAAAAAAAAAAGAGCTTACAAAATGTGTTGTTTTTTCTTAATCTTCTTGAAAACATATTCGGAGAGATGCAACATTCTTGAGAGTGGAGAGTAGTTGACTCGTGACTTGTTTGTTCAAGATTCTGTAGAACAGAGAAAGAATCTTGAAGATGCTTCAGTGTAATATATTTTGACAGATATATATATATATATATATATATATATATATATATATTATCTACACACTAAATATGCAAGAAACTATGAAATATTCTTTGTATATCTATTACCTGACTTTTCTTCAAATATGGATATTCAGAATAATTAAGTATCTTTCTGGTCATCCATGCCACATAAAAGTGAATCATAATTTGGAGTTGTTAATGTATCATGCGCTCGTAGGTCTTTATGAGTGATGATGATGATGATGGTGATGACTGACATCCTCATGATCAGACTCTTCTTCTGTACTTGAAGCTGAGCTGTTCTCATTTGCACCATCTAAGTAACTCCAGATTTTAGGATACGAATCAAAAGGGATCACTAGGAGATGATCAGGTTTGTCTACTTCTTGAATAATGTCATTTAGTTCGCTATACTCAAACAAGAGGCTTATCTTTGGATCATCTTGTTGGTTTGACTTGTTGGAACCACCAGAAGAAGACACTGAAGTAGTAGAGTCTTGAGAGGTCTTTCTGTTCAAACAATCTTCTGCTTGAGACTTATCCTCCTTCCCATGACCCGAACAAGTCTTTTCTTTAGATGGGTATGCCACACATTCTTGATCTCGTTATCTGTTCTTCCTGGAAGTTGAGAAGCGATCTTTGACCACCTGGTCAAAAATTCAGAAAGCCAATATCAATACGTAATCACTTTTTTGATCCACAAGAGGCACAAAGAAGCATATATATATATATATATTTATATTTGTCGATTATCCATTTTATTAAACCAGGTTTTGATTGATAGTAAGATTGTCCGATGAAGAACTCTACCCGACATTTTCTGATTGACATGGAAAAATAGTATACTTCGTGCTTTAGCAGCATATATATAGAGCATAGAGTGTTCATTTAGTTTTCTCTATCACTAGTCTTTTTACTTTCTTCAAATAACATAGTAAATGTTTTTTTATAAAAAATAAAGAATCATAAATCAAATAGATTATTCGATTTCATGTACTATTTGGAAGAATATAAGAAGTTTAATCATTTTAAAAAATATCATCAGATTTATATTATCTTTGTTTTATACGTGTCAACCAGTTTATGTGACGGGTTAATTGTGAATTTTTTATTTTCTTATCAAGTTTTATCGGTTTTAAATAAGTTATTAGTTAAATCCAAAACTGATTATATCCGGGTCAGTGAGTTTAATGGTTCAACTACATATATGGTCGGTATAAAAACACTGATCAACAAAATTATAAATGTATTAGATTACAAAATTATAAAACAGGTAATCTTAAAATTACCATATTTTGTCTCTTATAAATAATTTTTTAAAAAAATATCTTGGCTTTGAAATAGCAGATAAAATTGTAGTTATGATTTATAGCAGTTAAATTATTTGGTTTTATCGTTTTTGATTAGCCATATTTTTGACATTAAACTGAATAAATTCTCCTATGCCGCCCATTATTTACTTGGTTCATGTTTGTTTTAAAATTTAGCTGACGCTAGTAAGTAGTAATAGACTATCCAAAAATAAAGACAAATGGTTTTCACAGAAAGAATTATAAATACTGTAATTCATATTACTCTGAAAATCATATATCACAAAAATGAATAATTTTCTATTTTTTCTGTTAGTTATTACTACGTGTTGTGGATTGAATGAAGCTTGCAAAACTAGTCGCATAGTAATTTCTAACTAGATCTGGGAAGGTATCCCTCTTGAAATACATTGTTATTCCTGGGGACGAGAGACCCGTGATTGGGGAACACAACTGTACCATACAATAGTAGTGTTAGTTTTGAGTTTGTCGCTGTTCTGAATAGAAAAAGAAGAACAAAATATGTATGTGATTTATGGTACCAGGATGCAATAGAACCTTATCTTAAAACAAAACAGTATCCTATGCTTGAAGTATTTCGAGCAGGCCATACAAGAAAATGTGGCCAATTTCGTGAATGGGGTACAGGAAAGCATGGGATTTATTTCAGAAGAAAGTATTCTCAGCGGTTGGGATTTGCGCTTTACTGGTTTACGCTGTACCCCAAAAAAACATAGACTTCGAATGTTATGAACCGCCTTGCACTGCACTGCACCGCAGTTAACAGTAACAAAAAATTCTACATATACTATATATCTATACGTTTTTATAATTGTTAAAACTGCACCTACGGTGGACGTCTTGTCCCGCACCGCTCAATCCGTAGTTCCAATTCGGAGCTATAAGCGTTTCCCTAAAACTTATCACAATATTTAAGTAAGTTCGTTATTTGTATTTAAAAGAACTAATCCTAAGTGATATTCGTAATACTTATGTATATCATGTAGCAAAATATCATATAAAATGTAGGGATAATTTGTAAATTACTCCACTAACAATTTAAAATTTAAAAGTATACCTTCTATTTTATTTTTTGATAACTATACTTTCTAAAATGTGAATTGACTTTTTTTTATCCATATTACATATTTCAATATTTAAGATATAAATTTAAAATTAATAAGAATAATATTATTGTAATTATTCATCACTTGTTATTCAAGAACAGAGAGAACAAGAAAGAAAGAGCGATTTTCATAGCAACATAAGAAAGTAACATGATGTAGCCGTTTCTGTTGCTATTATTGGTTTAAATCTTTTTTCATTAGTTCACTACCGATGGATATAGTCAAAAGGTCAAGCACCTACAAAGTAGCAACTAGCAAGTGAGTGTTAATCGCTAGAGCTTTCTCTTGCTTTATTTTTACTGAACAAGTGGCTTTTATGGATTTGGTGGGATCATTTCCATTTAACTCATTCTTGTATGAAGTTTTCTCATGGTATCAGTCAGATAAGAGTTTGGATTTGCAGATTTTGTGATGAAATTTCATAGTCCATCGAAGAGCATAAACGATACTTATGTCGAACTTGAACAGAATCGGAGTTCTTCAAAGGTGTAGAACAAATGGAAAACATAACATATGTTGTGAAAATAATCAACCTTACTGCAAAATAAAAACTAAAACAGTTACCAAGAAAACGAGATGTCGTTTCGATGGTTTTTTTTTTCAAAAACATAAAAATTTTCAAATATATTAAAGATATATTTTTTAAAAATTTTATTTTGCTAAAATCGTTACTAGTATAAATAAATTATGATAAATAATTAAGATGTATTGAGATTGGTCAATTTTGTAAATTTATATATAACAAAGTGTATTTAAAAAAAACTTAAATAATGGTATAGTTTTAAAATTAAAATCTTATTTAAGTGTATTTCTCCAAAATTTCCCTGAAATGTAATTATATCTAATATTTATGTGTTTGCCCAAAAAAAAATCTAATACTTATGTATATATATTATTGGTTCAGTACTGTAAATAACAAATAGATTTTTATTTTATGGTATTTTTGGAAGAGAGTCTCCTTTCTTTTTATATGTAATAAATTTTTCATAGCAACTATTTTATCATCTATATTATAGACATTATTTTTTACAAAATAGTATTTTCAAAGTCCTTCAGTCTCTCTTGGCAGCTCATGACTCCAACATTGCGACATGAATTTCTTTAGGTAATCTTAGAGACTTTGACCAATGGTACATGTTGACTTAGGATCCTATGGGTTGGCATAGACATTCAAGTTTCCATGTCGGATTCAGGTCAATTTTTATCGGATCAGGGCCTTTCAGATATATGACTTTTGAGCCACATAGATTATACTACTTGTTTCTTTTCTTCCTATAAACAAGTTTGAAACATCTGTTTGGAAAGATAATAAAGTGAGAAGGAAGCAGAGAAGACTAGTTTTGGATGTTCTTCATCTTTTGATAATTCTCAGAATTTTCATGAATTGAAGTGAAACTAACATTGGGAAAGGTCATACTAAAATTAATTCCAGTGAAGCAACTTTCCGCCGTACTTAATCTTGTTGTTTAGGTCAAAAGTTTTCGATTTCTCGGGAAGCAAAGAGCAGTGTAATCATTGTCGTGAGGATAGCTTGTTTGCAACTAAAAAGAGTTTTTTTAGAGAAATTAGGTTTACCGATTGAATTCTCGAACATATTTAGCTAACTGAGGTCGGAGAATGTCATTGAGATTAACTTGAGGATTTTGTTATGGTATAAATGCAGTTTTTATTGAAAGAAGTTGTTTCCCATCAACTTATTTGGTTGTAGTTTTGCAAAATGGTATCTAAAAGTTGTATTCTAAGTAAGCTTATATCGGGTGAATTTCGAAATGGCTATTTGTGTATGCACTAATCATATATGATATTTTAGTTTTTTTTAAGAATAATATATAAATATAAATTATTTTTAAATTTTATGAAAAGTTAAGATAAAAACCTGGTGTATATCTAATTATCTATAAATATAATTTTAAAAAACTTGAAAAAAGTGGTTAAACGTGCTATTAAAATTGTTTATTTATGAAGATTATTGATTTTTTTCGGTCTCATTTATGTGTAGATTCTACAAGCTTGTTAGTTTCTGATATTTTTAAAAGTAATACAATTTCATATATTTTAGATTTTCTGTTTCTTTAGTTTTTGGTGAATTATATTTGTATAGCAGTTAATTTATCTATTTTATCGTTTAGATAGCCATTATACTTCTGACATTAAACTGAATAAAATCTTTTATGACCCCACCCCGACGCCCCCACCACCAAATTGTTTCCTTGGTTCATGTTTGTTTAAAAATTTAGCTGACGCTAGCTAGTAATAGACTATCTAAAAATAAAAACAATTATTTTCCACAGAAATTTTTTTATAAATACTGCACATTGATAATTCCTTACTCTGAAAATCTTACATCACAAAAATGAATAATTTCCTAATTTTTCTGTTAGTTATTACCATGTGTTCTGGATTGAATGAAGCTTGCAAACCTAGCCGCATAGTAATTACTAACGAAATTTGGAAAGATATGCCTCTTGAAATCCATTGTTATTCCTGGGGACGGGAGACTCGTGATTGGGGAACACAGACTGTACCATATAATAGTAGTGTTAGTTTTGATTTCGTCGCTGTTATGAATAGAAAAAGAAGAACAAAATATGTATGTGATTTATGGTACCAGGATGCAATAGAACCTTATCTTAAAATAAAACATTTTGATATGGTTGAAGTATTTCGAGCAGGCCATACGAGAAAATGTGGCCAATTTCGTGAATGGTCTGTAAGAAAGACTGGGATTCATTTCAGAAGAAATCCTTCTCATCGGTTGGCATTGGCGCTTATTATGTTTACGGTATACCCCAAAGAAACATAAGTTTTTCCCCTAAAACTATCACAATATTTATGTAAGTTTTTATTTGTATTTTGTATTAAAAAAAACAAATCCTAAGTGGCATTACTAATGTGCTATAATATGTAGCAAAATATCATAAAATGTAAATATATTTAATGATTATGTATATTATTGGTTCAATATTGTAAATAGTAATACATATGTTATTTTATATTCTGTCCATTTTTAATTTGACATTTTAGAGTTGTGCACATAAATTAAAAAAGGGAGAATTGGAAAAACAAGACATGTTTTTTGTTTGTTTGTCAAAATAAGACTTTTGATACTTTTGTTCATTTTGGACAAGTTTTGCCCTTGTGTTGTGGAAAAAATAGTAAACTAAGATAAAAAAATATTAAAAAATATATAAGTCATTATAAACCAAAGTATATCTACTTCTATGTTTAAATTTTTTTTAAAAAAATTATGGAACTATGTTTTATTTAATGTCAAACCTAAGATAGAATATTTATTCTAGCCTTCTACGTCTTGTACAAATCGAATACAAAGTATTACACATAGGTTTACCCTTGGTAGAAAATATATCTTGCTCTTTCTTCAAGAATTTACCTTAGCTAGATTTTGTCTCGCATTATTCTAGCTATATATCACGAAGTTTACGAGACATTTTTATAAGTTTTACCCAACAGTCAATGAAATACCTTTTCTTTTTACTGGCCATACCTTATTCGCCTTTTACTAAATAATAGCTCTTGGCGAATGTAGTTTCCACTCTCTACATGTTTGTGCCTTACGATGATGTATATTCTAGCCAAATAAAGTAAATATGGAAACTTCCAAATTTCGTGTGATATGTTTCCTAAATCTATCCTAAATCTATCATAAATCTATCATAAATATCTCTAAGTATATTTCCCCCCACGATTTTCTCCATCTTCACACGATCTCTTCTCCCTCTTCCTTGTTCCTCTCTTTTGTTCATCGACAAACAATCTTCTATCAACCAACGTAAGATGGTTCTAATCTATGTTAAATCGGTGTATGGATGTCAAGTTTCAAAGGACGAGTGAAATTTCTTGGCAGACAAACAAAGCGTGGTCGAATGGTTACAATAGAAACTACTACTTCATTGGAGGAACTCAAGATCATGGTGTGTGAAGATTATGGGTCGACCCTAATTTGGTTAATGTGGAGTTCAGTTATGATATGGTGAATCAAAGAGGAAATCCTCCCATTAGTATCGCAATGATCGACAAGTATGTAACTTTGTGAGCTACGCAAAGAAGGGTTCCTCTACAACTTTGTGTGTCACGTTCTCTGGTACTGGTACTGGTGTAAAGGAAAAGACAAATCGAGTTCTAAGTGATGAGTTTGGTTAAGAAATTTAGGATTGAGAGAATCAAATAGAGTAATCGCAAACCTAGTGTTTAGAAACGTGAGATGTTGACGAAATTGATGGTAGAAGAGGAATAAGAGCGTCCGACGAAGGCGTAGAGTAAGACGAAATCTCCAATTCTTCGAGTTGTGCCTATAACAAAGAAAAAGAAGTCGATAATGAGATTATCGATGAGAACTCGAAGACTCTACGGTGAACAAAAGAGTGATGGTGAGTTCTGACCTTAAATCGCCATTAAAGGAGAACTAGGTCGAAGGCTCGGCGGAGAAGAGGAGGAGAAATAACACGAGGGTTATTACCCGTCGACTCTTTGCTTTTTAATTATTGCCTTATTTTTAATATTTTTTTTTCAAATTAACAAATATACTTAAGGAAATTAGAATATTAATGGGATTACGTAAATATAAGGGCATTAAAATATAAGGGCATTATGGTATTAAAAAAAAGAAAAATCTTACTTACCTTAAAAATCTAAAATAAATCCTATTGTGACAAATCTATGAAAAAAGTGTCTTTATTTTCCAATTTTTCCATTAAAAAATTAGTTTTATATATACAAGATCAGCACTAAACCCAACCTCTCCAACCAGGGGAAGGTTCTTAGTGTTCAACACAACAACACAATGTAAATATAAAAATTTATACAACAATTCTAATATAGATCGTTATATATCTATATTTAAATTTATAAATTTTAATAAACTTTTGATTTTTTTTTGTTTATTTTGATTGAAATATGTTAAACTGGTAAAAATCAAAATTTTAAAATAGTGAACCGATAACTTAAATAAAATTTTAATCATTTAATTATAAAATGTAATTATTTGATTAATGTTGATTTATTTTTTATTTGTTGGTGCACACTTGCAACCAATTTTGATAAAATATATATTTGTAATTATTTATACTTTAGTTTTTTATTATTTGGATATATATATATATATATATATATATATATTAGTTTGATGGTGATATATGAGTTAATAGTAATCTATGAGTCAACAAATAAAAGCTAATATAATGGTTTTATTTTCCTAATATAAATCAATGTTAAAAATAGCTTTATTTTTTTAATTTGATTGTATAGGTCCTATAATATACCTATATAAGTTATTATAGTAACTATTAACGTATTATTTACATTAGCTAAAATCATTAATAAATCATTTGTTGCTGACACAAAAACCATCAGGATGGCATAACATACCTCCTAACATTACTTGATTTGCATCAGTTTCTTGCAACGCTATTGCTACGTTATCTCCAGCTCTCGCAATGGTGAAACCCTGAGAGGCACGCTTCAGAGTGCGGTTCCTTTATCTCTCGATGGCATAACCATTACCTAGCAGAAAGTTCCTGTAAGCCATTAGTTAAATAAGTCTCAATAGTATCCTTATAGAATAGGTACATCCATAAGAAAGTTTTTTTTCGATTTAAAGAAAGACAACAAAGAGAGATTGAAAACCCATAACACCTAAACATAACTTGTTCAGAACAAAATATTTGTGTCCAGGAGAGTCTAGCAAAACAACATGATGTGTTTTAATAATTGAAATAAGCAACAGACACGGTCATTGTTATTCCTCGTTGCCTCTCATCAGCTCTCGGTCATCCAGTGCCAACACATATGCAAAGGAGCTTTGCCCCTGGTCGGATTAGAAACACAATATCAGTAATAAGCATGAAAAAAAAAACAGTGATTAGTCTCCAAATTGACATAGGGTATCTGAATCTTTATCAATAAGCATCCACTCTTCTGCTTGTGGTTTAACTGATAGATCACTATGATCCATAACTCGAACCAAAATACGCAATCGCGAAGATCAAGTAAGGATTTTCATACAAAAACATAAGCCACAGCAAAAATAAATAGACCAAACCTTTAGTTCCATTTGAAAGCGATTTCGACGAAGAGCCCCCAATCACATATCATTAAGATGCGTTTATACAGCCAATTCGAATTTTGAGTAGATTTAGGTTTAGACGCGCTTTATATAGGAGGAGGATCAATGTGTGGTGAAACGAAACAATCAAGAAGAGTTTAAAGATCATCATTGATTGATCAGTAGTGTCCCAAGGTAACTGAAAAATTCTGAGTTTGGATTCGAACAGGAAGGGGAAGAGTCGATTCTCAAATTCTCAGAGGAAAAAAATGTTTGGCTATGTGGACTTGGTATGGGCTGAATTAAAAACGTCAATTCACACGAAAGGCCCAGTTTTACTTTTCTTTAATCAAAAGCGATGGTGACGTGGCGAAAACAAATTTCCTCATTGATCGATCAAATTAAATGACGTGGACACTGTATCCTTTTATTATTATGAATTTTTAGTATTGTTAGATTAGATTTTTAAACAAAAAACATCATTAACTATCTAATTAATCTTGGTAAAACAATAAAAATTATATGCAGAATACAAAAAGTCATATAACGTAAAAGTCAATAAACTTTATGTTAACTATTACATTCTTTACCTCTCTGACGTTTAAGGATAACTTATCCACTTTAACATACACCGGTGATTGTTATATATCACACCTGACCTCTCTGTTTTCAGGTTCATCAGAAGATTGGTAAGACTGAGAGAGAAACTATCAGTAGAAGCAAGAAAGAACGCTGCACAAAACCAGCTGTTTCCACTGAGAGTGATGGTGCAAATCGTCTTCTGGAGCAAGCACGAGCTGCGATAGCGATAATAATAAACACTATAACCAAGAACGAAAGAAAAGTAAACCAAGATTGACGTGGTCACAGATGTGTCTCCTATATTCTGGGATTGTCTCCCATTCCTAAATTCCCGTTTCCTATTTTTTTAGTAGGCAGTTATCCTATAAGATTACCAGAGAAAGGCGGAAACTGATCCAAGAGTCTTAGTGAGCATACATTAAATCCGCGCATAAAGCTTGCTAGAAGCGCGTCGATCGACATTCCTATAGAATAATCGATCGACGGAGCGAAAGATGTATCAATCGATACTCCTCTAGAGCCATCGACTGGCACATTCTAATTGATCAACCCGATTGGTGAGATCATTAGATCTAGTCATTAGGAAAATCTAGAAAGCGAATGCTGATCGATTTGTTCATAAGCTGTTGAGATCTTTAATATCATGCATGCAACTTGTTAGGCATCTATAGGATTATAATACTGATCATCTGAATAGAAACCTTAAGTTTAACTACTTTATTTAATTTTTAAAACCCTCAATCAAACCAACCGAGCAACTGCCTTGCTCAAACCTGCAATTTAAAGTTAATTATAATCAACCTAGCTTAGTCTCCAAGGATTAGATCTTTTGTGTTACCTAGCTCCCTGTGAATTTGATCCTAAGTACTACAACTGAACCTCTTATTTGAGAGGGGTAATTCACTCCTTAGGGTAATTTGAGTGAGATCAAATTTGGCGCCGTTGTCGGGGAGCTTTGATCGCCATTACATTTAATCCGATTAGGTCTAGGTTATTCTTCTAAACCGTTTTCTGACAAAAAATATTTCTTGTCTTTCAGGTGCATGCCCAGCAGTACCAGAAGCAACAAAGAAACTCTGCTGCTATTCTCAGAAGATCCTGCAAGTTTGGAACGTTCGATCCGCAAAGACAAATGATCCAAATCAACACTAGTTCGTTGACCGACATTCGCACACCAACATCTACCGAGACATCTTCTTCGTCGACTGATACTCGCTCATCACCGTCGACCGACACTACTCTTCCGTCGACCGACATCTTTCATCCGACATCGATCGATACCGTAGTCCATACATCAATCGATACTCAGCCGTGAGACATGGTTGCGACATTGATTCTCAGACAGGATGAGAATGGGGACCTGTGTGATCTAGAAGGTCACCTGCGTAACGCAGTAGGTCAAAATTTAGATGCTCAGGGGGTTGTAATCCCTGAGCCTGATGCTGTAGCTCAGGAGTTACTTAACCTATAGACGGGGCTGCTCGAACAAGAACATTGGCTGATTACAACCGTCCAGATCAGTTCTACGCCAATAGATCAGCTATTCGCCCTCCAGCTATTCAGAGAGGTAATTTCGAGTTGAAGCCATAGTACTACACACTCGTGGGATAGACACCCTACTGTGGGTTATCTCACGAGCATCCTATGAACCATCTGGAGAGGTTCGAGGATCTCATATCTGCTATTAAATCCAACGGAGTTCCTAAGGACTACCTTCTCTGCAAGCTCTTCAAGTACTCTCTTGTTAGAGAAGCTTCGCAGTGGCTTAAGCAGCTATCCCCAGGATCTCTTACATCCTTGAGCGAAATCAAGAACGCATTCCTGCGTAACTTCTTTGATGACGCGCGCTGAAGACTTGAGGAGCAAGATTGCTACATTCACTCAAGAACCTGGAGAATCATTCAAGAACTCCTGGATCAGATTCAAGTCTTACCAGCGAGATTGTCCACACCATGAATTCAACCAAGTGCAGCTGCTTAGCACTTTCTTCAGAGGCATCGCACTACAATATCAGATGGCTTTGGATACATCTAGTGAAGGCAACTTCAACACTAGGAATCTAGAGGAAGTTGTGATACTTATGGAAAACTTGGCATCCAGCAACAACACCAAAAACACTGATTTTGAAAAGAGGAAATCTGAAACATTCCTCAGATGGATGAGGTGAAAGCAAAGCTGGACAGTGTTCATAATCTGCTAAGGAAGCAAGTTTGTTCAGTAGAGGACGCAGAAGCTGTAGATGCAGAGGATGAATACATAGAAGAGGATGTGAACTTTATCAGTGGAGCTGGATTTCAGAGGTCTGGAAACCAGGGAGGAAACAAAAACTTCTATGGAGAGAGAAGTAACTTCCAGAGTTCACAGAAACCCTTCAACAACAACTACAACAGCAACTACAACAACAACAAGAGTTATGGAAACTCTTCTTAGCAGAATCCACCACCACCAACTCAGGAGAGTAAGATAGAAGCAATGCTTGACCAAGTTTTTGAAGGTCAGCAAAAGCTAACAGTGAATTTCAATGGGAAGATCGACTCTGTCTACACCAACCTGAACACCAAGTTTGAAGCTTTGAGAACTCATGTGAAGAAGCTAGAGACTCAGGTGGCTCAGACAGGAGAAACTGTTAAGAGGCAGGAAGCCATAACAAGGGGGGATAGGTGAAGAAGAAACAAAGCACCATGTGAATGCCATCATGGAGAATGATTTTTGGCAGGTGGTGAAACATGAGAAGCTGCAAGAAGGAGATTTGAAGTGGAAAGCTCCATGAGTTTCAGTGGGTCACATTGGTGTCGACCGACGTCGACAAGTGACCATCAATCGATAGACTCTACACCGATTTGATCGACGAGCTTTTACGAGCATCGATCGACACCATCAGCAGAATCGAGTGCTTTGTGCGATGCCGTGAGGATAATGACTCACGAGGAGTTTGCAGCAAGACACCCGCATCCACCCAGCCCTTTTTACGTCAAAATCTATCGGCATCCAGAACCTGCCATCGATCGACAAAGAGGAACTAACATCGATTGACAACCTCCATAACACATCGATCGATGCGCACCTCTCACATACCGAGTGCAGTTACCAAAGATTGATGTAGCACGACTCAATGCACTCAGACAACAATCCAAACCCTTAGATACCCCACCAGACACCACCAGCACTCAACCTAAAGATGCACCAGAGCCTATGGAAGTTGATAAGGCTACTGAAAGGAGAACTTTGAGGAAGCGGAAAGAAAAAGTTCCCAAACATCTGGAGAGGGGAGTCAATGAGAGGGAGATGGATAACTTCACAAAGAGAGTTCTCAGAATCTCACTTGAAAGACCTTTTGAAGAAGCTTACTTTACACACAGGTTGTGGATGTTCTTCAGAGAAACCAAGGAGACTGAAGAAGACATTAGGAGAATGTTTCATCAGGTCAGAGAAAAGATGAAGCAGCGGATCACATTGAAGAAAAAGAGTGATCCTGGGAAGTTCATAGTACCCTATGTGGTGCATGGTATCGAGTTCCCACACGCTCTCTGCGACACAGGAGCTGCAGTAAGCATCTTACCAAGGTTATGGCAGACCATCTAAGTCTGAAGATAGAGCATTTGGACGATTCATTCGTATTTGTGGATTGCTCTAAAAGGAACTCAGGAGAAATCATTAGAGACCTTGAGGTGCAGATTGGTAATGCACTAGTTCCAATTGACTTTCATGTCCTGGACATCAAGCTGAATTGGAACACTTCTCTACTCCTTGGAAGAGCTTTCTTGGCTACAGTAGGAGCAATCTGTAACCTGCAAACTAACCAGTTATGCCTGACTCTCATAGATCCATATATCTACTATAACCCAATCAAGATTGTCAAAACACAGAAGCCCATCACAAAGATTGGGGATGATCCAAGATTCATGGGAGTATGTTTCTGTGGAGATGAGATTGACTCAGAAGTCGAGTATGAGATAGAGTACGACAAATCAATCGGCGACAGAATGCATACATCGTCACTTATACTTGACTCAGAAGTCGAGTATGAGATAGCGTACGACAAATCGATCTTCGTCACTCAGAATCGATCGACAGAGCAGAAGATGCATTGATCAATGCAAAGTTTGCACATTGGAAAGAAGAATTCCCAGATGGTAATTTCTTTATTGAAATTGGGAAAGTGATCATTATCACCCAACCTTTACTGTTGATACTGCCACATCCGAGTTTAAAGATTAAGAGTATGATGAGGATTACAAGGAGAAACGAACTATAGAGTACCATAGTCTTCTTGTAGAGGAAGAAAGGATTCCCCTTCATTCCTGCGAACTATGGAATGCAGCATCGATCGACAGAGGCTACTCAACATTGATCGACACTCATCATCACTAGTCAGAATGACTACACACATCGATCGACACATCATACGACATATCGATCAATACTAAGGCGGCCAAAATGGAGAAAAATGGAAATTTTTCAATTGGAAGTTGGGCTGATGATCACTATAAAGAGATGTACAAAACTCTGGAAGCAACCGAGGACAGACTTGACAGAATATGTGATGACATCTACTTCCCTATCAACAACAACATCAGTGGATTAAACTTAAGCACGAAAAGAATGCTGAAATAAATCAAAGCCATCCAGAGGTAGCTTGCGAGTCGACCTTCAAGATCTGCATCGATCAACAGAGGACACATGAGATCAATCGACGGGCATCATTCAGCCACGATCGACGCACGAACATTAGTATCGATCGACGCCGAGATCCAGCCTGTCCGCGAGAAGATGCTAAAAGACACGATGCACATGCTTGATTCAATGCATGAAGAGCTGAAGGAACTATCAGATTATGCGTATGATAAGCTTGGAAGGAATCAGTTCAGCATTGAAAACATTGGCGAAAGGCTACAGATCATTACAGATGCAACAACAAAGATGAATGAGAGATGGACCAGAGAAGATGATGCCACAAGAAGCTTCATTGCAACTAGGTTCCATATGACCAGAGAAGATGTGGATACTTGTTTTCCAACAAGTAGCTGCTTTGCTCCTCACTAGCCCAACCACCCCCAAAGTCAAGTTAAATGACTATAACAAAGCGCGGAGTGGGAGACAACCCACTATTAGGTAATTTTACTTAGTTTTATTCATTATAGTTACTTATTTTCGTTTTTAAATTTTTATTTGCAGAAAATAAAAAAAAAAGAGGAGAAAAGAAAAATAAACAGAGTAGACGATTGCCGACGAAACCATGTCGACATCGATCGACACTGCCACTTACAAAACGATCGACAGCTATCTCTTGCTATCGATCGACACGGACTTCGGTCAGGTATATCGTTCTAACTTTTAATTTAAGTACTTATGGTTTATGTAATCCCATTAACTCCGACTGGTTGTACACTAAGGACAGTGTATAATTTAAGTCCGGGGGGAAGTTGCTGATATTACTCTACCTTTTGATCTCATTATATGTTTTCAAAAGTTTTATTGAGTCAGGAAGAGGACAATGACTCTACCTTTACTTGTTATCTAACCACTCTTTAGCATCATTCTTGTGGGAACTGAAATTCGCACTCTCGATTTCCTTCGGTTTGGGAAGTTTAGGAAAACCCTGATTTTCTAGAGATCCCGGATATCTGCTAAACCACACGCCAAACAATCAAGAACGAAAAAATAAACTGAAATAATGTAAGAATCGAGAGGAAAAGCAAAGTAGGTCTTATTCCAAATACGTGAGAAAGCGTTACAACGAGGTAAGAGCCTTGGCCGCGAGAGCTGTCGGCGAGTTCCCTAGTTCTAACAACCAAAGACTGTAAAAACCTAGTTGAGTCGCAGCTCAAAAAAAGGAAAAAATTGCCTATTGCTCTAAGTGCTAAGTTTCTTGCTATGTATGCGGATCCCTCTGCATCTTCGACCTTGGCGTCCTTATATACTTCTTTTAAGGCGGTTTGCCCTTTCCTTTTCTGCCCCTGGTCGAGTTTATCGCTTCGCGAAAATATTTCTTTCCCTCCGATCTTCCTGTTTATCCTCGGAAAGTTTACATTTATCCTCCGAACTTGACATTTATCTTCTCCTGCATAATAAAGATAAACCGTCGTAATGATTGGGCTTGATTTCTTACAAAATCGAGAATGGGCTTTTAACCGTGTTTTGGACCCATTCGGGCCATTTCCGACTTAAGCGTTTTCTTTTGATTTTATCGAAAGATCATGTTTTTAGAAATAACGTCGATTTACGAAAATTTGATTTTATCGTACAGTGGAGGCAGTTCAAGGTGTTTAGTCAACCGTTGCCGTTTTACACGATTCATCTGAGTTTCATAAACCGAATCAAGTTCTTGCGGTTTTTATCGTAAAATTCCGATGGTGGCTCCGATTGAGATGGAACAAGAAAGAGCGCGACCCGATTTCGAGAGACAAGGTCATGAGGACAAGATGAAGAGCTGCTCGGGCAATCCAACTTGCCAAAATGGCGAGTTGGCCATCATGCTTGGTCCAATTCGCCATTTTGGCGAGTTGGAGACGTTCCAACTCGCCAAAATGGCGAGTTTGGACGTGCTTCTTGATCCAACTCGCCAAAATAACGAGTTAGACCTCTTTTTTTTACCCAACTCGCCAATTTGGTGAGTTGGTTCTTTTTTTGGGCCCAACTCGCCAATTTGGCGAGTTGGTCTCATTTTCGGGTCCAACTTGCCATTTTGGTGAGTTAGAGGTGCTCCAACTCCCCGACTCGTTTCGGGGTCCAACTCAAAAATTTGGCGAGTTGGTCTCGTTCACGGGCTCAACTCGCCATTTCGGCGATTGGTTGCCTTGTTCGTTTGTTCAGTGAGTTTGTTTGTATGTTCAGATGGCTGAACTTTCGTGATCGTCTAATTGTACGAGATTCAAAATAGTCCTTCTTGAGATTTCTTATTTTCCAATTCTTATTGGAAATCGAGTTAAGACTCGACTTCAGGTTTCTTGCACTTTTTCTACCTTTCTTTTTTTAAAAGAAGTCATTTTCGAGAATTTTCTGACATTTGATTTCGTCGGGACCGATTTTGACCCCAACAATTCTTAGATTTGTTGACTGCATAATGTACTATAGATGCTAAAGTGGATCACCTGTCAACTTATACCACACCTGCTATGAATGTTTGAAAGAGCCAAAGCTGATCTCCAACCAGACTTGACTACATCTGCTTGTCTTGGGGATTGGTATACACAGGGTCGGATGCTTCAAACAAGTCTAGAAGGTAAAGTCTTGTGTAGACAGATATATCAGCCTCTCTCTCTCAAATTTCGAATTTTAGATTTAAATTTTTAGTCTTTTCAAATTTTTTTTTAGGATTAGTTAGATATTTACTTAGGAAAAGAATTCGAACAGGACTTGGTGGCTTGATTCATAAGAATTCTATAGGTAAAGGGTTACATGACTTGGTGGCTACAACCATTAAGGCTTGATTCACAATGAATCCTAGGATATAAGTCCAAAAGAAGTGAACATGACTTGGTGGCTAAAACCATTAAGACTTGATTCATGGAAGTCTGTCCAATCTTAGTCAATGTTTTGCAAATGAAAGCAGACTTTGACTAAGAGAGAAATTAGTAGAGAGAGAGGAAAATAACTTCTTTTTACTTGCAGGTCTAGATACTTGTTTGAGCAACCTTGCATCTTGTGATCGATACCCCCAAGATAAAGCCTGCACTTTTATTTTATGCAAAGAAATGAGATCAGTAGAGGGGTGAGTCAGACAGGAATTGCTAAGTTGCTGGCTAGATGAATTTGGTTGCTAAGCTAGGATATGGTATAAACATTTGTAGTCAGGAGATATTTGATGTGGCTTGAAACATTGTAGAGCTGATGATCCTAGTTAAAGATTGTTTGAGTCCCTGCTGTTTTAAACCTCTTTCAGAGAGACTGCTTGTTTGTTTTGCTAAGGACAAGCAAAAGGATAAGTTTGGGGGAGTTGATATACCATGGATTTGACCCGTTTTTACCCATGGTATATAGGTGTTTTAAGATATATATATATATATATATTATGTTTTGGAGTCTATTAGGTATGTTTTCAGGTTCATGAGCATTTTGGAGTAAAGTGGTGATTTTGGAGCATTTTGGAGCTTAGTAGAGATTTCATCCGAGTTGACCATCAAACCAGACTAGAGGTCGATATTCAGAGACAACAATCGATCAATGCACACTCTGTGCCATCGATCAATGTCAGTATTCAGAGAGGTCGACGTATCGAGATTACAATTGCTCGATGCACATACTGTGACATCGATCGATACTGAGTCACGCAGAAGACAGACTGGTTCCAGCCGACTTTAAGCCCAAGTGTTCACCAAATTACAAGATTTCCCCTAACGAGTTTTTAACCTAATGTTCTCAGTATTTATAGCTTGCCTATGTGTTTAAGGAAAAGTATGCTTTCAAAATACTTTCTTAGTTCTATTCTATTATATTTTATTGTTTTATAGATTCTTAGAGTTGGAGAGAAGATCCAAAAAGATTTGTGATTGGAACTCCATTATTTGTTTCTCTATTCATCTATCTATCTATGAAGTTCTTTTCTTACTTTGTTGTTATGAATTACTTGGCCATGTCTGAGTAGTTCCATTGTTAGGTTTAGGGTTTATCCCCAACTATAGATTGCCAAGTTGTAATATTCATTGTTAGGATGTTCTTAATGCTTGTGTTCTAGAATAGCTAACTAGAACCTTGACCTAGGATTGCTTGTTAACTTGACTTCATCCTGAATCTATCCTATTCAAGCGAAGATTACTAGAGAAAGGCGGAAGCTGATCTAAGAGTCTTATTGAGCATACATTCAACCCGCGCATAAAGCTTGCTAGAAGCGCGTCAATCAATATTTCTATAGAATAATCGATCGACGGAGTGAAAGGTGCATCGATCTACACTTTCTAATTGATCAACCCGGTTGGTGAGATCATTAGATCTAGTTATTAGACGAATCTAGAAAGTAAATGCTGATCGATTTGTTCATAAGCTGTTGAGCTCTTTAATATCATGCATGCAACTTGTTAGGCATCTATAGGATTATAATCCTGATCACCTGAATAGAAATCCTAAGTCTAGCTACTTTATTTAATTGTTAAAACCCTCAATCAAACCAACCGAGCAACTGTCTTGCTCAAACCTGCAATTTAAAGTTAATTATAATCAACCTAGCTTAGTCGCCAAAGATTAGATCTTTTGTGTTACCTAGCTCCCTGTGATTTTGATCCCTAAGTACTACAACTGAACCTCTTATTTGAGAGAGTAATTCAATCCTAAGGGTAATTTGAGTGAGATCATAAACTTATCACCGCTGCCCTGAAGCTCCACCATGTTACCTATCTCTAGCATGTCATTGAATTTCTGAAAAGAGGCTTCATTTCTCCTAGGTCCACCTGATTTTTCTTCATTGTTTCTTATCTCGTTAAAGTCACCCAACATACACCAAGGTTTCTTTCTATGCGCCCCAATCCCCGACAGCCTTTCCCAAACCTTGGCTCTTCTTCTGGTGATTGGTTCATCGTAGATGCACGAAACAAAGAAACATTCTTTCCCGAGCTGAACACTGAAATCTACAAGATGCTTATCTACAAACTTGAATCTGATATTTATTACATATATGAAAATAAATAAATATATTCATTATCAATATAAATAAATTTTAATATGTTTTATTACATAGTGTAAAAAGTGTCAAAATATCACTTTTGTGAAGTATATGTAGTACTACTAGTGGTTGTCGCGCTTGCGCGCTGAAAGTTATTTTTCATTATGATTTTGATTTTACATTTTTAGTTTGAATATTTTAATTGTAACTATGCGTGAGTCTTTTATTTTACAATTGTTTTCTTTTGGTAAAAGTTTTACGATAGTATTAGATTTATATACTTACTGGTACACGTGTATAGTCATACGGGTATAGGCTCTATATACAGGAGTATATATACTCTCTCACATGTATATTTGTTCGCTAAGTTAATGAGAATACATATTTAATTTCTTGAGTGTTTCTCTCTCAATATGGTATCAGAGTAAAGCTTGTAACAACCTTTCCGCCATTGATCTTGACCTCGCGAGCTTCGATTTCTCTTCGATGAGTGCTCCGATTCGTCAGATCTTTCTCGATTCTCTTGTTGCGTACTTACTCTGGTTGATTGAGACTGTTGCTCGAGCTCTGTTCGTTGCGATTTTTCATCTCTTGGCCTAGGATTTGGTATTCTCTGTTCGCGATGGCGTCGACTCACCATTCTGACGATTCACGAGCTTCGATTGATCACTACAATAACCCATACTATCTTCACAACTCCAATCATGCCGGTCTTGTTCTCATCACCGATCGTCTTGCCTCTGGTGCGGACTTTCATGCTTGGCGCAGATCCGTTCGTATGGCGCTCAATGTCAGGAACAAGCTTGGTTTTATCGATGGTACTATTCCCAAACCTTCCTCTGATCATCGCGATTATGGATCTTGGACTAGGTGCAATGATATGGTTTCATCTTGGATTATGAATTCTGTATCGAAAAAGATTGGGCAGAGTTTGCTTTTTATGTCCAGTGCTGAAACTATGTGGAAGAATCTGATGTTTCGTTATAAACAAGATGATGCTCCATGAATCTTTGAAATTGAGCAGCGTCTTAGTAACATTCAACAAGGATCTCTTGATGTTAGCACCTACTATACGGAGATTGTGACGTTATGGGAAGAGTATCAGAACTTTGTTGAACTTCCAGTTTGCTCTTGCGGTAAATGTGAATGCAATGCAGCCATTTCATGGGAGAATCTTCAACAAAGTAGTCGTGTCACCAAATTCTTGATGGGGTTAAATGAGAGCTATGAAACTACAAGGCGTCACATCCTGATGCTCAAGCCTATTCCATCAATCGAAGAAGTCTTTAACATGGTTGCTCAGGATGAGCGTCAAAGGAATATCAAACCTTCTACTAAGGTTGATAATGTGGTGTTTGAGAGTTCTGTTTCTCCTGCTAAGTCTTCTGCTTATACTGGATCTAATGATAACATGGCTTATGCTGTGAACAATAACAACTATTGATCTAGGCAGAGGCCTGTTTGTACTCATTGTGGTATGCTTGGATACATTTTTGAAAATTGTTTCAAGCTCCACGGGTATCCTATAGGACACAGGAACTACTCTAATCAACATCAGCCGGCTTCAGCTGGTTCGTCTTAGCGTGACAACACCCATTACTCATCTCATCCTGCTCCGGCTTCTCAGTCACACTCGAAGAATACCAATGTTGCTAATGTGGTTTGTGATTCTTCATCCAAGACCTTGGATCTCAGTGCTCTTCATCCAGATCAAGTTCAATCCTTGCTTCAACAGCTTCAATCTCAAGCAACTGTGTCATCTACTTCACATTCAAAGCCGACTTCCACTGTCTCTGATCAAGGTGTTATGGCTGTTCAATCTTCAGGGGGTATTGTCTCTTCTCATTCTTTTCCTTTTCCATCAACTAGCCTCCGTTTTGAACATAAAGCTCTTACTTTCCAACACCAAACTCTTGCTTCCCTTTCCACTTCCTTACCTTTTGGTTCATTGATCATTTGGGGCAACTACTCATGTGTGTTTTGACTTAGCTATGTTTAGCTCAGTGTCATCAGTCTCAGGTGTAACCGTTTCTCTTCCGAATGGGAACATTGAAAGCATTACACACACTGGCAGCATACGCTTATCTGATGCATTAGTTTTGCATAATGTTTTACATGTTCCGACTTTCAAATTTAATCTGCTTAGTGTGAGTAGTTTGCTGCATGATAATAAACATTCCACTCACTTTTATTTTGATTCATGTTACATTCAGGAGCATACTCAGGACTTGATGATTGGTAGAGGCTATCTTCTGCACAATCTTTACATTCTTGATCTCCGTGTTTCTCCGCCTGTTTCTGTCAACTTCTGGGGATCCTTGAAAGCTGATGGCAACCTGTGGCATCACCGCCTTGGTCACCCATCTCCTGCCAAGTTAAAGCATTTGTATGATGTCTTAGGTCCTTTGTTTCCTGATTCTGAGTGTTCTGTTTGTCCTCTTTCTAAACAAAAGAGATTGCCTTATGTTTCTAATAATCATTTGTCTGAAAAACCTTTTGATCTAATTCATATTGACATTTGGGGTCCACTTTCAGTTGAATCTATTGAAGGCTACAAATATTTTCTTACTATTGTTGATGACTGCACAAGAGTTACATGGATTTATATGCTAAAACGGAAAACTGATGTTGCTCAACTGATGCCTGCGTTTATCAAACTTGTTTCGACTCAGTACAATGCTCGTATCAAAATCATTCGTAGTGACAATGCTCCTGAGCTTGCTCTTCCTTTTCTGATTCGTGAACATGGCATTATTCATCATTTTGCTTGTGCTTATACTCCTCAGCAGAACTCTGTTGTTGAGAGGAAGCATCGACACTTGTTAAATGTTGCTAGATCTTTAATGATTCAGTCTAACATACCCATTCAGTATTGGAGTGATTGTATCCTCACTGCTGTGTTCTTGATAAATCGTACTCCTTCTCTGGTTCCTGGTAAGATTTCTCCATATGAAAAGCTAATGCAGAAGAAACCTGATTACAATTTTTTGAAGTCTTTTGGTTGTCGTTGTTATGTGTCTACTCTCCCGAAAGATCGTCACAAATTCACTGCTAGATCAACTTCTTCTGTGTTCATTGGTTATCCTTCTGGGATTAAAGGGTATAAAGTGCTTGCCTTGGACTCTCGTACTGTGTCTATATCTAGGGATGTTGTGTTTCATGAAACGGATTTCCCTTTTATGCATACTTCTCAAGATGCTGTCCCTGATACAATTTTTTCGGAAACCATTTTACCTGTTCCAACACCTGTCGTTCTTGATCATGTTGCTTCTATTCATGTTCCTGTTAGTACTCATCCTCATCCTGTTCATGCATCTTCATCTGTTCCTAATGTTCAAAGAACGTCGGTTACTTCTGAGACTGGTCCCTCTGAGATAGAAAATGCCAGGCCAAAACGCACTGGTAAAGCCCCTAGTTATTTGGCCGATTATCATTGCTCTTTACTTCAATCCTCTCATCATTTTGCTTCTCAAGTTTGCTTGACTTCTATGTCTCATCCTCTTTCTTCCGTTCTTTCATATTCCAAGCTCAAGTCTTCTTTTCGTCATGCTACTCTTTCATATTCCCTTGAGACTGCTCCCACATCTTTTAAACAAACCATCAAGTCAGACATTTGGACTGAGGCAATGAATGTGGAGTTTTGTGGCATGGAAGTTAACGAGACGTATACAATCGTTTCTTTATCATCTGGTAAGAACGTTGTTGGCTGCAAATGGTTATATACCATTAAATATACAGATGGATCTTTGGAGCGTCCTAAAGCGTGTTTTGTTTCTAAGGGCAATACTCAACAGGAGGGTGTGGATTTTACAGACACTTTTTCCCCGGTAGCAAAGATGACTAGTGAGAAACTGTTACTGGCTCTGGCGGCTTCTAACGGATGGTCTTTGTCTCAAATGGATGTTACCAACGCGTTTCTCCATAGCAAGCTGGATGAGGAGATCTATATGAGTCTTCTGTTGGGTTATACGCCTCCTCCTGGTGTTGTTATGCCTCCGAATCCTGTATGTAAGCTGAATAAGTCCATCTATGGCCTTAAACATGCATCGCGTCAGTGGTATCAATGTTTATCTGATGTGCTTCTCAAAGATGGCTTCCAGCAATCTCCGGGTGATCATTCTTTGTTTGTGAAACTTTGTGGCACATCTTTCACTGCTTTGCTCGTCTATGTAGACGATATTCTCATTGCTAGCAATGATGATAAAGCTGTTGCCTCGGTGAAAGCTAGCTTACATGCTGCTTTTAAGATCAAGGATCTTGGTCCAGCTTGGTTCTTTCTTGGACTTGAGATTGCGCGAAATGCATCTGGTATCTCTGTTTCACAATGTAAGTATGCGCTTGATATGTTAGCGGATACTGGTTTGTTGGCATCTAACACTACAAAAAAAAGTTTACATTCATAGCATATTACTATAGCACATTTTACTGAACTGTTATCGTAGATGAGTTAAAAAAATTTGTATTATATAATAACATTAGATAAGCGCTATGGTAGAATTTTCGTAAGCGGGAACTTAAACTTAGATTTTCTGCCGAGGCTTAAGTGAAAACTAGAGAAGCACGGAGAAAATAACATTTTCCCTCTGTATATTAACATATTCTCTATTTAAAGTAAAAATTAGTCTTAACAAAAAAAAAAAAAAGAGAATCACAAAAAAAAAATCACTCAAACCGTAGGAGCTCTCTTCTCCCATCAACACAATCCTCTCTGAATCACCACCACGACCATCACCACCTTGTCTCCGTCTACCTCGTCTCTTCCTCGCACCACCGTTCCTCTCCACCTAGTCTCCTCATGTCGTAATCTCTCGCTCTCTCTCCTTTCCTCTGTTCAAGTCTATCTTCTTCGATTTCTCCATCTTGATCTATTTTGTGAGTCAAATTTGCCATAGTTATGATCAAAGCTTGTGAGTGGTGGTGGTGTTGATGTTGCCGTAATCTCCTCCTCGTCTCCTATGTTCGTGATAGACCCACGGTAATCAATTTTCACGTTTCTTCAAGAATCTGATGACCAGATTTAAGGTTATTCTACCAAAGGTATCAACTTTCTTCTTTGTTCTATATGCTTACTGTCTTTTTGATACCTTTGGTTGTTCACATTGTGTCTGGTTTGCTTAGTGGATTTGTATTAGTAATATTCATTTGAATGTATCGATGAAGTTGTCTCAGCTTGTTATCATGGACATGAGTAGATCTGTGTGTGTGTCTCTCTGAACATGTTCTGGTCTCTGTCCTAGACCTTTTGTTTTTAGTTCCCAACAAGACGAAAGTTTTGAACTTTATTAAAGATTCTTGAGAATGTTTCCAATTTTTTTTTTTTTAAATATATTATTTCAGTTTTGGTCTTTGTTCTTATCAGACTTTGTTTGGTGGTGGTATAGCTATGAGACTTTGTTTGGTTGATCACATGAGTTGTTTCGGAGATGCAGCAGGATGGTTTCAGGAGACTGCTAAAGGTATCAACTTTCTTCTGTGTTTGATATGCTTATTGTCTTTTGATACCTTTGGTTGTTCAATTTGTGTCTGGCTTGCTTAAACTTTGAGTATAGGTGGGAAAGAAACCAAGGCTAGGAAGAGATAGTAAAGAAAGCCAACCAACATCCATTTTCGGAGCCACGACCAATGGCTAACAAATCACTGAATCGTCTTCTGTAGAACTTCTGTAAGTTAAAATTACACTTAGCTTCTGGAAATAGAGTGTTGAGCACTCAGGAATCACCTGATTAATGCGAATTTTAATATTTTCATTGAGTTTTAATATGAAAGTTTTGAACTTTATTAAAGATTCTTGAGAATGTTTCCAAATTTTAAATATATTATTCAGTTGTAGTCTTTGTTCTTATGAGACTTTGTTTGGTGGTGTTATAGGCAACGAGACTGTTTGGTTGATAACATGAGTTTCTTCTTTGTTTGATATGCTTATTGTCTTTTGATACCTTTGGTTGTTCACTTTGTGTCTGGTTTGCTTAAACTCTTGCCTTCCTTTGAGTATAGGTGGTAAGGGAACTAAGGCTAAGAAAAGCACTCTGTCTAAAGAGTCTCAGCCACTTGAGCTTAAGACTGAAAAAGGTTCTTACATCAAACTAAGGTGTGTACGATTCTGTTGCTGTGTGGGACAGGCTAAATCAAGAATGATGGGAGATCCTTCTTACAAAGGCACGATTGTTTCTCTGTATATCTATTGTGTCTTACTAACTGATATACACCAACTTCTGGTCATCTTTACACAGACAAACATATTCATCTAAGTGATATTGTGTTGTTTGTTAGGAAGAGGGAGTACCCATGTCTCATGAGGAAAAACGAGTTGAAGAATCTGTGGCGTGTCTGGTGAAGACTTACTGTAAGTTCCTTTTCCTGTTTTCCTTGTGTTGGTTCTAAGTTGAGAAATTTATTGTCTTCTTTGGTTATAGTTTTTTTAAGTTTTACTTAGATTTTTTATTTATTTTTAGTTTAGCTTTGTAAACTGAAATTTATTTGTAAATCAATTTTAGTTTATAAATAAATTTTATTTGATTTTTAATTATAATTATTTTTGGTTTAATATTCAATTATTTTAATTTTAAAACGTTATAAAACAAAATTTAATAGCAATATACAATTGCTGTTGTACAATCTACTACGAACATATGAATCATAATCAATTTTGTAACAAAAAAGTAGTGTTGTAGTTAAGTTAATAACATTATCCAAATATTGCTATCGTATATGCACATTTCGTAGCGTCACATAAAAACGCTATCGTAGGAAGGGTACCTATGATTGCTGCCGTATACATAACATTTATGAATTCGTTATTAAAACTCTAATATAGCATATAACTCGCGCTAACAATGTCCATATTTCTTGTAGTGTAAACTATGTGCTGTTCCCATGGATCCTAATGTTCATCTTTCGAAGGATACTGGTACGGTTCTTGATGATGCTACTCCGTATAGGGAGCTTATTGGTCGTCTCCTTTACTTGACGATCACACGGCCAGACATCACCTTTGTGGTGCATCGTCTTAGTCAATACATTGCGTCTCCTACTGATGCTCACATGGCTGCTGCTCTTCGCATTCTTCGTTACTTGAAGTCTAATCCGGGTCAGGGATTGTTCTACTCTGCTTCTTCAGACTTATGTCTTGATGCTTCTGCGGATGCAGATTGGGCTACTTGTTCGGATTCTCGCCGTTCTATCACCGGTTTTTGCGTTTAGTTGGGGAACTCCTTGGTGAGCTGGAAGTGCAAGAAACAAGCTATTGTGAGCCGCAGCAGTACTGAAACAGAATACCGTAGTTTGGCATTGGTTACATGTGAGATCATTTGGCTTCTGCAGCTTCTCCATGATCTCAAGATTGCTGTCTCGTCTACGACCAAGCTCTTCTGTGACAATAAGTCGGCTATTCACATTGTTTCGAACCCCGTGTTTCATGAACACACGAAACACATCGAGATTGACTGTCATACTATCCGGGATCAAGTGAAGAATGGGACGATACGGTTGCTTCAGGTGTCTAGTGCTGATCAACATGCGGATATACTCACAAAGCCTTTACATCCTGGTCCTTTTCATTCTTTACTTGGTCATATGTCAGTGTCAAGTCTCTTCACTCCTGGTTAAGTTTCAGAGACTCGAGGGGGTGTATAAGATGTATATACTTACTTGTACACGTGTATAGTCATACGGGTATAGGCTCTATATACGGGAGTATATATACTCTCTCACATGTACATTTGTTCGCTAAGTTAATGAGAATACAGATTTAATTTCTTGACTGTTTCTCTCTCAATAGATAGTTTTTTTTTTATCATATTCTTTTTATTGATACAATTATTATGACGGTTTGAAAAGGTTATGTTTTTTAGTTTTGAAAATAATATCGTTTAAGTAGATTAAGTTAAAATACTCCTATGGTTCTAACAAAAGTACAAAACGCATAACGATTTTGATTGCATAAACATATTAGCATAACTATTTGTATCAGTTGGATTGACTAAAGTTGACCAACCTTTTCCATGATTTCTCAGTCCACGGGACTGAAAATCTCTCCCGAGATTCTCAACAGCTTACATAACTAATGCTAGATATGATCAGTTAATCGCATATACAAAAATGCATTAGGTTGTATTAGCTTAAACCCCTTTGAGTTGCTATGAGACCTGATGTTTTGCTATGAGACCTCATTTTTAGCATCTTGCATAGCTTCATGTTTAGCTTCAGAACAACCCAAACTCGACCAAATATGGGCGATGACAGAAAAAAAAATCCGCCAAAGAAATGATTGATCACAACTTTGGAACAAACAAAGGGAAAAGAAGCATGCAGACCTTATATGGAGCAAGTTCCTTGTTCTCTTGGCAATATGATTTTCATATCTGGCTTCCCCGGAGTAGTACAACCGTCTAAGAACAAATTTTTTTGAGTTGTTCTCGTTATCCATGAGTTTCGTACTTGGCTCTCTTCATAAACATGTTCTTCATAGAATTATTCTTTCTACAAATACAAAACATTAATAAATCACTCTGATCTTACAACCATGTCTTTGGGCACCATTAAATTTGTTATTCTACCTACCTGAACCCACCTTTGTTATCTCACTCCATCTACTCCCAACACTCATTGTGCCTGAAAACACACACATGAGCTCATATAAACCCAAACCCATGAGACTAACTGCATATGAACAATCAATGTGAGGATGATGTTCACGGGACGAAGGCTCACCTTATAGAGAGGGAAGATGCATTGAATGAGTGATGGATCAATGCATCTCGTAACGGTTTGAAAGTGGAAGAGAAGAATCTCATATGAAACGACACCAACGAAGCTCGACACAGAGATTCCTTACAAATACTCGTCTCAGACAACTTTCCGAATCTCCATTCTTGTTTGACCTCATATCAGAGCTTGCGGTAGACGTTGAACCCTAGAAACCTAACGTCAACAGACGTGAAGAAAGAAAAGGTGAGAAGGGAAATGTAAAATGGGATTTATTTTGGTTTGTTTTATTAGCTCAAATAACATTAATCCAAGCCTATATATTCTTCACTCATTAATCCTATACTCAAACGAAACAAAGCAATGCTTACAGTCACTCTCAGCCATGCTTTAGAAAGACCCTTTAATTACTAGACAAATTACAAAACCATGCCAGTGGTTGAAAATGAAAATCCCGACCACATAAATGTATACATTTATGTTTCATTTAAATGTAATATAAGACACAGTGTATTTGTATAATCTTTATTCATTGCTTCCGTATTTGAGAATGGGTCTCCACCAAAACTATTCACTGATGTGGTTTACCTACATACAAGTTGACCGATTATATACTTTCTCCAAAAAAAATCGTTACACATAATCTATATGCTTATATTAACTTGACAACCATTTATTTTATTGACGTAACTTAAGACTATGATCAATTGGTAGTAGCAATGTTAACAATTATCAAAAACAATCCTTACTTAAGGTATTGATTCACGAACTATATAGACAGATATACAACTACGAAACATGTGGAAGATCATTTCCGAATGATTGGTAGACATAAGATGATCTCACGCTTACACATTTACCAGAATTGGAACACCCACAAACATCGTAAATCAAAGGAAAGCCTAATGCAACTGATCATTTCTGAGCGATTGAATCCTATGATATGCTCTTCAAAGTGTAGATGCAAAAATCGGATAGACATTCTGATTCAGCCGCAAGTACAGCAGCAAGTAGAGCAGAGTCTGCGACAGAGAATGCACGTGTGGATGAACACGTCAAGATGGAGACTGCGACCTGAAGAATGGATTGCGGACCAAGGCGGAGTTAATGCGAAGACATCCTGGAGAGCTAGAAAGCTTGAAGAGATTCACCTTGGAGAAGGGAGATCTCACGATGGAAAGTTCATAAAGGCCTTGGAGAAGCTTCAAGGGAACTTACCTTATTTTGGTAGATAGGAGTGGCTAGCCGACTTGGCTGTATTGTATATATAGTCATACTCGACCTGTGTATTAGGGTTGTCAAGAAAATTGTATTCTTAGCATAAGAGTGGAGTTTACTAAGCTTGGAAGCGAATGAATAACACTAATGACTAAGGGGGAGAGGTTCTAGAGATCTTGTATTCGATCTTAGGACATGTGAGGCTAGGGCAACAAGTCAAGAAGGGTCCTAATTTTGTTAGGGTTCTGTTTGAAGAGAGACTTGTAAGTTCACTTTAAAATAATACTAGTATAAATACATATCTTTGTAGAGATATTCTCTGGTGTACTCTATGCTATAGTTCTTACATTAACACAAAGAAGCTTTTTACGCTGCCACCAGTTTCGGATCCGAAACCCTCGTATAGTCGATCCACTTGCCTGTAGTAAACTTCCTTGAGGCTTCTCTCCTCATTGTTTATTTTGAAAAGGAAGATATCTCTGAAAAGCATATTGATCCTCAGTTTTTAGCTTCCGAATAGCAGCTTGCTCATAGATGCCCCCTGGAAAGTTTACAAATCCTCAATTTAATAGAGGCCAACAATCCTTATAAAGAGAAATATATAAGATCCATCGATCCAAATCATATTTGCAGCAGAACAAACAAAGCAGCAATTTAATAATTCTAGTAGACCTAGTAAATAGTAATAATACGCAAACTACCAGTTCAAGTCGTCTAGAGACCTATCCAGATAGTCATAGATATCAAAGGAAAGAAAAACCTGATACAATTCTGGTCTTGTGAGCTTCAGAGAAGTAAACCAAAATTAAGTATGTAATCCCATGTCTTCATGGGAAGAGAAAAATTACATGTAACTGATTGACGAAGCAAAAAAAAATATTAACTTGACAACACACAATATATAAATTTAGCAAGAGAAAAATTACATGTAATTGATAGGCAAAGCAAAAAAAAAATATTAACTTGACAACACACAATATATAAATAGAGCACATAAGAGAAAATCACTTGCAAGGGTCAGCTCCCGAGTGTATTCTCGAACAATGGAGGAAAACTTCTGAATTTGGTAAAAAAAACCTGAAAGAACATAGCAAAGCTAGCAGCACACATCAGAAAATTTAAATTTAAACCAGTTCTGACATGACCTAGCCACAATAACCAATCAAAAAGTAAAAGATCTTCAACACATTGATAAGCTAATTACCTCGGTCTCATAAAATCAAACTCCTGCGACACTGACCATCAATATTTTTTCCTCGTCAAACAAAATATGGAAAGTGAAATGGAATCAAAGTAGAGTTTAAAGAGTGCATTCATTAAGCTGACAATATATCACTACATCTATTGTAATCTTTCCACTTAAGCACCGCCTTGAAACTCTCCAACTGCTGTAAACTTCTATGAAAAGACTAAGCAAGAGAAAGTAAAAGCATGCTGAAGTTGATCCGCCAAGCCAGGGGAGACATCGTTGAAGAACTGATCCATTGGAGCCTTTCTGGTGATTAAGCCGCTCTGGTTGCCATGCTTGATATGCTTACTTGTTTTTTTTTTTAGATTTATACATGAGAAGAATCAACGGTATATGAAGTGAGTGTGGCCATAACAGGTCGGTGAAGACGAAGTGCAAGAGGCGGAGCTCGAAGATGCTCCAATTTAGTTGTGGTGATGGATTTTATTTGGGCTATATCAAAAATTTTAAATTCCACAGAAAAGGTATAGTTTCACTCATTTTCCTCAAATGCGGTGTTGACATGGTGATGTGAAGCACTCTTATTCCTTAATTTTTTAATATGACGTGGCATGTCTCTCCTTTAAGTATTAAACCTTTTTAATATTGTTAGATTGATTGATAGATAAATAGATTAAAGATGTGCTACAATACGTAACAAAATATGAGTTTATTAAGGGGGAGCGTATTCAACTAAGAGTTTGAGGTAGTTTGTATTAATATGACAAATCCAATGTTATTCAAAAATAGATTTTTTTGTTTTTAAACACTTTAAAATCTAGTGTTATTGAATTTATCATTTCATAAAACACTCTGAAATTCACTATTATTGAACAAAATTTAAATTGAAGATTTTAGAGTGCTTTAAGTGTTTCTGGACTGTGTGAGAGGGGTTTCCTAGTTATAAAAATTAAAATCCAAATCTCATAGTTTTTGATGAGATTCTAGAGTTGTTTAACAAAAATCACACCAAATTCTCAGATTCTCCTGCAGTCATTTAGAAACTCACTTCAAATTTTAGATTCAGTACTCCCCCTAAATGATTACGAATACTGTTTGATTGTAGAGTGTCTTTCGAGAAGGTTGAGTATGTAAAGGGTTTGCCTCAAGACTTTAAGAGTCCACTGGTCCCAAGGTACCCAGAATTTTTCAAGGAATATTCTGTGTCTTGTTTGCAAGAAGCAAGCTGATTGCATATAAGCATAAATCAAGTGTCCAAACAAAACAGAAACAAACGTGTACCACTATTCCATTTCCATTCACCAACAACCAAACAACTGAACTGTTTCTATAACAGATTTAAAAGAAGCCTAAATTATCAAGAACCAAAGAGAATCGATAATCATTTGGGTGGCTTTGTAAATGAGGTTTTGTAAGTATCAGTTTCACATTTGCTACTTAAGAAATTCTGAGAAGAGTGAACCTTTTCACCTGTCTTTCCAAGGAGAAGAAGACATAGACCAACACAAATTAGAATCAAACAGATGAAGAAAGTAATTAGTGGCTCTGAAACTAAAATGTGTGATTGAATAAGTTTGTTTTATTAAGTTTACTACAACTAACATTTGATAAAGATATTGGTTGATATTTGGCAAACGTTACATGTAGTTGAACTTTTTAGTTTTCAATATTGTTAAAAGTAATCGCCTTCCACATACTTTAGTTTCTTGGTTTCTTCTATTTTGTGGTGACATAATTTATAACAGCTAATTTGTTTAGTTTTATTGTTTTTGGATAAAACCATACTTTCGACATTGAGTAAAATCTATAGTGACCAATTATTTTACTTGGTTCATAGTTTGTTTTCAAATTTAGCTAACGCCATTAATAGACTATCTAAAAATAAAGGCAAAAGTTTTCCACACAAAAAAGTTATAAATACAACAGATAGATAATTTCATTACTTCAAAAATTGTATCTCACAAAAAAATGAATAATTTAATAGTGTTTCTGTTTGTTATTGCTATATGTTTTGGATTGAGTGAAGCTTGCGCCGAAAGTCGTGTAGTATTCACGAACGAAATCGGTAAAGGTATTATTTTTCATGTCAAGTGTCAATCCTGGAACCCAGCCATTAATCATCCACAAATAAATATACAACCCGGACGTAATCATATTTTTCAATTCGTCTCGGCCAAAGAAAGAACAAGATATGATTGTAATGTCTTTTACCAGCTTCCGGTCGATCCAAATAATCCTCGTCCTCGAATAAAACAGTATCACGATCTTATAGCATTTCGAGCAGGCACCCGGTCGAGTAAATGTGGTCAATACCGTGAATGGTGTGCCAGACATGATGGGATTTATTTCAGAAGAAATCCTAATAAACCACTGGGACATTCGCTTAGTTGGAATACCATAGACTAAATATGTTTTTTCCTAAATGTTATAACAATATTTATGTAAGTTGATTATTTTTATTTGTAAATAAAAATTCCGAAGTTGTATAAATAAAGTGCTACAGTATGTAGCAAAATAATAAAATGTGAGTTTATTATATGATGATGTATAGTATTGTTGTTTCCATATTTTAGATAATCTTTTTCTATTTGTTTATTTAAAAAAATTACATTCTCTATACAGCTGATAAGGACTGCAACATCGAGATCATGCATTTCTTCAAAATTAAATGTTCCACCAATTGGGACATGTTGTGTTGACTTAGTATCCCGTGCGTTGTTCGAGTTTGGGAATTATTGGATATGTTCCTTTTTCATATACTAGAGTTTTTAGTTTCTTTAAATTTACTTATATTTAAATAGTATTAGTGATCTATTTGTTGATTTTGGAATATATACACACATGAGGGATAAATGTGTGATACAAATTTGAAACAATTTTTAATGTTAATACAAATGGTAAAGATAATTTTTTTAGTTATTTCTTGATAAACACATCATATGTCTTTAAACCCCACTCAGATCCACGATCAAATTGATAAATCTGGTGATTATATGTACTCCAATTTGGGAAACTTTCAAAATACGTTATTTAAAACCCGCTAAAACATGCATAAATTCGTTAAAACCTAAGACTCGACTACGTGTTAAACCAATGAGTGACTTTTTTTAGTTAGTTAAAGTAATTGAATTTTATATTTTTCTTTTTAATCATGTATAGTATTCACTAACTTATTTGATTTGTGATTCTCTAGCTCTGGATGAAAATTTCACTATACATCTAAAAATGAAGTGAATAAAGATGAATATAACCAAAACTAATTACAATTTTGATATTTGCTTCTAGTTCATTTTATTATTTTTTCCATATTTAAATATTTTAAATATCGATCTTGTTATATTTTTATTATATGTTCTAATTACTAACTTGTTACAAACAAATTTCAATAGTTTTTTTTTTTTTGATGTTTTGTATGTGAAACAAAGATAAATTTTAAATATCTATACAATTATTTGCGAAGTGATTTTTCGCAGCGGAGCTCTCATGTTAAAAGTTAGAGTGGTTATATCAATATTACCCATAATGAATATTCATATATAGTTAAAAACGAATTTTATGTTACTAATATTATATTTATCTGTTATATTAGATAACTAATTATAACTTAATATAATAAATTGTGAAAATATTTATTTAAAAGTAAGATAATTCTTAGATATACTGTGTTATTATCTGAAAATAACATTTTCTATTATAAAATCTCACGTTAAAAGTTAGAGTGGTTAATATAAATACTACCCATAATGAATTTTTATATTAAATTTATTATATAATTAAAATAATTTTATATTACTGATATTAGATTTATCTTTTATATTTGATAATTAATTATAACTTAATTTAATAAATTGTCAAAAAATATATTTTAAAAAGTAAGATTATTCTCAGGTATACTGTGTTATTATCTGAAAATAATATTTTCAAATATAACGTTTAAAAAATTAAGATATAATACATTTTATAGTGAAAAAATAATCAAACAAAAACATTTGTATGAATATATTTTCTAAAATATGTTTAATATGTAAGTGTTTTTAAAAAAAATTTGAACACAATAATAAGCATATATATATTTTGATAGATAAAAAATTGTCATATATAAATAATATGATGTTTAATTTAATTATTTTTAAAACATAAATAATAATTTATCATGCTAATTTTATTAATTAATAAGATATAAACTAATAAGTATTCATAATAAGATTATGCACACATGTGCTGGTAAACCACCTAGCTTTACTATGATTTTCTTGTATTTTCAGTTGTTATATATAACTAGGTTCTGGTCCGCGCTACCCGCGGATTATATTTCAATGTTTTTTTTTTGAAATCTAGATTATATTTGAATTTTTTGTTGTTTTAATCGATTAGATGTGAAAATTATTATAATTTAATATTATTGTTAAGACAAATTACGAAAGAGTGATGTTTTGATTAAGAAATTCTTTAGTTTTTCTACTTTTTCGTTGTTGTAAGTTTCTATTTTCAATAATCTTTAAAATTTGTTACGTTGTTTTCATATATATTTTTTAATACATCGTTTTAGTAATAGTATATTTTAAAATTGTATCATATGTACTGTTCCATTATTTGATTGAAAGTTGTTCATTTATATATACTGAAATAATATAAAGTTTACGTATATATTTGTATTTAGTATTTGCCATTTAGTGTAGCCATATTGATTTTTATCGTTTTATTGTTTTGGTTTATTTTTACTATGCACTTTAACTTTTCTTAAAGTTTTTAATATTTTCTAATTGAGAGTTTGTAAAGATAGGCCATATTGATTTTAAATCTTTCTAAAAATTGATTAAATATATATACTATATTTAATATTTTAATAATGTTTAGATATAAAGAAGTTATCATATGCATTTTAATTAACTTAAATTTTTTGGAAAGAATGATTAGTACTCTTAACTATTATATTTCTTTCGGTAGCATATTCGTTATTTAACTTTTAAAAGTAGCAAAATATATTCAAAGAATGAGTAATAAGTTTGTAGCTTCTATTTGTGTTTTTTAATTTGGTTTCCATAACATGTACTCTTTGGTAGAATTCATTGAGTTAGTAGAACTTATTTTTTTGGTTGGTATATGTGAAATTTTGTGAAACTAATCAGTGCTCTTACTGTTTTTCTTTTCTGTTTAATAGTTTTTAGTTATGTACTCCAGCAAATTTTCATATGTAGTAATTATTTTTAAAATAATGAGGATACTTAACGATTGAAAGGTCATATAAGCTAATATCAAAAGAGTGATTAAAAGTTTAAAACTTGACATAGCTTTATGAAGGTAATGGATATTTTTGTTTTTGATCAGTTTCTATAATAGTTGTTTTTACTTGTTTGATGTTAACTTTCTAATAAGTTAGCATTGATATCGATTTAATTTTAACAAAGCTTATTTTGTACTAAAATATATAGCTATATATATATATTTTTTTTATTTGATATATTAGATGCATAAGATTTTATAAATAAGAACAATTATGCTTTGTATAATGATTACTCGATTCATTTACAATGTACATTTTATATTGTAATTTCAAATATACCTTTTTATTTTAAAATTGACATATAATTTAAAAATATGAATTTGCTTTTAAGATACAAAAAAATTGTAAAATAAAATATTTCATTTTATTAAATTAAAAGATAATTTGATCTTGTGTGTGTATTATTCTTGTTTGCCTCATATAAAAAAACTATTATAATTTGATGGAAAACGATACAATTTGAAAATACATAAATAATTATATAAAAATATTATAGATACAAATATAAGAGAACTATATATATTAAATCATTTATTTGAGAAGCTAACAAATGAAAGATCAGATTCTTTTTGCATATTTTTTAAGTATATCTTCATATATTTCCCACAGTCGGAGTGTTACGAACATAAACACAAAATCTTTTAAAACGAAAGCTTAAATTTGTAAATGGTTGCAATCAAAATCTCTGAATGTTTTTATTTCTCCTCCGCCAGCAAAGAAAAAAAAACAGAGTTAGGTCTTTATGACACCTCAAATGTCCAAGCACAGTTTTCACCGACCAAATACTCTTCCACATATTGTTACAAACCGGTGGTCCTCTTGATGGATTAAGATTTTTTTCTTAAATTTTGCGCTTCTCATCCTTTACCCAACCATCCGCTTTGTCACTGATCTCCACCTTCCACTACAAGAAAACAATTATTTTACGAGGGCGAATTTCCTCGTTACTTCCTCGTTAAAAAGGACTTACGAGTGCGAAACCCGTTGGTCGTAACACGCTTGTCGTTAAATATATTTCCTCGCCATTTCCTCGTTAATTAGCTAGTCAGATATTTCCTCGTAGAGGCAGTAAAGTATTCCTCAGAATACCACGTGATATTTCCACGTAAAGACGCCGCTGACTTTCCTCGTAAATACCACGTAAAATGTTTCATCGTAAATACCACGAAAATACCATGGAAAAAGATCCTCGTAAAGTTCACGTAAATACGAAGAAAAATATTCAATGTAAGATCCTCGTAAACTCCTCGAGAAGCTTTCCTCGTTAATTCCACGTTGACATTTCCTCGTTAATTCCACGTTGACATTTCCTCGTTAATTCCTCGTTAGTTTTCCACGTAAAGAACTCGTAAATTAGCTTGAATTTACGTGGTTTCTTATTTTATAGATTTTAAAAATATAATTAATTAATAAAAATCAAATTATTTATTAAAAATTATAAATTAAAAAAATTCTAAAATAATATATTTTATAAATAAGTATGTTATATTTAGCATTCATAAAAAAAAGAAAAGAACAATTAAAAAAAACTAAGAAGACTCGTGCATCGCTGGTAGAATTCATCGCCCTTCTCTCGACATCTGCCTCGTTATGTGTGCGGATGGCTCGCCTGGAATAGGGTTTTGTTGTCGCATGTTCCTCAACAATGCCTCCCATTCCGATTTGTGGCGGCTATCACGTCCAAAAGCCCTCCACTCCACCCATACAGCTGTGAAGGAAGTTTTCGCCGAGGCCAACTCAGTTTTGTCGAGGCCAGCTCAGTTTTGTCGAGTCCAACTCGGTGCGTAGCTGAGAGACCGTCCTCCGTCTCGACCATAAGACGATGTCGCCTCGAACATCGTTGACGGAACCAATCCCCATCGTGCGCCCTTCGGGCAACCTTAAAAACAAAAAAATATATATATATATATATATATTAAAATTTTAAATTTAAAGTAATAATTTTAAAGTAATAATTTAAATTTAATTTTAAAAGTTATCTCCTCGTAAATCTGATCCACTTCAGGCACGGATAAAGCGACGGGCAATCCGTCGGCGACTCTGCGTCGGTGGTCTCAGCTCCAAACCAGTTGCCACCTCGTTGTAGATTTGCTCGGACTTTCCATCTAGAAACTGGCCCGCCTTATACCTGTGGGTCCGGTTAAAGTTCGAGAAGAGTGGAAAGCCCCAACTCTTTGGCTACAAACATTGAAGAAAATTAGTTAAATTTTTATTATATATATATATATATAAAAATAATAAATTAAAATATTTAATTACTTACCATTTCCAAACGGATAGCAGCGGGGTTTTTGGCCCGTAGAGTGTAGCATTGCCTTATGGCGTTCTCATCAACCGAAGTTACGGAGTTAGAGCAAGCCAATGCGACTTTGATGGAGTTCGGATCCTTCCAATGGCGATGAGGCCATCCCAGACTTCCGTGGTGAGCTCAGCGGTTTGCCTTTCACATAACCCTTCACGATCCAGTCACCCTTCCAGTTGGAGACCGTGTCAAGCAACCGTGCTTTCACCTTCTCGTGAAACCCTTCCCGCACCTTCTCCGTGATCCCCAAAGACCAATTATATTTTTGCTGCCAAAAAAAAAATAAATTAGAAAATAATTTATGATAATTTTAAAATTTAAAAATTTAAAAATTAAATTAGTAAATAATTTAATAACTTACAACGTAAATTTTGAACCACGTCCTTCGGCGTGGATTGGAGTTAGTTTCAGTTAGGATGTGGATACGAAGTAACCTTTCATCGTGTCGGTTACGTCCGTTGCAAGTCGTGCGTCAAGCCCAAACCTGAAAAAACATTAAAAAATATAAATATTAATTTTAACCTAAAATTATTTTTAAAAGTCAAATAAAAATATAAAATATTTTAACTTACCACATAGTTCCGTCTGGTCGGTCGGGGTCTATGATCGGTAGGCCCTCTCTTCCTGGCATAGCGAGAATGTCCTCGACCGTGTACTGAGAATAAGGGCACTCGGCGGCACCTGCAAATCAGCATGAACTTCATGATTTGCGGGCATCGGCGGCGGCACATGAGGAGCAGCTGGCATCGGTGGAGGAGCCATCGGAGGAGGCGAGACTCTATGTGAATACTGAGTCGAGGACAGTCTCCTGCTGACTCGAAGAAGAACCGGACCTGAAACAGATGGCGGGTCTAAGAAGTACCGGACCCGAACATCTGTCGCGTAATGAGGAGTCGCTGATGCTTGCGAATACTCAGAAAAAATAAATTCAAAATTAAAATCAACACTTAAACTAAAATCTATAACTAATATATATAAATAAATATTCCATAAACCTATCTAAATTCTCTAAACTAACCACCTAATCTAACTTCTCTAAACTAACCACCTAATCTATCCTATACAAAAGAGAGGAAAGAGAGACACCATTATGGAGAGGTAGAGGAGAGGAAATGGAGAGAAATGAGGTGAGGTCATGACTGCGCATATATATAGGATTAGGGTTCTCGCTATTTCCTCGTGGGTTAGCGAGAAAGCTGAGGCCCGTCTTTGTTCCTCGTAAAGCCCACGCTAACTCACGAGGAAAGCCGAGCCGATCTTTTTCTTGGCGAGGAAAGCCGAGCCGATCTTTTTCTTGGCGAGGAAAGCCGAGGCCGTCTTTTCTTGAGGAAAGCCGAGGCCAATGTCCTAAACCCTAAAATCTCAAACCCCAAACCCTATAATCCCATCTTTCATATCTTCTACCTCATATAATCTCAAACCATCATTCCTATAACTTCAATCTCCTCTATTTCTAAATTTTTTTTTTCTTTTCAACATTTCATTTTCCAAATCGAAAATACTTTAGAGACTACTTTTTAAATCTTTATTTAAAATTTGTAAATTTAATTTTAATTCTATTTTTATAAAAATATAAACATTATTTTCAAATCTATACAACTTAAGAGATTGTGGTTTAAGGGAAGATGTATTTGGAATATATGGTTTACGGTTTAGGGTTAGGGTTTCGGACTTTAGGGTTAGGGTTAGGGTTAGAATTTGCACAATTCCTCATTTCCTCGCCGTTTCCTGCCAATTGGCGTGGCTTTAACGAGGAAAATTAAAAAATTAACGTTACAATTTAAAAATTAACGTAAATATTAACATTTCGAATTTGCACAATTCCTCATTTCCTCATTTCCTCGCCAATTGACGTGGCTTTAACGAGGAAAATTAAAAGTAAAACTTTCCTCGTTAATTCCACGCCACTTGGCGAGGAAATGGCGAGGAAATGTGGTGACGTGGAAATAACGAGGATATGTTTTCCTATATATACATGGATGTTTCCCTTTCTCATATCCCACCCAAATCACCCAAATCAAACACTATATATATTCTTAAATTTGTGTTTCAAATTACAAAGATTTGAGAAAAAAAAGAAGAAAAGAAGATACTAGAGTTACATATAGTATAGCCTTACGCGGGTTAGATTTGCGTAGGTCTTGCCATATGTGATTCCAGTATCTTTCTTCTCTTCTTTTTTTTAGTACACTTGAAATAGATAAAAATTAAGAGTTTAGGGGTTGATATTTAGGGATTTAGAATCAACGAGGAAATAAGGACGAATTTCCTCGTTAAAACCACGTAACAAGCTTTCATCTTAAGGGTCTCGTCCATCTACGTGGTTTTAAGGAGGAAATCTTAACTTTCCTCGTCAAATCCACGTAAATGAACTAGGATATTACGAGGAAACGTGGAAATCTCTAAAACCGGAATCTCCAAACCCCAAACACTTTCTTTCTTATCTTCTTCTTCATATCTCTTCTCTCCAATCCAAACCCTAAATTATAAAACCACAATTTCAATACTTATAATCTCAATCTTTTTTTTTAATAAAAATTATCTAAATAGTTTTAGTGATTATATCGAAAAACAAATACATCAATCAGATACATCGTCATTCTCGTCATCACTAGAAACATCATCATTTTCATTAAACTCGTCATCAACAGCTTCGTTTGTGGCATCGTCCATAACATCTTCATATTCTTCATTATGCGGATCAATGAGAAGGATGTCATCAATTTGTTGTTGAGTCCGCCGACGACATTTATCTGTTCTTCTTGCAATGGTGGTTCTTCCCCACCGATAATTAGATCCTCGAGGTGTAACTTGATCACGGGCTAACCAATTTATTCCCGATTCTCTCACTCGGGGTATGGAAGAAAGCTAACTTGGTCTGCTTGTGAAGCTAAGATGAAAGGCTCAATTTGTTGTACCTTCGTCCACCGTTGACATTAACTACACCAAATTTGTTAAACGGACACCTCTGTCCACGATAGGGTCAAACCATTCACATTTGAAAAGAACGATTTCAGCTTCAAGATTCCGGAATTCCAATTCAATAATATCCGTCAAGATACCGTAGAAATCTGTTTAGCCTTTCACACATATTCCATAGTTACTGGTCAGCTGCCTACCATACTCATATGTGTGAAAAGTATAGCCTCGGTGAAATACATCGTGATGTGGTAACCTTTACACGTGGAGCTTGAATTACTTCATGTAACCACTTAGGATAATCTGGATCGTCTTCATAATCAACCTGCAAAATTAAGAGTTTCATATTATACATTGTATGAAAAATTCTGCAAAATTAAAAGTTAGAGTAATACCTGAGTCCGCAACCACTTAATAAAGTGTTGATCTTTTCTTTTGTCTACATGACTTGTAGATATACCTGGAATGTTTCTTGACTTGAGAAACAAACATGCTATAAAATCACAAACTTTATGGAAATTAATATACTTATATATATGTATTTAAAATTAAACTTATATATGTATTTAGAATTGTCAATATATGTTACCTTTCAAAATAACATCAAAGGATCATCGCAATTGAGTATAATATAGATGTGTGCACTATGGCGTCTTCTTCACTCGACCACCAAACCACTTTTAATTTTCCACCGAGTGACCTATCTGGCTAAAGATGTCGGAACACCAGCAACTGCATATGTTGGCGACACCACCATCATCGTATCTTCTTGGAGCTATTTTTCGATGCGTACTTTGGCCTTAAAGTAATACGATGTGAAGTGAGAAGTTTCTTCCGTCAAACTTCCGCAATTATAGAACCTTCAACTTCGCAAGATTTTTGCTTTTCCTTCAAATATTTCATTGCTCGTTCATACCGATACATCCATCCGTAATGTACAGGTCCAAGTAATGCCTCATATGGGAGGTGGACAGCTAGGTGTTCCATGACGCCAAAAATCCAGGTGGAAATATCTTCTCAAATTGCACAATAAGATGGGAATGTTCTCCTGCAGTTGTTCGTGACTTCTTCTTTAAGAGTGCGGTGCTCGATCCCCGAAAAATGCTCCAATGCCTTGTATATTCCAAATACAATGAAACACATTATTAGTCATATATAATAGCAAACTAAACCATTTTAAAATAACGTGTTAATATATATATATATATATATATATATATATATATATATACCTGCAAGTGCTTCATGTACGCTTGTTGGAAGTAGCTCATAAATGCAAATGGAAGCGATGCGTTGCATAAAGACATGACAATCATGACTCTTCATCCCGGAGAACTTTTGACCTTTTTCAACACATCTTGAGAGATTTGAAACATACCCATCGGAAACTTCACCGATGCAACCGGTCGAACAACACCGACTTTTTTCTGAAGACAATCGAAATATGGGAACGGAACTTGTCCATTGCTTTTATATGTAACTCACTTCTTGCGCAAATGTCCGCAAGTCCAACCTCGATTTTATGTTGTCTTTTGTCTTCCACGGACATTCAATATTGTATTCATGATGTTCTCAAAGAAATTCTTCTCTATATGCATCACATCGAGGTTGTGGCAGAAGAAGATCCTTCAATACGGCAACTCCCAAAATATACTCTTCTTGTGCCAGTTGTGATGAACACCATAAGAATCAGGCATATTACCGGGGACATGCCAATTACCACCACGCGGAGCTGTTTCCAATGCTCCATAGTAATCGAGTTGCGCTTCAATTTGTTCTCCAGTTAGATATGGAGGAGGTGTGTCTCTGACAACCCTTTTGTGCTTAAACAATTTCTTGTTTCTTCGGTATGGGTGGCCAGCGGGAAGAAATCGGCGGTGACAATCGAACCAACTTGTCTTCCTACCATTTTTAGTTGAAGCATCTGCGTTCCATTACAATATGGACAGGCTAATCTACCATGTGTTGTCCATCCAGACAACATCCCATAGGCAGGAAAGTCACTTATGGTCCACAAAAGCATCGCCGCATCGTAAAATTCGTCTTCGTTGGCGATCATCGTCCTCACTCCCGTAAACCACAAATCCTTCAACTCTTTTATAAGTGGTTGCAGGAAAACATCCAGAGACCTTTTTGGATGGTTCGGACCAGGTATTAATATGGTCAAGAATATCAACTCCCGTAAATTGCACATCTCCGGTGGCAGGTTGTATGGCGTAAGAAAGACTGGCCACAATGAATATTGTCTCCCTGACATTCCGAATGGACTAAATCCATCTGTGCATAAACCGAGATACACATTCCGGCTATTGCTAGCGAATTCCGGATATACTTTGTTAAAATGTTTCCAGGCTCTTGCATCTGATGGATGAGTCATCTCACCATCCGTCGAGTATGCTCGGCATGCCATCTCATCTTCCTGCGATGCGCTCGATTGATACAATCTTTTCAATCTGCGTAGAATTGGTAGGTACCACATCCTTTGGTACGGTACCCTATTACGTCCCCGTCCTTGCGGCTTGAATCGTGGCTTCTTGCAGAATCGACATTCTTCTAACTTCTCATCAACTCCCGAGTAGATCATGCAGTTGTCGATGCAAATGTCTATCATCTCCGAAGGCAACCCAAGACTATAGACCAGCTTCGAATCTCATAGTAAGAATCAGGACTCATTGCCTTCCGGCAAATACTCTTTAAACAAGTCTGCCCATTCATTCATGCAACTTTCAGGTAGATTGTGATCAGTTTTTATATTCATCATTCTAGCAGCCAACGATAATTTAGAGAGACCTTCTCTACAACCACTGTAAAGTGGCTGATTTGCCGCATTCAACATTTCATAAAACTTTTTGGCATCTATGTTAGGTTCTTCATCTTCGGTCATGAGCTACGAATGCATCAGCTACCATATCATGAACCCTATCACAATCTACCACTACCATCTGCTCTTCCTGATGGTTATGTTCATTAAGCAAATGATGATCAACCAGTTCTTCCTGAAAGTTGCTATTACTACTACTAGCTTCATTCTGATCATAATTATAACCTTCTCCATGATGAAACCAGATATAGTAATTTGGCGTGAAACCTCTATTTATTAAATGCTTCCAAACATTTTCACGATTTGCCAATTTAGAATTGTTGCATTTCCTACAAGGGCAGAACATCTTACCACTTTCTTGGGCGAGCGGTGTGGAATCTGCTTGATGCATAAATGTCTCCAGCCCCGAAGATATTCTTCGTCACTCTCCGTTAGCATCTCTATGCATATACATCCACCTTGAACTCAAAAATATTCCGGACGTGGACATAATTTTTTATAACTTTTTTTTTATTTGTTGGTGTGTCTAAAATGAGATTCAAACGTCCATATTTATAGGAAATTTTCGAATCTGGTTGTTGAGATTAGCGAGGAATTAAGTACGAAAATATAATTAGGTGAAACAAAAAAAAACGTGTTTCAATTATTTCGTGGTTAATTCCTCGTCCAACTTTAACCACGTAAATACGAAGCTATATTTACGTCGACTTTACGAGGAAATCACTTTTCCTCGTAACGTCGACGTCATCCACGTAAAGCCGACGTCAATTTACGTGTTCCTTACGAGGAAAAGATATCCACGTTATTTAACGAGGAAATAACGTGGGCTTCTTTTTTCCTCGTGAGTTCATCGTAATACCCACGTTATTTAACGAGGAAATATTTTCCTCGTTAATCTTCCTCGTCAAAGCCCAGCTTTCTTGTAGTGTTCCTCCGTCTTCTTGCTTTCTTTTTCTTCTTACCATCACTCTTGTCTTTTACAACCACTGCCTCTGCCGCTACGCGCGGATTACATATTTTAAATTTGTGTTATTAATATATAATATTTTGTGTTATATATTATTTATAACTAAATTTGGAACAGTTTTCCTGTTACCAATTTAAATGGAATTTTTGTCATATTTCCAGATTTTTATTTCAATTGTATCATAGAATTTATGTTACTGTAAAGCAGATTAGTAACACAACTAACATAACAAATCAAATATTTACTCTCTCGAGAGAATTTGGAGTTGTCTTTGAAGAAAAACATTACAAATACGATGAAAATAAATTGAGTTACTTTTACAATTTTTTAATGAAATCATTTTTACTCTTTATTTGTTCAAATTTATATTTGAAGCTTATGTATTACGAATTTATCAGTGCTAATTGTATATACAGTTTGGGTCATTTTAATCAAAATTTTGAAATGCTATCACAAACGTCAAACGATACATGGGAACAAATTATAATATAGTTTTTGGTTCTATTTGTATTTAACCCTCTGGGTTCGTTTCCAAATTTTAATATACTATCTAATATTAACTTTATATTTAATGTTTTCTACTTTTATTTAGCGGATAAAGAATTTTATTCTAGAGATTTTTTCAATATAACACATAAGTTTATTTGGTAACCCGCTTTGCTAGTTATTAATTAAATACAAATAGAAAGATGTCTTTGCTAAAAAAAGCTCACAAAAAGCATTTTGGGACATAGAATACTTCTGAGCTGCATACCATCGAAGCCGTTTTATGGCTCTTCTTTGTGGCTTCCTTGTAATTGACTTGAAAATTAACCGGCCGTCTTTGTACCAACGATTTTCTTGCACAATTCCACATAAACGAATAGAAATCGGATTTCACATATGGACTAAGCATTATCCATTACTCAGTTCCTAAGGAGGGATTCCTTTTATGTTAATAAACCCCATGCAAACCAAACTGAATCAAATATACTAAACTTCTCAGCTTTAACAACTTGATGAACACTTGTCTCCAGTTTTTAATTTTGTTGATATTTTTCACCTCATTAGCCTTCCATCATTATATAGAAACAGCTGCTGTGTTGCGGTTATGACGCCCTGGCTTCTTGATTGGGTGAGTTAAGTGAAACACATGTTAAAATTAATGTTATTGACACTTATTTAGAGTTCATCTTAACTTATAAATATTCCAACGTCTGCGATCTATAGTGGAAGGGTTAAGAGGCTCAATAAGTCCATGGTGTGTTTGATAACTATTTTTGTTGTTTTTAATGTGGAATATATTACAACAAATACGAATTTTAAAGATTCCAACTATTTATAATGGCTTTATTTGAAAAAATATTTTAATTGTAGAAAAAAATACAATTATATATCTAATGTATATAAGCAAGTGTTGTTTTTAATCAAACAATGGCACTTGGTATCTAAAGTTAGTGAACAAAGCTTCAGTACGACTTTCTTTGCAAATCAAGTTCCATCCTCAGACCTATTACTCATTGGGCCTAAATATTATCTCAACATGCTAAATATATGGAATCAACAACATTCAGATCACCTTCTCATCAAATAGGATTTTGTATGCATTCAGGCCATGATAGATTTTTCAGTTTTTATTATAGCAGTGACACACATTTCCCTTTGAAGTGGCTGCTTTTCCCCTGCATACTAAGACATAAAATGACAGCAAAGAATCTAAGAAGATTAAAAATGATACGAATCATTAACAAAATGAACCTAAGCATTTATCTATATATAATAACCTTAGAAACTCACGTGAAGTAACAAACTATCTGCAAGTTTGGTTTAATGAACTAATATGATTATTTCAAACTGAATTAGAATTCAAATATAACACAGAAAATTCAAGAACTTTCTATACATGCATGAGGACCCAATGTTTAATGTATCATTTGTCAGATAGTTTTAATATACCAAAGTAGGCTTCCTGCAATAGTATGTGCATTTTTTCCATTACTGACCTCGGCATCGATAGTTTTAACGTTTTCGGTAGAGTATCCAAGTTGGAAAAAATGAACCAAGTAGGTAGATGCCGATGTAGTACCTTATAATTCTACATAAGTAAATGTCTCTGGCCATCTTCAATAAGTTTGAGAAGGTTTGCAATTCCAGAAATGAGGCTGTAAGGATCCGGGGAAGATTGATTAGGATTTGAATTTTCCTCAACATCAACAGAGCTTTCCAAGTTACTTTGAGTGATCTGACGTCGCTGCTGCACCGAAACCCCAAGACACATGTTTAGAGCTGTATTACCAGAGAGAGATCTTGCTCTTTCCTCAAAAGTGCTTTCAAAAACAATAACCAGATGATACTATGTATTTCAGTTTAGAAGACATAAAAGAAAAATATTAGAAACAAACATCACCTTCCAGTCGCTTTGGATTTTCAATTTTTCAATCATCAAGGAAATACAAGGTCCACCGTATGACACGGAATGGGAAATATGAAACCAGTGGGAATCATTTTTATATGACTGCAACAATGGAATTTTTCTCCTTCCTGCTATTAAAGAGCATTAAAACATTAAGCTTAGTAAGTAAAACTTGAAGGTAAAACGCACCGTTTTGCTTTGGGCGAAAAATTAGGCGATTGCGATAGGGTTTGTTTTGTTCGTGAGATCGATTATCGGTGCCGCCTACGGTGGTTCCGATGGCTGAGGAAGATGTAACGGTGGTTCAAGGGGAGGTCTCGGACTCCTCTGAGAAGGAGAAAGTTCCGATTGGTCCAGGTGTGATGCACCCTAAATTAGGATCACTCGACCGGACTGATAAGGGGATATGATCTCAGACAGATTGAATGAGAAATGATGGATTGAAGGGTCGCACAACAGTTGCGGAAGGCTGTTGATATTCCCGAACTCCGATTGTTGCTTGATATGACGCACAAGTCCAACAAAAAGGAGATATAGATGGATCGAAGGGTCGCACAGCAGATGCGGAAGGCTGCTGATATTCCCGAAGCCAATTTGTTGCCGGATGTGACGACCGTCCAACAAAAGGGCAGCCTCAATCTGTTGCGGATGTGGCGACCGGTCCAACGAGAAAGAGAGTTACTTGGAGCTAACCACACCAAGAACAAGAAAAGTGAGATTCCTCTCAAGGTTCCAAAATAATCACTCAAAGCTTATTTTATTTCATTGATCAAATGGCCTTTATATAATAGGCAAAGCATACAAAAGGTTGGAATACAAAATACTAGTCAAACATAGAAATTAGCAACTTATAAAAACAAGGAAGACTTGACCAAAGACTATGAATTGACCAAAAATAATAAATGTCTTGACTTGACCGAAATTGAAAGACCGTGGTCGTAAAACTCTTCGGTTGGTCGTGTCTTTTGCATGGTCGACGGTCTGCATTGTCAGATTGATATATTATTTGACCATGACTTGTATTTTCTTGTTGGGCCCTTCTTTCTTTGGGCTGAAACATGTTCATAAACACATTTTCATAAATCGTCAAGCCCATCTCGTTTAAAACTCAAACCCAAAAGCCAAACTTTCTTGATTTGTTTCTGCTGCTGATTCGGGCACATCATTCCTCCTTCTTTAAAAGATTTGCCCTCAAATCTGTCTTTCTTTAGCTTCAGATAGAATGATCTCTTGACTTTTCGTAAAACTCTTTTTTTTTAGAAAAGAAGATGAAAGGTAGAAGATGGATGAAGAAGATGGAAAGATGAGAAAAAATGAACAGACAAGTACGGTTGAGTGGCTCGATACCACTCGATGCACCCTAGGAAACGCTTACCGACCGGTAAGGGGATATGAACTCCAAAGGAGAACTGATGGTTTGAATGCGACACAATGGGTTGCGGAAGGCCCAATGATACCGCCAAGGTGTCGATCAACGCGATATGACTCACGAGTCCGTTGAGAGCGATCTCGATCTGTTGCCGGATGTGACGACCGGTCCAACGGGAAAGAGTGTGTAACTTGGAGCTAACCACACCAAGAAACGAAATGAAGTGTTCTTGACAAAGAACGAGAGAAAAACTCATAAAAAGGAAAACTCACTTTTTCAATGGTGTGTAATATCCATTGATCTCATTTGTTTCTTGGTGTGGTTAGCTCCAAGTTACACATCTCTTGTTCTTGGTGTGGTTACCCAAGTAACTTCGCTCTTTCTCGTTGGACCGGTCGTCATATCCGCAACAGATCGAGGCTGCCCTTTGTTGGACCGGTGCCACATCCGCAACAAATTGGCTTCGAATATCAGCAGCCTTCCGCGATCTGCTGTGCGACCCTTCGATCCATCTATATCTCCTTTTTGTTGGACTTGTGCGCCATATCAAGCAACAATCGAGTTCGAATATCAACAGCCTTCCGCGATCTGCTGTGCGACCCTTCAATCCATCATTTCTCATTCAATCTGCCTGAGATCATATCCCCTTATCAGTCCGGTCGAGTGATCCTAATTTAGGGTGCATCAAGGTGGGACTAAGGGATCGTGGGTAGGTGCTGTTCGGGGTCAAAAATTGATGAAGAAATATGAAGTTGAGGTTACGATGAAGGATGGGATTGGATCGGTGATTGTTCCGGAGGAAATAACGAAGGATGTGGAGCCGCTTTGGGAAGATTTCCTAATCGGAAAGTTTCTCGACACTGCTCCACACATCGCGAAGGTCCATGCTATAGTCAACAAAATTTGGTCTCTAAACGATAAGACTCAAATTATTGATGTGGAACCTCGCTGGTATTCCTGTAGTGGTTACAAAATGGTCTCCGGTGGTGGAAAAGGAGAAGCCGCAAGAGCAGTCCATTCCGATGTGGGTTCATTTAAAAAACGTACCTATCAACCTATTTTCGTGGCCAGGGCTCAGTTTTGTTGCTAGTCCAGTTGGTAGTCCGGTGAGATTGCATCCAGAAACTGCACAGTGCCTGAATATTGAAGTGGCGAAGATCTTTGTGAATGTAGATTTAACAAAAGATTTGCCGAGGAAGATGAACTTTAATGTTCAGGGTCAGGAAGTCTTGGTGGAGTACTCATATCCATGGTTACCATCAAAGTGTTTGAAGTGTGAGAAATGGGGTCACTCTTTCAAGACATGTCCAAATAAAAGGGAGCAAGGTGAATTGCAGGATGAGAATAATGTAGTTCAGGCAAAAGAAGTACTAGAGGAAGAGGAGAAGGTGATGGAAAGTTCTAAATTAGTTGAGACGAATGTGGTTATTCTGGAGGTTACACAGACTGAAACAACTGATACAAGAAATGAGGAAGAGAAGGCGTTGGAAAGTTCTGAAGTAGTTGAGACGAAAGATGCTGATACTGATAAAACGGAGAGGGAATGGTTGGATGTTACACCAGGTAAAACAAGTCGATCCCAAAATACTAGAGTCAATGATCTAAAGTTTGGTATACTTACAAACTCTAGATTTGCGGTGTTGAGTTCAGAGGAGGAGGAAGAAGGAGAGATTGTTGAACAAGAAAAGGAGAATATGAGAGTTCAGAAGGTAGATCAACAGGGTTCTCTGGAGGAGTTAAAGGAGAAGGATAATTGTGGGAACCGAAATTCACACCGTCAATTTTAATGAATAAGATTGCGGAGGAAAGCCAAGTTAACCCGACTTTCCTCGAAGGTCCGGATTCTGCGACAGCCAACGACAAGTGACCGAATAAATGCGGAAAAAGATTTGTTAAGATTTGAGACCGACCTTAAGAAAGGCTGCCTACGCACTTCGAGGATCAAGTCGGACGTAGTTCAGTTTAGAAAGAATTGAACAAGAGATCGAACCGACCGGGCGGGTTCGATCTAAGATGAGTGTTTGTCATAGAAACAGGCATGTCGAAGATAATGCCTGTGGTTTCTATGCGCGGAGCTGAAGTAAAAGAATTGTCCGATCCTTCCGAGGAGCCGGAGATTTGGCGAGCGTGAGGCGCCGACGCTCTGTGGCCTGGTTCGCCTAAGACGAAGCGCTGGTCATAAACGGGCATGTCAAGATCATGCCTGTGGTTTCTATGCGCGGAGCTCGAGTAAAAGAATAGTTAGATCCTTCCGAGAGGAACAGGGTCCATGGAGAAGATAAAACTAGAACGAGGCGCCGACGCTCTAAGTCCCTCTCGCTGGCCTAACCGCCTAAGTTTTAAGTTCTCTAAGCTAGCGGAGTTCTCTAAGTCTAGATTCTAGGATTTTCGGATCCCCTTCTCTTCGCCCTTGCTCTCCTTATATATCCACTCCAAAGTCGGTTTGCCTTAGGATGATGGACCTCGCCTTTGGGCCCAAGCTTATCTTTTCGGAAGTATTCCATTTTCGCCGATCTTTGTAATTATCCTCGAAGTTTTCGTGACTTGATGTTTATCCGATGTTCGATATCGACAAACCGCCATAGCCCGATTGGGCCTGAATTCCTAAATCGTAAGTTAGTCGTGGACTTGTCTTAAATCGTTAAACGCTTTATACGATTTCTGAAAGACTATCTTTTCGTAAAATAAACCGTGATAACCTAAAGGATCGATGTTCGTTAATCGACCTTGTTTTATAATGATATCTTCTACGAAATCCAATCCTTCTAGTTTTTGTCGTAAAACATCGAGGACGCATTCCAATCGAAGTCGTAGGATGTTTATTCCGTAGCCGTGATCGCTCCAAACTCATGATGATTGATCCAAACAAGCCAAGATGGGATCGATCAACACGATGGGACCGAGACCGTGATCGAGGGTCCGACGGCGCCAGTCGGTGTCAGCCGGGCGCCAAAGCCAGCTCGCTGGTGTCGCCGCCACGCCAAAGCCAGCTCGCTGACGCAGCCGCTGCCAGTCCGTGCGCGTACAGCCTGTACCTCGCGGCGACGGTGCCGCCGAAGAAGTGCAGCGCCGGCGCCAGCCAGCCCCGGATTTGCCGCCGGCGCCGAGCCAGCCAGCGACGGTGCCGCCGGCGCCAGCCGCCCGCTACACACGGTGCCGCGCCAGGTCGGGTGCCGTCGGCGCCACCAGCCTGTGGACGGTGCCGCCGGCGCCAGCTGAAGATCTCGGCGAGGGCTTCGATTTGATATCTTGATCGCTTTCTCGTTCCTCACGGTTTGAAGAACGACCTCTTCAAGTTTCGAGGCGATTCTTTTGTGTTTGGGTTTTGTGGTGATCGAATCTTGATGTCCTGGCGAAGCGGACCGATCTTTCGGGGACTCTCGTCCGCGCGCAGCCTTCCGATCTCACGAGAGTGGATATTCTAATTTGAGAAAATCTCGTATAACTTATTTTCAAATTATCCGAGACTTTTTGTTTCAAGAAATACTTTCTAGAGACTTTCAGTCATTGATTCCGTCGTGACCGATTTTGACACCAACAATAATCTTCGCCCGTCACTTCCGAGGGAATCAAAGAATAAACATAAGGTCCTGGGGGATAAAACTCATCAGAGGTTGCAAGAAGCTGGTTCCAGTGATCAGCATAAGAAGAAACCTCGCCATCAATAATGTCTGGATTTATTTGGAATATCAGAGGTTTCAACAAGCAAACTAAACATTCGGTAATTAAGGAGTGGATTCGAAAATGCAGCTTTCAATTTGGTTGTCTGGTTGAAACTCGGGTAAAAGAAAAGAAAGCAAAGAGGATTCTTCAAAAGGTGTTTCCAGGATGGTCTTATATTACAAAGTATGTACATAATAGACTGGGTAGAATCTGGGTAATCTGGGATCCGAAGGTGATAGTTACTCTGTGTTTCCAGAGTGCATAGATGATTACAGTCTCTATTCTGTTGGAGGGTATGAAGGAGGAAATTTTCAGTTCTTTCGTGTATGGGTATACTCTGGAGGAGGAGAGGAAAGAGCTTTGGAGTGATATAAAATCTCACCAAGATTCTCCTATCATCCGGAAGAGACCTTGGATAGTATGTGGGGATTTTAATGAGATACTCAATGGGGAGGAACATTCAAATGAGGAGGTAAATCATGATTCAAGAGGTAGGAGAGAGTTTCAGGAGGTGGTTAACTATTGTTCCTTGGTGGATATGTCGTACCAGGGTCCGAAATTTACGTGGAGTAACAAGAGAGATAATGACATTATCTGTAAGAAGTTAGATCGTGTTTTGGTAAATGAAGAGTGGCTGCGGGTATATCCTCAATCTTATTGTGTATTCGAAGCAGGAGGGTGCTCGGATCATCAGAGATGTAAAATAACGGTCAAAACAGAGAATATGAAGCCGAAGAAGCCTTTTAAGTTCGTAAATGCAGTGGTTGATATGCCAGAGTTTCTGTCTCTTGTTGGTAGTTTCTGGCTGGGGACGGAGCCCATGTTCAACTCTACTTCTGCATTATTTAGGCTATCAAAAAAATTGAAAGCGCTGAAGCCTATTCTTCGGGGACTAAGTAGAGAAAAGATTGGTGATATAGTGAAGAAGACTAAAGAAGCTTATTTGAATCTGTGTGAACTTCAGACTAAAACGCTTCAGGAACCTTCTCAGAATAATATGGAAGCAGAATCAGCTGCATTTGCTAGATGGTCTTTCTTATCTACGCTTGAAGAAAAGGTATTAAGTCAAATAGCAAAAATTCACTGGCTAGGGGTTGGAGATGGAAAAAATAAGACTTTCCACAGAGCTGCTAAGGTTCATGAAGTGAGGAATTCGATCAGAGAAATAAAGCGAGGAGATGGATCGATTGCTGATAACCAAGAAGACATTAAGAAGGAAGCAGTGGATTACTTCTGTTCTTTTCTAACTCACATTCCTCCGGATTATAGAGGAGCTAGCATGGAGGAAAACAAGAATCTCTTGAAGTATGAGTGCTCTGTGGAGGACAGAAATATGCTGACTGGTGAGGTATCTTCGGAGATGACAAGAAAGGTCCTGTTTGGTATGGCTGCAGACAAATCACCAGGGACAGACGGCTACACTGCTGAATTCTTTAAGGCAACACATGGGCTATTACTGGAGGGGATGTTACTCATGCGGTGCAGTCATTCTTTGAGAAAGGGTTTCTGCCTAAAGGTATCAACTCAACAATAATAGCCTTAATTCCTAAAAAAGATGAGGCAGTTTATATGAAAGATTACAGGCCTATTTCCTGCTGGAATGTGATCTACAAGGTGATCTCGAAAATTTTGGCTAATAGATTGAAGAAATTGCTTCCTGGTTTCATTTCTATGAACCAATCAGCTTTTGTTAAAGATAGGCTCCTCATGGAAAATGTCTTACCAGAGTCAGAATTGGTAAAGAGTTATCATAAAGAATCGGTGTCTGCTAGATGTGCCATCAAGATAGACATCTCAAAAGCTTTTGATTCTGTCCAATGGCCGTTTTTGGTTTCTGTTTTTGAAGCCATGGGATTACTGGAAAAATTTATTCTATGGATAAGGAGATGTATTGAGCTTGCATCATTTTCTGTCTAGATAAATGGAGAGTTGGCAGGCTATTTTAATAGCAAAAGAGAATTACGTCAGGGATGTTCTCTGTCGCCCTATCTATTTGTGATTTGTATGCAAGTGTTGTCTAAGCTACTGGATAGAGTAGCAGAAGAGAGGAGAATTGGTTATCATCCTTACTGTAAGGATCTTAATCTTACTCATCTCTGTTTTGCAGACGATGTTCTGGTATTTTCGGATGGGAAGAAGAAGTCCATAGAAGGCATATTGGAGGTTTTTCAGGATTTTGCCAAGATCTCTGGTCTTAATATTAGCCTGGAGAAATCAACTCTCTTTCTGGCAGGAGTTAAGGAGGAGGATACTGCTAATATCATGGAGCATTTCCCATTTGAAGTTGGATCACTGCCTGTCAGGTATCTCGGGCTTCCTTTGCTATCTAAGAAGATGTCAGTATCAGATTATTCCCCTCTTATATCAAGTATTAAAAATAAGATACACTCTTGGACTGCTCGTCATCTCACGTTTGCGGGCCGTCTGCAGTTAATAGGCTCGGTGTTGTATAGCCTGACAAATTTTTGGATGTCTGCATTGCGCCTTCCTAATCACTGTATACAAGAGATCAATAGTCTCTGCTCAGCTTTTCTATGGTCAGGACCAGTGATGTCTTCTCATAAGGCAAAAATCTCGTGGGCAGATGTATGTAAACCGAAAGAAGAAGAAGGGTGATTAGGTTTGAGAGATTTGGGGGAAGCAAATAGAGTTTCTTGTTTGAAGCTGATATGGCGTATTCTTTCTGCTAATTCTTCTCTGTGGGTACGATGGATTCATAGGTATCTTATCAGGAAGGGTTCTTTTTGGAGTGTCAAAGAATCCAGTTCTTTAGGCTCATGGATGTGGAAAAAGATTCTAAAGCTTAGACCTGTGGCTTTGCAGCTTACTCGGAGAGAAGTGAATAATGGTGCAACGACTTCCTTTTGGTTTGATAAGTGGAGTCAATTGGGAGTTCTAATTACTATTGTTGGAGAAAGAGGTTGTATTTGACTCGGTATCCCGTTGAATGCAACTGTGGAAAGAGCAATACAATCCTACCGTAGGCGCAGACTCCGAAATGATATTTTAAAGCAGATTGAGTATTAGATATTGAAACTCAAAGAAAAAGGTCATGGAGAGGAGGAAGATGTTTGTTTGTGGAAGATGATGTGTTCAAACCGGTATTTAGAACTTCCCAAACTTGGAATCTGATCAGAGAGCATGCATTGCAGGTTCCATGGCACAAAGGGATCTGGTTTAAAGAAGCGACTCCAAAATATTCTTTTATCTCGTGGTTAGCTGTTCACAATAGATTATCAACAGGTGATAGGCTTTTAAGATGGAATTCGCAAGCAGTATCTACTTGTCTGCTTTGTAATTCAGCGACAGAGACAAGAGATCATTTATTTTTTGAATGCTCTTTCTCTGGGGAAGTTTGGAGAGGCACTGTGAGAGGTCTGGCTGGCTCAGGTATCTCTGATCAATGGTCTGCTCTATTGCATCGATTGGTGGCTGGTTTGAGGGATAAAACCACTACTTTCTTATCCCGCTATTGCTTCCAAGCAGTTGTGTATGCAATCTGGTATGAGCGAAATAAGCGCCGAGTGGGTGAAGTGGCTCAACATCCTTCTCAGCTAATCAGATTCTTGGATAAGTTGATCCGTAATAGAATTAATTCTTTGAGAAAGAATGAGGGAAACAAGCATATGAAGGCTATAGAGATATGGTTTGGTAGTAGATAAATATCGTTTGATTCAGCTCTTTCTCATAAGTAGTACACAGAGTTTCTTTCTTTTACAAATGAAGCATTAAGTTGTAAAAATGGTTTTTTTTGAAGTGAATAAATTTAAAATTCTTTCAAAAAATAAATAAATAAATAAATAAAGAGCATTAGTTTTCACTGAAATAAAACAACATATTTATTCCATCTGTGGAGGAGGAAAAATAAACCAGGTGGAGAAGCTCTGTATCAAACTTTATTCACAGTGAATAGTTAGATTATCATTGTGCACATATGAAAGTGGCTGTATCTTGACTACTATTCTTGGGATTTTTTAGACGGGATTTGCGAAGAAGCTGTGGAGAAAATCATGGAAGAAAGGACTAAAAGCTTATTGCAGATATACTATGTTGTGTCTTGTGTGGAAGCCGTGGAGGGTTACAACACCCGAAAAGTGGAGATGAAAATAGTATTGGTAATGATACACATACGAAGCGAAGACTTTAATGGGTAACTTTTCTAGTCTGCCAAATAACTTCAATGAATCATATGAAACAAAAAGATGGAAACCGACGCACCTCTAAGTTATTTTGTTTAAATTTAGAGTGTTGAGTAAGAGGACTTACGGTTTTGTCTTGCTATCATTTCACCTCCCCCAGAAAGTGGCTTTATCTTGACTACTACTTTTGGGATTTTTTAGACGGGAATTGAGAAGAAGAAAGTACTCCTTCATTGTCACCTACTACCGGAGACCAAATGAAAATATAATACTATATGAATCTCGACACATTCTCTGCAATAATCATCATATTTATTTCAAATTTTTGTCAAAACAGTCAAGAAACCAAGAAGCCTAAGATTAGAGATGTACCTGGAGATGATTCGTGAGGGAAGAATATGCTAGAATTGGTTGTACAGCTTAAGGTTCGCCTGTTCTAATTTTTGAAACTTGTTTCAGCCTCTTAATGTCTTTTTTCTTATTGAAGGTGTATGTTGGACGAAATTATAGATCAGAAGCCAATGGCTCCGTTTTAAAGTACTGTTTCACGGTGGAAGAAGTCAAATTAGTTGAAGTCATAAGAGTAAACAAACAAACATTTTACATATGAAATTATCAAAATCCAAGTATGCACCTTGCTCTTGAGGGAAGTAGCTTCAGTGCCTAAAAATATGGGTCTACTGAGAGCACAGTCTGTAGAAGTGATACAACAGGATCTGGAGACTCTTGAATGTCTCTGCGATATTTTATCAATGTGGAAACATTGGTCTCAGTAGAATATATTTTGCAGATGGTCTGTCTAACATTAGTAAAAAGCCTAAGACTTTGCTTTTCTCGTAAGAAAAAGAATGTACCAAATGAAACTGTAAACAGGGTAGTGCGTATAGTTCACCTATTATGCAGCTTGTGTTCCACAAGTTGATCCCGAGTCCCGACACTGCCGTGAGAAGCTCCAAGCAAGAGCTCAGGAGGTCGGTACCATAGAGTTACAACATGATTAGTTGGACAATGATCAAGCCCTGCAATAATTGCGTCATGTAGCATTTAACCTGAAAGAGAAGAAGATAAGAGAGAGAGAGATGTGACTGATGGTGACCAAAATTCTGTAGAGTAGAAGCAATAAAACAGTACCTGGGCTATGAGAACTCATGCAGTAATGAAGAGAGTCTCAAGAGGTCATCTTCCATGTACTCAAAGATCATTTAGAGGAAAGAGGAGTCATGGCCTTTTGCCGACTATCTATATGATTGCTTAATAGATAAACACGTAATCAAAGTCGTAAAATTTCCAAAAATAAACGATCAAAGATAGAAATAAAATTTCAACTCTTAAGCAAAGAAGATGCATTCTTTACCTTACAAAAGTCCTGAAGACAAATAGTTTAGATGGCACTTGCATTCAAGCTCTTGATAAAATTTCAACATTTCTTCCCGCTTCGCTTCTCCATCCAAAAGCTTTAAATCAAGATTTTAAACAATCAGTTTCAAGAAATCATGCATTACAAAACAGGGGAGGTCGTGAAAACTTACCGTTCTTCCACCGTCCATGAGAAGAGTAGACTCACAGAGACGGAGGAATAGCTGCTTATTGCAAAACCTTGTCTCTCTCTATCTGCTGAACCATAAGTCCACAAAACACACATCTTTCTACGAATAAATCAATCACAAAGCTTTGAATGAGAGAGTTATAAAAGGAACAAAGACGTATAAGCTTTTATTGCTCACAAATATAGAGTGTGATTCTTGAGAAGCTAAGTTCCTCCTCCAGCTCCTGAATATGAGTTTCAATAAGCCAAAGTAGAAAAGTCATGAAGCAATCAGAAAGAACAACTACGATCACGTGATGAAAGAGATGGCGGATCACAATATTAACAAATAAACATGTCCTTTATTAGCAAACCTGAGTTTTTCCTTGGGGAGATGCAATCAGAATCTGGGGAGAACAACTAAAATCAAGTTAAATCAACAATAACAACCATTAGAGTGAACGCCAAAGCAAAATTATGTGAGTAACCAACAATTTAATATGATAGGTTTTACTACATATCAGATTGGAGAGTTTGTTGATTACCAAAAACTCATTAGAGGAATCAAACATGACGGGGAAAATAAAAATCGAATTGTAGAGATTGATAACAATTTTGAAAATCGAAAAGGGAGGTAACTAATTAACCTGTTTATCTGCAAGAAGCTCTTGGTATCAAGAGTAATTGTAACTGAACAGGCAAGATATATTTTAAAAACCTAATAATCCCAGTAAACGATGTCTCCGGACAGCCTCTTGAGAAAACGGAAAAGATGGAGATTGTCGAATGTCAAGTAGGACGACAAAATCGAGGTTAGCCACGACGGAAGAGGGGAGTAGAAAAGTATGGCCCAAAATTTATAGCAAGTAGTTGATGGAATCATGAGACGTCTGGATTTGGAGGATGGAGAATCATTGGGAGGTGGATCGAAACAATAAATGATTTGAGTAAAGAACATTATTGATTGATAAGTAAGAGTTGATGTAACGGCGATTAGAGAGGAAAGGATCGGTGGAGACGAAGTGGAAGAAACAGCCTTCAACGACCTTCCGGGGTGAAAATAGGTTTAGGCATTATGTTTAATTTGGGCCATAGCGAAATTTTGAAGCCCATACGAAATGTTTATTTTCAGTCTATTTTAACTCATCGAAGCTGATGTAGCAAATTAAAATCTCCTGATTGGTTTATTTTTTAATCCAACGTGGACATCTTCTCCATGGCTTATATCTTCCTTTTAGTACATAATAATAATAATAATAATAATAATAATATATATATATATATATTGATGATATAGTGATATAGTAAAAGTAATTAAATTATTGATGCATCCGGTCGAATCGTTGACCCGGTAATCCAGAAAATAGTCAAGTTCAGTGTTCAGTTTGGAATTAAAAGCATTGCATAGGTTCACAAAAAAAATATTGCATAGAACTTGTACTATCTCTATTATTGTGTATTTTTTTCAAACCCAACGTGATTGTCAACAACTAAGCATAAGCATAGTAGTTAATCACATTTTTATTGTGTTTATTTCGAAAATTTTACTGTTCTATTACTTAATTGGATCACCTGCTGACTGTACAGTACACATTATGTTTCACAGAAAAAATAAACATCAAACATTTTCTAAGAAAATAGGAAACTGAGTTGTTTTTTTATCTTTCCGATTTAGCCATTTTCTCTAGACAAATCGTTTTATTTTATTTTGGAGAGAAGTGAGGAAAACTACATTAGAGAATCTCTAAACTCACTCTCTATTTTTTTTTTAATCTAAAACAGAGTTTAGAGTAAAAATGTTTGAATTGTATTCTACTTTTCCTTTGATAATAGAGTAGGAAATATCTTGACTATATAAATAGAATAATTTATTTATTTTTATTCATCATTTTATTTTCCACTCTAAAATATATAATACTATTAGAATAGAATTCAATTTTATTATAGAATAATTCTGTTTTGATGAAAAATAGAGCGAACCATTGAAAATGATCTTAGTAAACATCTTATAAAACATGTCAACAATAATAAAAATCAAAGTATCTCAATAATAAAAAAATAAAACTAAGTGAAAATGAGAAGAACAATGAAGATAGAATGAAATATGATTCAAAATATTAAAATTATATATAAGTGAATTTGTATTTGGCATGTAAAAGCTATTTTAGCCAGCTCTTGAGCATATTCTACTTTAATTAAATAATTTAATATTCCGGAGATCAAATATGTTTCGGTACTGTAAGCCTGTAATCTAATAGCAGTACGCACATCACCGTTGTTTATCAATCTTATGGTTTTCAGATACGACGAATATACAATATCATGAAATTATTTATTAATTTAAAATTCCAGAAACAGTTACACATGTTCATCAACTATATTTTTTAAGTTCTCGGTCAAGAAGGGGAAACATGTTTTAAATTATCTTTGATTTGAAACAATTTGAATAAAACTGTTTACATATGTCAAATATAATTGTTGAAACTACCTTATACCATTATCTTATACCTTATACCATTACATGCTCAAAGTATCTCAATAATAAAAAAATAAAACTAAATGAAAATGAGAAAAACAATGAAGATAGAATGAAATATGATTCAAAATATTAAAATTATATTATTTAATTAAAGTACAATATAATTTCTTTTACTCCATCATTCCGTGTAGGGCGCTGGTTACCACCTAGTTGGTTGATATTTGAGAAAAGTTACATGCAATTAAACTTGTTAATTTTCAATATTTTTAAAAGTAATCATATTCCACATATTTTAGACTTTTTGGTTTCTTTTATTTGTGGTGACTTATAGTTTATAACAGTTAATTTATTTAGTTTTATTGTTTTTGGATAACCATACTTTCTACATCAACCTGAGAAAATCTATAGTGACCAATTATTTTACTTGGTTTATATTTTTTTTTGGAATTTAGCTAACGCCATTAATAGACTATCTAAAAATAAAGGCAAACGTTTTCCACACAAAAAAAGTTATAAATACATCAGATAGATAATTTCATTACTTCAAAAACTGTATCTCACAAAAAAAATGAATAATTTCATAGTGTTTCTGTTTGTTATTGCTATATGTTTTGGATTGAGTGAAGCTTGCGCCGAAAGTCGTGTAGTATTCACGAACGAAATCGGTAAAGGTATTATTTTTCATGTCAAGTGTCAATCCTGGAACCCAGCCATTAATCATCCACAAATAAATATACAACCTGGACGTAATCATATTTTTCGATTCGTCTCGGCCAAAGAAAGAACAAGATATGATTGTAATGTCTTTTACCAGCTTCCGGTCGATCCAAATAATCCTCGTCCTCGAATAAAACAGTATCACGATCTTATAGCATTTCGAGCAGGCACCCGGTCGAGTAAATGTGGTCAATACCGTGAATGGTGTGCCAGACATGATGGGATTTATTTCAGAAGAAATCCTAATAAACCACTGGGACATTCGCTTAGTTGGAATACCATAGACTAAATATGTTTTTTCCTAAATGTTATAACAATATTTATGTAAGTTGATTATTTTTATTTGTAAATAAAAATTCCTAAGTTGTATAAATAAAGTGCTACAGTATGTAGCAAAATAATAAAATGGGAGTTTATTAAACGATGATGTATAGTATTGTTGTTTCCATATTTTAGATAATCTTTTTCTATTTGTTTATTTAAAAAAATTACATTCTCTATACAGCTGACAAGGACTGCAACATCAAGATCATGCATTTCTTCAAAATTAAATGTTCCACCAATTGGGACATGTTGTGTTCACTTAGTATCCCGTGCGTTGGTATGAACATTCGAGTTTGTGAGTTATTGGATATGTTCTTTTTTCATATATGTGAGTTTTGGACCTATATAGATATCTATATTCAAAGAATTTTGGTATGATATTGGTACAATTTTATGGTGAGTATGTATTGGTTTCACCGATCTCAACAAAGCCTGTCCAAAAGACTGTTTCCCACTTCCACATCGACCGACTGGTCGAAGCAACAGCAGGGAACAAACTCTTATCGTTTATGGACGTCTTCTCCGGGTACAATCAGATCATGATGAACTCCGACGATCGTGAAAAAACCGCATTCATCACCGATCGCGGAACGTATTGCTATAAAGTAATGCCATTTGGCCTTAAGAACGCAGGCGCCACCTACCAACGGCTTGTCAATCGTATGTTTTCCGACCAGTTCGGAAAAACTATGGAAGTATACATCAATGATATGCTCGTAAAATCCCTTAACGAACACGATCACGTATCCCACTTGGAGGAATGCTTCGCAAGATTAAACCTACATAACATGAAGCTGAACTCGGTAAAATACAGATTCGCAGTAGCATCGGGAAAGTTTTTTGGCTACCTTGTTACGTGTCGCGGGATCGAGGCCAATCTAAAACAGATTAACGCACTAATAGATATGGCTTCCCCAAAAACCAAATGGGAAGTCCAGAGGCTAACTTGGAGAGTCGCAGCTCTGAATGTTTCATGTGGAGCTCAATAGACAAGTGTTTACCATTCTATGATACTTTAAAAGGAAACAAAAAATTCGAATGGTCAGAGGAAGAATGCAAGAAGGTTTTCCAACAGCTGAAACATTACCTGGCCACTCCTCCTGTTCTTGCCAAATCAACAACAGCAGTAGGGGGTGTCTTGATCAGACGAGACGAAACAGAGATAGAGAGGAGAGAGAGCTCGGGCCGGTGTGTCTTGCTTCGTCTCCGATAACCAGAGCTGGGTTGGGTGGGGTCTTGCTTTGTATCCGCAGTTTTTGCCTCAGCTTCATAGAGCCGCCGTGTTCGAGCTCCGTTGCTGCTTGAGTTGATTCGAGAGATGAGAGAAGGAAGAAGATGGAGTTGGGTCAGAGACAAGGGAAGAAACAACCTGCCTCTCGAGCTGGCAATCTAAGGTACGTTTGTCTCCACTCTCATGTTCTTCATATAGAGAAGTGAGCTTGACGGCAGATTTGTGGTATGTGTTTGCAGGAGACAGAGGAGATGGATACGGGGAGAAGAAGAGCCGGGGAAAACAAAGGTGGAGTTTTTGGATTGACAAGGTATATCTCGATCTTCTTATCTAATCGTATTCCATTGTCAAAACTCTTCCTTTTTTGTAGAACTTAACAAGTTTGATGTCTTGTTCATTGATTCACTGTCTTGTGTCTTAAGAACTAAGAGGCGTTTGTCTGAGAGAAGTTATGAATATACAAAAGATCTTGATTCTTATGAGGAAGCTTTGTTGATTTCTCAAGACCTGTTCGTTCAGTTGCCTTAAAGAATCAGCTTTATGCTGCTGTTGGTGCTCTGTTACTAATACCATCTTCTTCTTCTCTAGTAAGTAGTGGTCATCTCATTCTTCTTTGGATATATTAATCTGCAATAGTCTTCTTGCCTTCTTGTTTGCGGTTTAGTAGTGTTTGATTGTTTTTGCAGTTAAAGAAGTGAAACCTAAAGTAGAAGAAGAAGAAGAAGACAAACATGGAGATGACTGTGAACTGGATCTACTCTACATTGTACATTCTGACATCTCATCTCTTCTTCGCCAGGTCCTTTCTTACTTCCTGCTCTTGTCTTGAGAATTTTTGTCTCTTTTGTAACCACTATTTATATATTTTTTATATACTATATGTTAAGTGACCAAAGTTCAATCACTTGATGCAGAGAGAATGTGATCAGAGACCAAACGAGGTTAGCTTTTTCATTGACAAGAGTAAGGTTCAGGAAGTGAAAAAGGACACTCTCTTGCTTATCTCTTGAAGAAGCTCAATACTGAAGGGATGCTTCCTTTCAATCAAAAGTAGGTTTGTATTGTATCAGTTTTTTATATGCTTTGATTTTCTTCCGCAGGTGAACTTCGTCTGTATCATGTTTCTGTCAAGACACAGAGTGGCGGTAAAGTAGAGCTGCAAGTGAGTTCAAAGTTCCTTACTTTGTCCTTATATGAAAATCATATACGACTATACGTAACGTTTCCATTTTTAGTTCTCTATGTAGTTCTTTTATAGTATTAATCTGGTGTTAGTATTAATCTGGTTTTGGTGTGAGAAATCTGTTTTTTTTTTCTTTCAGTTGAACCATGGAGACTCGGTGATGGATACAAGGCAGTTCCTTCTTGATGCCCCAGGGGCATGTTACTTCACTCGCTACGAGTTGTTGCTGTTCATTGGACACATGAGCGGGTGTTAGTTTTATATCACTAAGATTTTGTTGTTGCTAATCTTGTGATGTTTCTCTCATGTTTATATGCTAATCGGCAGGAGAAGAAACAAAGCAAGATACACTGCAAGTCATCTACAGAGTGAAGAAGAGATGTCAGGAGATGTCAAAACAGAGCGGGTGTTGTAAGGTCAGTTTTATATCACTAAGGCATTCTTTTATATATGTCAGGAGAAGAAACAAAACAAAGCATGTTTCAGCTTTCTTACTTGCTCTTCTCGGTACAATTTTGAGCCCTTTTCTTTTACTTTTCTCTTTGTTGCAAGTCATTTATATATGTGCTGAGGCTTCTGTTTTGTGGTTATGTAGATATCGGTTTATGTCTGAAGGTTTATTGCAAGTCATTTGTATATGTACTGAGGCTTGTGTTTTGTGGTTATGTAGATATTGGTTTATGTCTGAAGGATTAGCATGGTCAGAAAATGTCCATCTTTACTTGAAAATTGTCGAGTCCTGTGATTGACATATATAAAAGAAAGTCATTCACTGCACACGTTTTGTTTCTCTGGTTAACATCTGAACTGAGATGCGTGTTTTTATTAGGTCAGATGGTAGAGTTTTGCTACCGATTTGTAAAAGAACAAGAGATATTAATGGAAAATACTGTTATTACTGATCACCCAAGGTACAATGAGTTTTTCTCAGGAGTTTACTCACTCTCCCCCTGAAATGACCAATCTTTTGATACCTAAAACAGACTCGATAGCGTGATATATAAAGACAGATTCACGTGAGTATCCTCACACCTCTCTAATGACTCGACAGGCCATGTGCAGCATAAACGCTCAACAATGACCTCATTATTCTTTATTCCTTCTCTCCACATCTTCCAACCCAAACACGCCAGCGGTGAAACTCTTATTGCTCAGCCGCCTTACCCTTACCCTTCCTCTGATATTGGAAAAGGATAGGTGGCCTTCTTGCCTCATACGTATCAATACCCGCACCATCGAAATTGACCTCGTCCTCAAGGTCAAAGCCAGGAAACTTCTCCTTGATGACAGTCTTTCACTCCCACGAACAATCATGAATCGGTAACCTCACCCATTTCACAAGCAATTCCTCATGTCCTGACTTTGGATTAACTCTCTGAGACATCACTTTCTCTGGTTCCACTATGATCACTCCCTCACGGCTCAACTGAAACGGCAACATGGCTGACTCCACCGTATCTCCCACGGCCAGCTTCAGCTGAGAGACATTGAAAGTGGGGTGGATCTTGGCCTCTGCTGGTAGTTTGAGCTTGTAAGCGACCGGTCCCACACGAGCCTCGATTGGAAATGGGCTATAATAACGCGCCGAGAGTTTCTCATTCATCCGGCGTGCCAAAGACTGCTGTCGGTATGGCCTCAACTTAACATACACTCGATCACCCACCTTAAACTCCACCTCCCTACGAGACTTATCAGCTCTCTGTTTCATAATCTGTTGCGCCCTGTGCAGATGTTCTTTAAGTAACGCAGAGTGGCATCTCGCTCCTGCAACTGACTCTCCAACTCAGCATTAGTCGTTGATCCATTCTCATATTTCAGCAACGTGGGAGGGTCATGACCGTAGAGAGCGTGGAAAAGAGTAGTCTTCAGCGTGGAATGATAGGATGAATTATAGCTCAGCTCAGCCCACGGAAGAAACTTTGCCCACGTACGAGGTTTGTCACCCGCGAAGCATCGTAAGTACGTCTCCATTCCACGGTTGGTGACCTCTGTCTGTCCATCCGTCTGCGGATGATAGGCTGTACTGAAGCATAAGTTTGTTACAGACAACCTGAACAACTCCTTCCAGAACAAGCTTGTAAACACTTTATCCCTATCTGACACGATGCTCTTGGGAAATCCATGGAGTTTAACCACTTGGTGAATGAACAGCAATGCTACATCAGTCGCAGGGAAAGGATGGCTGAGGCTAATGAAATAACTATACTTAGTCAGCCGATCCACAACCACCATCACAGCATTCATTCCTTGAGATTGAGGAAGACCTTCCACAAAGTCCATGGAGAGGTCTTCCCATACCTTGTCTGGAACTGCCAGCGGCTGAAGCAAACCCCCCGGGGCCAATGTCGAATACATCTGTCTCTGACAAACAGCACACACAGCCACAAACCGTCATATATCAGTCACCATTCCCGTCCAGTAAAACAAATCCCCAATTCTCTTCTGAGTCTTAAGAACTCCCCCGTGTCCTGCCATTTTCCCATCATGATACTCTTGCATAATGAATCCCAAAAACGCCGATTGTCTTGGTATGACTAGCTTCCCATTTCTCAGTAGTCTCCCTTGCACCACTGAGTACTCTTTCCATTAATCGGAGCCCTTAGCAATTCCCTTGATGATTGCTTGAAGTTCCGGGTCTTTGTCGACCTCTTCAGCGATCTTCTCCAACTGTAATGCTGTAGGAGCCGACACAGCGAGCAATGCACTAACCTTGACTCTTCGAGAGAGAGAGAGCATCTGCAGCTTTGTTTTCAAGACCCGGCTTGTAGACAATGTCAAAATCAAATCCCAGCAACTTCGTCAACCAGCGTTGGTAGTCCAAATTCACTTCTCTCTGCTCCATCAAAAACCGCAAACTTTTCTGGTCTGTCCGAACTACGAACCGCCTCCCGATCAAGTAATGACGCCACTTATGGATATCAAACACAATTGCCATCAGCTCGCGCTCATAGATGGACTTCATGCGCTGGCAGTCAGTAAGGGCTTGGCTGTAGTAAGCAATCGGTTGTTTGCCTTGCATGAGGACAGCTCCTAGCCCCATTCCCGAAGCATCGGTCTCGACTATGAATGGGACCTCAAAGTTGGGCATGGCTAAGACAGGAACCGTAATCATGGCATGCTTTAACTCCTCAAACGCCCTAGCCGCTTCTCCACCCCAGCTAAACTGATCCTTGCGTAAGAGCAGCGTTAACGGTCTAGCGATACTTCCATAGTTGCGGAAAAAATTCCTGTAGTAGCCCGTGAGACCGAGGAACCCTCTCAACTCCTTGATGGTCTTCGGTACAGGCCACTCTCTCATAGCTTTGATCTTGTCGTCCTCTGCTGCTACTCCTTTTTCAGCCCCAAGTACTCTACCTTCGCACTTCCAAACTGGCACTTCTGGAAAGGATTTTATTAGGTCAGAATTGCAAGCACCTCTGGAAAGGATGAAGATATTGCATCAGGTAACTCTTAGTTGGTTTCTTCTTTTTGTTTTGGAGCATTTAAATAACTATATAATGGAGACTTAATATGTTCATTTCCAATTACGTTGTTTCAAAATCCACATAACATGAAGTACCTTGGTGATACTCTGTTCTCTTTGTAAAGGAGTGAAGTCTAGGGCTTTCTTCGTAGCTGGTCTTATAATATGTTTTACCTTTAATCATGTTATAATTTTGTTTTTCTTCTGTCAAGTTTCTATGTTTTTGATATGTTAACTTTGAAAAGTGCAGGCTGATAATTGTCCTTTGAGGAATCTACAAATAGGGAGGCTTTTAGAAGGGCATTGGATGGGAGCTCAAGGTTTGATTTAGTTCCCATGTTTTCTAGTCCTTTTATTTTAGTTCTAATTTTTTAATGATGTTTGTGTAAGATTTGATGAATATGTAGACATGGTTGTGGTACAGATGTATGTACATTTTGGTTTATTAATAAAATTTAAAATTGATTATTTTTTTATTTAAATATATTTAGCAATAAAACATGTTCCTATGAATACGCTACAATACATCTGTACCACAACCATGTCTACATTTTCATCAAATATATTTAGCATTGATACATAACTATAATAGAACATATGATAACATTCAAAACAAAAGCTTTCATAAGGGCTTGACTAACCATAGCAAGTTAAAAACAACGCTATCATATGTCTCAAATATAATAGCATTTAAAAAACTGCTATCGTATAGGGGGACCTATTATAGCTCGGGCAGACATAGCGGTTTTAATAACGGTAACAAAAGCATATAATAAGAAAAGTATTTTTTCTTGTAGTGGAACGCCACAACGGACGTTTGATTTCACAATGTAGCCATGTGTCAGTTGAGTGAAGATTGTTAAAGGACATGATTTGATTATTCAGATGCCATCAGTAGAAGTGCCTTAATATATTAGTGGTCAGAATGCGTGTTGAGTTTGTGAACCGCAAAGAAGCAGTATTTCAAGAGAAAATACATGGGAAAGATGGGATCATTAGGAGAGTCGTTGCAGTAGTATACCGGTGAGAGCCACCACATGCAATGTGGGATTTTCATAATGTTTTCTACGTGTAAGTGTTACATAGAGTTGCTTGAGAGCCGAGCTGATCTTACTGTAACCATCAAAGTAATTCGTACACCCCCAAAGATTATTGACCGAAAGAAAGTCGAGAGGAAAGCACAAATGGCGTTAGTATGTTGGGAAAGGGACAAAATCGATAGGGATGTATGGAATAAAGACGTGGGTGGCCATAGTTTGATAGGAAAGGAATGAGATTCAAGAAGATGTGTCGATCTCAGTGAGGGTTAGCGAACCGAGTTGTTCATGGAACCATTTGATTACGAGGTGCCAAAATGATCTTGAGAATCGTTGGCCATTTGGGTTTGGGATGTTTTGGTTTAAAGTAGGAATTCGGGGACGAATTCCCTGTAAGTGGGGGAGAATTGTAACATCACCAAACCCAATAGCCCAAAAACTCTTTTATTCAAAGGAAACCCCGTTAGGTTTATAGCCCATTAGGTCAAACCCTAGGGTCTTCCCTATAAAAAGGAGGTGCCTCTTTCTCTTTTCTCTGCAGAGAGAAACATATAAGCAAAGCCCTGTAGAGATTTCGGGAGACCAAAACCCTGGCCGTCAGCCGCCTTCTCCGAGCAGCCACCGTTGCCAGCCACCCCCCGCCACCATCTCCGATTTGCTCGCTCCCTTGTTGTCCTTTGTAGTCCTTCATTAGATCTGTTTGGTAAGCCTCTGATATCTTGCTTTCTCCTCTTTCTCCTTATATATTATCACTGGGTGTGATAGATCTGACCCCTAGTTCCCTTTTCCCATCTCATGTTGAGTTGATAGTGCAGATCTGTGGTTGTACGGTTGACTTCTTCTTCTCCTAGATCTAGATCTGTGTCATCGAGTAAGGCAAAGGTGAGGATTCGGTTGTGAACCCTTTTCATATTAGATAATGTCTCGGGCGTTAGTCCCTTGTTAATATTGCTTAGATCTAAGTTTGACTTGTATTGATGTGATGAAAGTGTGATGATTGTTGATTGTGATGAAAGAACCTAGTGAATGATAGGTTGTTAAAGGATAAACCGGTTGAGTGTTGAGAATGAATGAAAGTGATGTGAATGAGATGATGAGTTGTTTGATAGCATTGAAATGAGATGTTGATTGTGATGAAAGAACCTAGTGAATGATAGGTTGTTAAATGATAAATTGGTTGTATAATGAGAATGAATGAGATGTGTGATAAGAATGAAAGTGATGAGAATGTGATGATGAGTTGTGTGATAACATTGAAAGTCGATGAGACTGTTGGGTGTGTGACCCGTCAATCAGTAAGTAGGGCGATGTGAACGCCATCGATCAATTATGTTTGGGCAATACAAATGCCGTCGATCAGTTAAGTTAGGGCAATAACGAATGCCGTCGATCAGTTTTAGTGCGTTAGAATGCGTCGAAGAAGAAGGGTGGTAACGATGGGGAGGAAGCCGTGGTTTACGGTATGATTTAGCAGCGCTGTCGATAACGATTAGGATCGCTCGTGGCGGAGACAGATCCGCAAGCGAATAGGTCTTTAATGAGTCTATATTCTATGTTGTTGTTCTTGCTAGATGATATTAGCTTGTGATTTGTGTCGTTGCATTGTGTAATATGAAATGAGTTCGCATGTTCCCAGAATCTACCCTCACTGAGTAATCCCAATTACTCACCCCTCCTTCTTGTAGGTATGAACGAAGAGGAGCAAGAGTTGGAGTTGGGATGGTGCCATCGTTTTGAGTTTACTTTATCTTTCAAACTTTCGCTACGTTTTCTAAGACTATTATTTGGTTGTTCGGCTTTTGCTTTTAAGTTAAATTCATGTAAGAGGATTGAGTTTGAATAAAAGGAATTGTTGAACTGAAAGTGGAATGGTTAAGGTTAAATTCAAGATCCTAGGGACAGGGATGTTACACAATGAATGTCAAGAAAGGAGGCGACCTGATAAGTATTTGCACGCACAGCTTGGCTTGCTCTCACATTGGATGAGATTTAGAAACTAGCTAGAGATCACAGAACCTTCAACTTAGTTCAACCAAAGTTAAATAGTTTCAGAAAATAAAGTTTTATCACACAAAATATGAGAAAATAAAATATAGAAAGTATTACAAAGGCCATGATATAAATATTGTTAGATCATTGGCAACGGCGTGGAAGAAGCAGTTAATCATACGAAGCAGCCTTTCCTGGTCTTGGAAGATAAATAATGGACTCTGAAACTACACAAGTTCTCTGACATGAAACCCATCGAAGATCAACGTAAGAAGTGTTATTACTACAAACAAATGAGGATATCCTTCCTATCGTATATATTGGCTGGAGGGAAGCAACGAGAGTTATACATTCCAAATTCCTGTTTTTTTCATAATGCTTACAATTGATTTTCTGTTACACCGAATAAGCAACGATTGACCTAAAACAACGTCCAATTACGGAACCTGCAGACCCATACCCAAAGATACGAATTCATCCACTTGCTATCAAATCTCAACAACAAATAACCAGTTTACAAAACAACAACTAACACACTTCTCACGAAAGCAACATTTCCCCCAGTACAGAAATATTACAATATGTATGAACTTTCAAGGTGTGGCAAAGAAAAAACCGGCCACTCTCCCAAAACTGTGTCAGCGAGCAGCAATGCCTATATGTACTCTGTAACAAGTAACCAGACGGAACCACACCATCTATAGAGCCAATGAGTAACCAATTATACAAAATCCCGCGGAACGCGGGAATATTATAAATAAAATTGTTCTTTTCTCTCTTGTGTGTACACGACTCCCATGATTTTTCTTGTGTAGAAAAAGATGATCAGTTTTTTTGACCCATAAATTGTAGATTATACATTCTTGTTAATTTTACATTTTTATTAAAATAATAGAATTCCACATATTTTAGATGTTTTGGTTTCTTTAATTTTTGTGGTAACTTATAATTTCTAACAGTTGACTAGTATTGATCCCGTGCTATGCACTGGCATATTTTTGCTTGCAAAAACGTGAAATTCGGAATCGAAAGTGCGCACAAGTAAAGGAAAGTGACAATTTTTGTTACGTAAGGAGAGCAGTGAGAGAAGAGAAGAAATAGATTGGATATGGGAATGAGCCAATCATCAACCACCACTGAAACAATCAGATCTAAGAGAATTAGAAAGGATAAAGATTCCAAAGAGCAGAAAAGGTTGATACATTCGGGTGGGCGGTGGGAAGGAGACATGAAAGAAGCAAGTAGGTGTCGAACTGTCGACGATCTTTACGTTGACGTCTTTAAGGGTTATTTTTTGTGGTCAATGGAACAAAAAAAACATTCGGGTTTTTCTTTCATCCCTTAATTAAGACATTGGCAGTTGGCTGGCGCTTCTTCACCATCCTGCGCCAAAAGTCCAGCAAACCAACGTTCTTTTGTCTCTCCAACTCATATGTTTCTTTATTTGTAAGGTTCACTATATTACGTATTTAGAGAATGAGGACCAATTTCTTGAGAAAATACAAATTTTAATAGAAACATGTACATACCTCTGTTTTGTTTTCGAGATTAATCAGGCAGCACCCATTTTGCCACCTTTTCAACATTAACAGAGGCGTTTCCTTGAGCTACATATAAAACAGCCTCAAGGTTTTTTTCTGCTTTTAAATTCACATTGATTTAGTATGTTACTTATCTTTCTCCACAAGACACTCGATATATCATCATGAGCTCTTTCTAATTGCAGAAACAGTTTCTGTAATGCTTCAAAGCTTATGCTCTTGTAACACAGTATGATAACAAAGCAAACATTATAGTTTTGACATTGTTGACCAAACACTTACCTGTTTTGATCATGGTCTCGAACAAACTTCATGCCTCTATTACAAAGATTGCAAATACCTGATAAGACAAATAACTATCGGATTACTTGATTACAGGCTATATCCTTTTGATCGAGTTACAATGTTACCTATCACACGTCTCTTTGAGTGATTATATGCTATACTATAAGTATTGTAAGTATCTGTTAAATTTTAGAGATTTATAGGAATTAAGAAAAGAGAAAAAAAAAGTGGAGAAAAAGAGAACGTGTGTAGTGGATCGTTTGAGAACCGTTGTGTACAGTTATTTTTTACATTATTTATTTTATTTTTAATTTTGAAAACAATACTTATGTGTCAAATATCTATTGGGTAAGTGACTTGTGCTTTAGTATACAAGAGATTTATTTGGTTTATTTTTTTTGGATAACTATTCTTTCCACAATAACGTGAGTAAAAATAGAGGCAAACGTTCTCCACACAAAAACAATGCTTGTGTTTTACTTGGTTCATGTCTGTTTCCAAATTTAGCTGAAGCCTTAAAAATAGAGGCAAACGTTTTCCACACAAAACGATTATAAATACAGGATACAGATAATTTTATTACTTCAAAAATTAAATCTCACAAAAAAAAATATGAATAAATTCATAGTGTTTCTGTTTGCTATTTCAATATGTTTTGTATCGAGTGAAGCTTGCGCAGAAAGTCGTATAGATATCAAGAACGAACTCGGCAAAGGTGTGGTGCTCGAAATCGGATGTAGAAGTGTAACACCAACCAAAAACATGGGGAGAGTGTCTATACAATTCAATGACAAAATGGGTTATGGAGTCGTGGCTCTTCATGAACGAGGAACAAGAACTATAATTACTTGTAATATATGGCACGCGATTCCGAAAAGTCCGAAAAATCCTCGCGGTGGAATGATAATGGTTAATAAGCTTGAAGCATTTGCAGCGGGCGCGAATAGAAAATGTGGTCAATACCGTGAATGGGTTGCCAGACCTGATGGGATTTACTTCAGAAGAAATGTTAAAGACCCATATGAACGTAGAAAAGACTATTTCTGGAATACACTACTCTTTTAAATAATTTTTTTTTCTTATGACTTAAAAAGGAATATTTATGTAAGTTGATTATTTGTATTTGTAAAAAACTAATTCCTAAGTTGTATTAATAATGTGCTACAAATATGTAGCAAAATGTGAGGTTGTTAAATAATTATATATATAATTATTTCAATATTTTAAATAATAATACATTATATTTATTTCTATATTAATTTCCTGTGAAAGAGATGTCAACTTCTTTTATTTTATTTTATTTTATTTTCTTTTATACTATGTAATAATTGATTTTATAGCAAATCTTCTAGCTTTTATAATATTTATACGTTATTTATTACAAAATAGTATTTCAATGTTTTAATATTCTGTAGATAGTTGTGAACTGAACATCAAAATCATTTGTTTTTTAAGCAATCTTCGACTATTGGAACATTCAATATTGAATCTTATCCGCGTTGCTATGCTTTACCTAATAAATATTTGGGGTTGTGATTTGGTAATGAATTCTATAAGTTACTTGTATTATGTTTTGATTATCTCCAATGTATTTTACTATTTTTAATTCTGAAAATATAATTTTTTTTCAATGTATTCATCTAAAATAGTAATCTATATAGAGTAAAATAAATAATTGCTATTTTCCAGTAGAGAAAATATCAATATCTATTTTAGAAAAGGAAATAAAGTTTGATTAAAATGGATTTATTCTCATATGTTTTGTGTTGCTGAGATCTTTATCTTGTGTTACATGCTAAACTGATTGTTGCTTTCATGTAAAAGTTTAAATAGTACTACATAGTTATATACCAAATAATAATGGAGGTTTTTTTGCTGTTGAACTCCCTTTCATCTTATATCACTACAAGAAAACTGCTTGATAACGACGGCAGCTTTCATCGTTGTTTCGTCTGAAAACGTTTATTCCGATGAAATTCCGACAAAAACGGTCATCGGAATCATTTGGTCGGAATTTTTTTTTTTGTCGAAAATCCGTCAGAACTTTCGACGACATTCCAACAAATACCTACAGCCGCATTTCGGACGGAATACCGATGCATACACAAGGTCGTCGGGTATTCGTCGGACCAGCCTAATGTGCCCTGAATCAGCAGCAGAAACAAATCAAGAAAGTTTGGCTTTTGGGCTTGAGTTTTAAACGATGGGCTTGAAGATTTATGAAAATATGTTTATGAACATGCTTCAGCCCAAAGAAAGAAAGGCCCAACAAGAAACGAGAAGGTATGGTCAAATAATATATCAATCTGACGGCAATCCAGAGCCCGTCGACCATGCAAAAGGACGAGATCAGCCGAAGAGTTATGCGACCACAAATTCCCATTTTCGGTCAAAAGTCTTGGTCTTTGGTCTTTGGTCTTTGGTCTTTGTTCTTTGGTCAAGTTTTAATATTTATGAGTTTTCAAGTTTTTAGATGTTGACTAAACCTTTTGTATTCTTTGCCTATTATATAAAGGTCATTTGATCAATGAAATAAAATAAGCTTTGAGTGATTATTTTTGGAACCTTGAGAGGGAATCTCACTTTTCTTGTTCTTGTTGTGGTTAGCTCCAAGTAACTCTCTCTTTCTCGTTGGACCGGTGCGTCATATCCGGCAACAGATTGAGGCTGCCCTTTTGTTGGACGGTCGTCACATCCGGCAACAAATTGGCTTCGAATATCAGCAGCCTTCGCATCTGCTGTGCGACCCTTCGATCCATCTATATCTCCTTTTGTTGGACTTGTCGTCATATCAAGCAACAATCGGAGTTTGGGAATATCAACAGCCTTCCGCAACTGTTGTGCGACCCTTCAATCCATCATTTCTCATTCAATTTGTCTGAGATCATATCCCCTTATCAGTCCGGTCGAGTGATCCTAATTTAGGGTGCATCAAGTGGTATCAGAGCCACTCAACCGGTACTATCTTTTCATTTTTCTCATCTTTCCATCTTCTTCATCCATCTTCTACCTTTCATCTTCTTTTCTAAAAAAAAAAAAGAGTTCTCTGAAAAGCCAAGAGATCATTCTATCTAAAGCTAAAGAAAGACAGATTTGAGGGCAAATCTTTTTAAAGAAGGAGGGAATGATGTGCCCTGAATCAGCAGCATAAACAAATCAAGAAAGTTTGGCTTTTGGGCTTGAGTTTTAAACGATGGGCTTGACGATTTATGAAAATATGTTTATGAACATGCTTCAGCCCAAAGAAAGAAAGGCCCAACAAGAAACGAGAAGGTATGGTCAAATAATATATCAATCTGACGGCAATCCAGAGCCCGTCGACCATGCAAAAGGACGAGATCAGCCGAAGAGTTATCGACCACAAATTCCCATTTTCGGTCAAAAGTCTTGGTCTTTGGTCTTTGGTCTTTGGTCTTTGTTCTTTGGTCAAGTTTTAATATTTATGAGTTTTCAAGTTTTAGATGTTGACTAAACCTTTTGTATTCTTTGCCTATTATATAAAGGTCATTTGATCAATGAAATAAAATAAGCTTTGAGTGATTATTTTGGAACCTTGAGAGAATCTCACTTTTCTTGTTCTTGGTGTGGTTAGCTCAAGTAACTCTCTCTTTCTCGTTGGACGGTCGTCATATCCGGCAACAGATTGAGGCTGCCCTTTTGTTGGACCGGTCGTCACATCCGACAACAAATTGGCTTCGGGAATATCAGCAGCCTTCCGCATCTGCTGTGCGACCCTTCGATCCATCTATATCTCCTTTTTGTTGGACTTGTGCGTCATATCAAGCAACAATCGGAGTTTGGGAATATCAACAGCCTTCCGCAACTGTTGTGCGACCCTTCAATCCATCATTTCTCATTCAATTTGTCTGAGATCATATCCCTTATCAGTCCGGTCGAAAGTGATCCTAATTTAGGGTGCATCAAGTGGTATCGAGCCACTCAACCGTACTATCTTTTCATTTTCTCATCTTTCCATCTTCTTCATCCATCTTCTACCTTTCATCTTCTTTTCTAAAAAAAAAAAAAAAAAAAAAAAAGAGTTCTACGAAAAGCCAAGAGATCATTCTATCTAAAGCTAAAGAAAGACAGATTTGAGGGCAAATCTTTTTAAAGAAGGAGGGAATGATGTGCCCTGAATCAGCAGCATAAACAAATCAAGAAAGTTTGGCTTTTGGGCTTGAGTTTTAAACGATGGGCTTGACGATTTATGAAAATATGTTTATGAACATGCTTCAGCCCAAAGAAAGAAAGGCCCAACAAGAAACGAGAAGGTATGGTCAAATAATATATCAATCTGACGGCAATCCAGAGCCCGTCGACCATGCAAAAGGACGAGATCAGCCGAAGAGTTATGCGACCACAAATTCCCATTTTCGGTCAAAAGTCTTGGTCTTTGGTCTTTGGTCTTTGGTCTTTGTTCTTTGGTCAAGTTTTAATATTTATGAGTTTTCAAGTTTTTAGATGTTGACTAAACCTTTTGTATTCTTTGCCTATTATATAAAGGTCATTTGATCAATGAAATAAAATAAGCTTTGAGTGATTATTTTTGGAACCTTGAGAGGGAATCTCACTTTTCTTGTTCTTGGTGTGGTTAGCTCCAAGTAACTCTCTCTTTCTCGTTGGACCGGTGCGTCATATCCGGCAACAGATTGAGGCTGCCCTTTTGTTGGACCGGTGCGTCACATCCGACAACAAATTGGCTTCGGGAATATCAGCAGCCTTCCGCATCTGCTGTGCGACCCTTCGATCCATCTATATCTCCTTTTTGTTGGACTTGTGCGTCATATCAAGCAACAATCGGAGTTTGGGAATATCAACAGCCTTCCGCAACTGTTGTGCGACCCTTCAATCCATCATTTCTCATTCAATTTGTCTGAGATCATATCCCCTTATCAGTCCGGTCGAGTGATCCTAATTTAGGGTGCATCACAGCCTTCTGACCAAACTTGTCATCGGAAACATATTTTCCGACGAAGGTGCTCCGCCGGACTTTTCTGACGAACTCTGTGGTCGGTATTTTTTGACAGAGCTGTTGGTCGCCAATTTCCGACGACAGATTTCGTCGGAGTATTCCGACGAACATCTTTGTCAGAATATTCCGACGGATCAGTTGGTCGGAACATTTCCGACCACTTATTTTGTAGGAATATTCCGACGAATTTTGTTGTCGTTGGAATCTTTTATTTATTATATAAAAGATAAATATATTAATTTTATAATGATCATGATGAATATTTATTTGTTTTATAATTATTTTATTAAAATTATTTAAATCAGAAAAAAAATCTGAAATTAAAAAAATATTATAAAGATTAATTAAGTTTTACATAATCTAAAACTGGAAATTGAAAAAAAACATTTAGAAGTTTGAATTTTTTTTATAAAAAAAAAACTAAAACTCTGAAGGAAACAACCGCCTCATCTTGTCCATTATCTCCTGGTTGGTCTTCTTTTGATCCGCAAGTTCAGCAAGGATTGTAGCGTTCTGTGTTTCCAACGCTTCAATCCGGTCATCCTTGTCATCATGTGAAGAAGATGGACAGGAAGTGGCCCGACGAGCCAACCCGATTAAACGACCTTTCTTCTTTGGAACCGCCTAAAAAGAAAATTATAAACATATTAAAAATTATATATAGTAATGAAATGAAAAAGTATAAAAATTACCTCTTCCATCATTTGGTTGATTCGAATTCGGGACAAGTTGGTGGAAGTCGCCGAGGAAGCATCATCCGAGATAGGCTGCGAAGCTAGAAATGCTTCCTTTTGAGTTTCCACCAACTCTATGACCTCTCTCATAACGGGATCCTGAATTTTGCCAGTCTTCTTGTTGGTGTATGCCTCCTTCATGATGTCGAGATGATCAACGGGATTACCGTCATTTGCTTGAACCTAATAACCAAATTAATTAAGAAATATATATATATATATATAATAATAATAATTTAAAAATATAAAACTTACAAGTTGATCCTCCTTTGAAGACATACTGCAAGCACCAAGGTTGTGGACATAAACGCCTTTCCCGCCATGACCACTCTTGCGGTTGGCTGAGTTCTTCAGTGACTTGTCAATAGTCTCCTGCTTCGTCCAATGCTCCTCCAACTCTTCCCAAACCGTGTTGTTAATAAACCTTGGTTTCTTGCCCTTAATCCACAACTGCTTCCACTCATAGATCTGCTTCATATAAGAGTCCATGGTCTTCTCTTGGAATGCCTGACGGACTGTTTCTGTGAGCCCAGACTCCCAAGTAAATTCTTGCTGAAATACACATAATTAGTAGATGTTATATAGAATATTAAAACCCAAAAAAAACTTTTTAAAAAATGGAGACTTACTGCAAACCGATGAAACCGTAACTCGCGGTCCTCGGTAGGCATCACACTGTAAGTCGGATGTAAGACCTGATCCTGGTCTCTCGACCCAACTGGACCGAATTACTTACTTTATATTTTTCTTTGCGGTTTTAATTTATTTTAAGTCGTTATTTACTAAGTCGTTTTCGATTATGAGGTTCATTAACAAGTAATAAATTGCACAGCGGAATAATAATGTAGTACCCATTGTAGTACTTCGAAACATGAGATCCAATACACAACTTGTTAACAGTCTCATAAACAATAACTAATTCCTCCCTAATGTTATCCATCCACACGCTAGCAAACCTCTCACTGACTGAGTCCTCACGGCTCCTTGGCTTGACCACAACCATCCTTAGCTCCTGCAACCATAACCAGATAAGCATTAATCAAATCGAAGACATAACGGCTTAGATCCTACAATGCTTGGTTTGGTTCCTAGAACTATGGAAACCTCAATTAATTCAGTATACAAAAACGATTAGAACTGCCTATCATACCCTAAGTCAATCAACTAAACGCCCCACATGACTTAGAATAGATAGACAGTCCAAAATAAAAGAAATCAGAATCACACGACCAGATCCGCATCACCCCAAAGACCAGTCCGTCCAACCGGAGAGTGTCTAGGTTCGATCGGCCATGGTTGAAGTCCGGATCAAGGCCCAACGGACTTCCTTACCTGATTCGGCACTTGGGCCTGGATCCATACATTCCAAGTAAGGCCCAAGCCCAATCCGGTTGGCTTAGCAACCGGTTGGCTTAGCAACCGATCGGCCTTGCGATTCATACTCCATCTCAGACAAACCGAGCCTATGTCCTGGCTTGCACGCCATGTACTGATCCATATGGACCGGACAGAACCTGCATCCAATGGTACCGTTTGGAACTTTCACCCTTTGGTTACTTGTGCCTTTTGGTCGATTGCACCTTCTGGTCTATGGTACCTTATGGTACTCGTAACTCTTTGGCTACTCGTAATCTCTGGACTCTCATGACTCTTGGTAGCACGTGACTCTTGGAAACTCATACCCTTTGGGTTGATCCAACGTTCAGTCCAATCGCCCATCCAGTGGCACGATCCGGACTGCTCTACAAACCGGACTCATGGTCTAGTTTATGGAAAGGATGTGATCGATCTATGTCTAGGTTTGCAACCCTTGGATCCAACCATCACAACTCTTCGTGTTTATCCAGAAAGAGAAGAAGAAGATGAAGATTGAAATGGAATAGAGTAAGAGAATCGGATTGAACTATGGAACCGACCAGACCTTCGGTTCGGCCACAAGGACCATCCGCATGGACTGATGGAACCATGGCTCGTTCCATACCTTGGTCTCAACGCCAGGGTCCTCCACATGCTTTCCCTTATCATGGTCTCTCATCCTTGATCGGAGATGCTTTCCCAAACGATCAGATTTGCCGGAAAACTAACCACCAAACTCGGCCTTTTACTTGGCCGGAATCTCTCTCTCTTTGTTTCTCTCTCTCTACAATTTCTCTGAGTTACTCTGGAACTGGATGAGAAAATAGATGGGAGAGGCCTCCTATTTATAGGGAATGAGGGGGTAAGTCTTGCCCCACGAACAGGAATGACTTGCTAGCGAATGGGCACAACTTGAACGAAAGCTTACACCCTTTGGCCACTTGCACCCCAGCGCCTGACCGCCTCTTGTTTGGGTCGGACATAAAGCCCAAACCATTACCCAAGCCTTCCATACATAGCCCATGGCCTTACCCAATAGCCCAATGGACCATAGGTCACATGGTCGGACCAACCAATTCAAAATTCTAAGACTGATAGTCAAACCAGAATCCGCTTGGAACGAGAAGAATCCAAAGATGGCCGCAGATTTTCCCTTTTGGCCCTTTTGGTGCGTACTGCGTGTCCCGAAGGCTGTCCTGACGTCCTTGCTTCAGTGACTGACCCTATGATGGATTTCTCTCTTCCATATTTCACTAAGGAAGGATTCTCAAGCTATTCAAAGACTTGTATTCCACCAGCACACAACTTGGCCGAGTGGATCACCCGAAAGTTCAGTTTGTTCGTATTTATCACCCGGTGGGTTGTGTGGATCGTCCCGCGTGTGTCATTTTTCTTCCCAGCATGGACCTGCACGACCAGATAAACCTGGACATCAGCTGAAGAGTCATTTTCGTCAAGATCTGGAAACCAAGAGTCTTTGACTCTCTTTATTATTTTCTACTCAAATTTATCATTTTCTATGTCTTGTTTTCTTCATTTCTCTTTATTTTCTTTGACTACAAACCCTATAAGTATGTAATTTCTACCATGAAGTAAGAATATATTGTTGTTTTCCCCTTTTTTATGAGTTTATCTCTTTGTTCTTTGTTTAAAACACTTCTTAGTTTCTTGGTGAGGTTATCTCCAAGTTTCGAACCTTCTTTTGTTGGACCAGTGCGTCACATCCGGCAACGATCGAAATCTGGTAGTATCATTGGACCTTCTGCAACCCTTTGTGCCATCGTTTATCCCATCAGTTCTCTTTCCTCACGGATCGAGTTCATATCAATCCAATCCGGTTGAGTGTTTGCTCCTTAGGGTTCTTCAAGTGGTATAAGAGCCACTCTACCGGTATTGTCTATCCATCTTCTCATCTTCCATTTCCTAAACATTTATTCTTCTTTATATCTTGAATCCGGGCCACCTTCTTACCTAGGCGATATTAAAAAAACGAAAAGAAAAAAAAAGAGAAAAAGAAAAAGATCTATGAGAAAGAAAAAAAAAAGATATGATTTTTGGCTAGGTGGTGGAAGAGAAATCCTGCTGGCTGAAGAGAAATCCAGCCTTGGGGTGGTTAAGGCGGATTCCACAAAAGTTACTCTTGTCTTTCTATCTATTGTTCTTTCCCTTGTTGTTTGGAGTATCCCATCGAGTTATTTGATTTGTTCTCTTAGAACTTTGAGAGAAAGCTTGTTAGTGACCATCCAAATTCCGAGAGAAACACTTGAGTGGGTGAGATCAAAACTTGAGTGTGTGAGGATTTTATCTGTGCTAACTTTTGTGTTGAGAAATTTTTCAGGTTAAGATGTTTGGTCTTCACAGAAAAAGGAGCAACGAAAAATCCCAACAGCAAGCTATCTTTAAATTTTCATCTCGAAAATTGTTATTAATATTGATGATTTTGCTACTGTGCAGGAAAGGCCAACCCTAAGAAGACCACATAAGAAGCCAAACAATAGGTGCAAAGAGCAGTTCAAATCGTCATGAGATGAAGCTGATCAAAGAAGGCTTTTTAGCCAGGATGATATCTGAGAGTTTTGTGACAACCTTGTGGAGAGTGGTGAAAGCCCTCAAGGACGTCAGAAAGAGCCAAAAGAAGAGCACAACCACAAGTGCACCTGTAGCTGAACCATCATTATTCATCAGAGAAAAACCCAAGGGTAAATCTGAAAACAACCTTGAAGATCTAAAAGATTTTTCAGATTCTTTACCAATCTTTGATGAATATGATGAAGAGTTGATTTAAATTTTGATGATTTTTGAGGATTATTGTGATCTTCCTTTTTCAGAAACTGATTTTATGCTTGCTGATGAAAAGACTAATGGACTAACCTGTTTTGAACCGGAGTATCCGAGTAGTCTTATTCTAGTTTCACACGTTTTTGAGAAAGAGCCACTGGACTACCCACAACAAGGACCACGTCTTGACACTAGGAGACCCTTGGACGATGGTCTAGGTCCCATCTTTGATGAGGAAGACGAACTTGGTCAAACCTTTGACGAGAAAGCACCAAGCATCACATCCATCAACATGGAGAATCATCTTTGCTTTGATCCAGGCACAAGTTTTACGCCTTTGCCTAAAGAGCACTATGAGAAAATTGATTTACTTTGTTCTCTGCCTGAAATGTTTGTTAAGATCAGTTCTCAAGATGTGAAACTTTTGGTTTTGACCAAGTTAAAGAATTTCGTGTTTCAGATTCTGTTTTTGGGAACATGTTTAATTTAATTCTTTTAAAGTGTTTGAACCTGATAAACTTTTTAATCAAAAATGTTTCCAAAATGGCAATTACATACATTCTGATCTTGTTCTGAGTTTTGATCAGTTTTTTAATCATAGCAAAGGTTTTGATCATCTCGAAAAGTCATTAGAGCTTGATTTGCAACAAACTGATTTCTGTATTAGAAAATCGTTTGATTCATTTGCTTTCAAAGAAAATGGCTATAATCTGAGTTCTTATAGACTTGCACTGATCACTGGTAATTTTTCTAATCCACTAGTGCCTTGGACGAATTCTTGGTTAAGAAGTTGCTGAAACATAAATCACCTAGAGTTGAAACCGATTTTGGTGATTCTGTTTTGAAGTGTGATATCTTGTATGTTGAAACTGATAGACCTTGGCTTGTGTTGAGATCATTGCTTAAGAATTTTGTTGTTTTGAGCTTTGATGTTTGATATCACTCAAATTACCCTAAGGAGTGACTTTACTCTCTCAGATAAGAGGTTCAGTTGTAGTACTTAGGGATCGAATCCACAAGGAGCTTGGGAACCAATTAGATCTAATAGTTATATAATTAAACTAGGCTAATAAGTAATAAAACAGTAAATAAATTGTAAAGCAATAAATATGGTAAATTGCAGGGGCGAACAAGGTAGTTGTTCTTATGTAACCGAGAGTTGTTTGATGGAAGGATGGTTCTAGACTTAGGGTTTTTATTCAGGTATTCAGAGATTATAATCCTATAGATGCCTAACAGTTGCATGCATGATATATTAGAGCTCAACTACTATATTTAAAAACAAGCCAATCATCACTCGCAATTTCTTGGACGAGTCTATTAACCGGATCTAATGACCAGAACAAGAATGTTCGATCACTAGCAGTGTCGATCGATGATTTTATAGAGATATCAATCGATACACCTTTCACACTGTCGATCGATTGTCCAGTAGGGATATCGATCGATGAGCTTCAGTTAAGCTTTACGAGCGGGTAGAATATGCTCACTAAGCTTCCTAGATCAGTGGATAACTTAATCTAGCAATCTTAGCTTAATAGATAGATCAGGATATTATTCAAGGATACTCAAACATACAAATTCCTAGAGTTCAATATTCTAGTTAGCAATTCTAGAACAAGCATTAAGAACAACCTATTGATGAATATCACAACTTAGTAATATATAGTTGGGACTAATCCCTTTAACCTATTTAAACCCTAAATCTAACAGGTGGATCTATTCAAGCATGAAGTTTGTCACAGAAATCATAGATGAATAGATATAAAACTGAAATAGATATAAAAACCAAAACCAATGGAGTTCCATGAGGATTCTGATAGGAGTTCCTCCCTCTCTCCTAACTAGAACAATGAATAAAAGATATAAAAGAAAGCGTAGCCGTCAACAATGGCTTAGAAATAATATAAATAGGGTTTTAGGTCGTTCAAGTGTATTCTGGTAATTTGTGGTTGCTTCTGGGCTTCAATAGGTCATAAAGCATACACGGCCCACATTCTGGGATCCATGTCGATCGACACCAAGGCTGTGGCATCGATCGACATCCATTCATCTTCTTGTTAACTTCCTCTCGCGAGGCAGACTGACCACTCTTTAGTAAAACGGGCATAACTTCTGCTACAGGATACTGATTGACCCCAAACTTGTGGAATTGGAAATCTAAGTCAAATCTATATCTTGTGTCAAAATATCAGCTCAAACTAACGGTGGGAAGGTCTCCATCCATAGCTAAACATCTGACGCGTATTTGCAGTTCTGCACTCCAAAGGCACTAAAATCATCATATTTCTCCCAAACGTACCTAAACCTGTAAATACACTAAATAGACTCCAAAACAAAATAATTATATCTTAATGTTCGATTTGAGTGTTCAGGAAAAACAGGTTCAGTCTCAAAGAAGTGACAGGAACAGAAGCATAGACCTTGCTCATCAGTCGGAGATTTGAAGATGCATTGTTGTCCAAACCGGCTACCTTGGATATGCCAGCGACAGGGGTTTAGTTCAAGGAGAATATCTCGGTATCCAGAAGGTCTTTTGTCATGAATCCAATTTTCCTGGAAGGACAACTCATCAAGTATTCACTGAGGCTTTGAATCACATGAAAATCTTCAAGGAGGAAGAAGTTATGAATTTTCCAAACCAGAGATTCTCTAGTCCGTCTATCTACGAGTACTAGACATCTAAAGGAAAATCAAGCCCAAGAAAGAAGCGGCCTGAGCCAAAGCCGATCATAGGATTCAATATGGATCTCTCAGCTTTCCAGAAAGACCTAAATCAGGAGGAATGGCCATGGAATTATGAAGTTATGATCCGTCAAATTAAGTTGATTTGAAGGAAAGCCAAGTGAACCAAGCCTTCCCTGAAGGTCCCGGATATCTGCTGGGCCGCACACGACACAATCAGTTCAACAAAGAAAATATGAAAACGAAATAAAAATCGTAAGAAAAAAGAATAGAGCAAAAGATTTTATTTCCGAATCCGCGTTTGAGCGTGAACAACAGGTAAGAGCCTTGGCTACGAGAGCTGTCGGCAAGTTCGATAGTCTAGCAACCTAAGTTCTAACCTAATTGAGTCGCAGCTCGCTAGTAAAAACAGAAAATAATGCCTAAGTTGCTCTAAGTGCTCTGGACGTTTTTGATCTTGTTTTCTTCTTGCTCAAAGCTCTCTTTATATACTCCTCCTATGACGGTCTATCTTCTCGCGGGCTGAGTCGGGCTTTTTCCATTTTCGCCCATCTTTGTGTTTATCGGGAAACTTGACATTTATCTTCGGAAATCTTGACATTTATCTTCTGGAAACTTGACATTTATCTCTTATGTGAGGATAAAGATAAATCGTCATAGTTATCCTTCCTTTCGGAAAATCGTGCGTGGGCGTTTGGCCACGTTGGGCGTTAGGCGTTTTACGGTTTTCGAAGGGCGGTCTTTGAAGGTTTGGTGTTTCGAAGGAACCTCAATTCCTTGTTTAGTCGAGGAAGTGACGTTCTAGAGTAACCGTGACCATACCAAACTTGCGTAGATTGATCCGAACAAGTCAAGATGGGATTGAACCGGGCGTGATAGGAGCGAGACCGGGACGAGGGCCGTGAACCGGCGCCAGGCCAGCCAGCGTCAGCGTGCCGCCGGCGCCAGGCGAGTGCCGCCGGCGCCAGGCGGCCAGCGTGGCCAGTGCCGCCGGCGCCAGGCGAGTGCCGCCGGCGCCAGGCCAGCCAGCGTCCAGCGTGCCGCCGGCGCCAGGCGAATGCCGCCCGGCGCCAGGCCAGCCTGCGTCTCAGCGTGCCGCCGGCGCCAGCCAGCGTCCAGCGTGCGCCCGGCGCCAGGCGAGTGCCGCCGGCGCCAGGCCAGCCAGCGTCCAGCGTGCCGCCCGTAGGCGAGTGCCGCCGGCGCCAGGCCAGCCAGCGTCCAGCGTGCCGCCGGCGCCAGGCCAGCCCGCGTCCCGCGTGCCGCCGGCGCCAGGCCGGGGTGCCGCCGGCGCCAGCCCGCGTCCCGCGTGCTGTCGGTGCCAGGCCGTCTTGCCGTCTGTGGGTTTGTTCGATCTTTCCCTCGTCAGTTGTTTGCGGGAAATCTTTCGAGTTTTGGGAGGGTCTCTAGTCGTAGACCTCGAGATAATTGTTTCCAACGAGATTCCGCGAGTATCGGGATTTTGAGATGGACTTAGATCTGCAGATTTTCCGTCGTCGAGGATGAGAGCAATGTGGCTCCGAGCTTTAGATATGTTAAAAGATGAATCTTTTTAAACAATCGGGAAGGTTTTACGGAAGACTCATTGTAGATCTCGGACAATCCAGACATGGGTTTCAAGGGACCAAGATGCTGTCATTGCCCGAGATCATGAGACGATTGCATGGACGGGCGCCAGGACCCTCGCCGTTGGCGCCAGATGGGAGTGGACGAGCCTTCCGTGAGTTTTATCGAGCGACGACCCGTTTCTTGGATTTGATCGTCGCTTGGCTTTTCTTTCGAGGACTTTCGGGTGACGATTTCGTCATTGACCGATTTTGACCCCAACATCTCTCTCTCTCTCTCTCTCTCTCTCTCTCTCTCTCTCTCTCTCTCTCTCTCTCTCTCTCTCTCTCTCTCTCTCTCTCTCTCTCTCTCTCTCTCTCTCTCTCTCTCTCTCTCCTCAACTTCACCTACTCATCAGTCATCTTCAGGTTCGCTGTATCCTAACTCTGATTTCTTATCATGTGATAAATTCTCTGTCTCACATCGCAGTTTCTTAGCATCAATCTCATCGCTTACTGTTCCGCTCCTTTAAAGAAGCTGTTCTTGACAAGATATGGAATGACTCGATGGGCACTGAGATTACTGCATTAGAGGGTCAGCATACGTGGGATCTAGAACCATTTCCACCAGGTAAGAAGGCCCTTGATAATAAATGGATCTACACAATCAAATATCGGGCTGATGGTACGGTGGAGAGACCGAAATCGAGGCTGGTTGTATGTGGAAACAGGCAAAAACATGGTGTCAACTACACAGACATGTTTTCCCCTGTTGCAAAGATGACGACCGTGAGAGTGTTTCTAGATTATGCAGCTAAACATAATTATGAAGTTCACCAAATGGATGTACACATTGCCTTTCTACATGGTGATCTTGATGAAGAAGTATACATAAAGATTCCACAAGGTTTTTCTTCGCCTAATGAAACAGGAGTTTTTTGACTTCGGAAATCTCTCTATGGCTTGAAACAAGCTCCTCGTTGTTGGTTTGCAAAGCTTACGCAAGCTCTTATCAAATATGGCTTTTCTCAAACAAAGTCGGATTACTCCTTATTTGTCTACTCCAAGAATGGTGTCTCTATTCGCATACTAGCATATGTAGATGATCTAATTATATCAGGAAGTACACTCGCAGACATTCAGTCATTGAAGGACTATCTCTCTTTGTGCTTTCATATGAAAGACCTTGGGCATCTCAAGTATTTTTTGGGCATTGAAGTAGCAAGAAGTCCTTATGGTTTCTACTTATGTAAGCGCAAGTATGCGACTGATATTGTTGCTGAAGTTGGATTACTTGGTTGTAAATTACTTGGTTGTAAATTACTTGGTTGTAAACCGGCTGGGTCTCCTATGGATCAGAATCAACAGCTGGCTAAACTTAAGGGTCCAGTAATTTCCGAACCAGAACGCTATCGTAGACTCGTGGGTCGTCTCATTTATCTGGCAGCTACTCGACCCGACTTGACGTATTCTATTCATATCTTGTCTCAATTTATGCATGCACCTCAGGAAGAGCATTGGCTTGCTGCACTAAAAGTGGTTCGTTATCTGGAGGGAACTTTGGGTCAAGGTATTATTCTCGATGCTAAATCTTCATTTCATGTGACTGGTTGGTGTGACTCAGACTGGGGATGTTGCCCGGTTAGTCGTCTTCTCTCACCGAGTGGATTGTTCAGCTTGGAGCTTCTCCAATATCATGGAAAACAAAGAAACAAGACACCGTTTCATGCTCATCTGCAGAGGCAGAATATCGTGCGATGGGTGCAATAACAAAGGAACTATTATGGATCAAAGGACTTCTTAGAGAAATTGGTGTCGATCATAAGGAACCGATGACACTACATTGTGACAGTCAGCCGGCGATTCATATAAGTTCTAATCCTGTGTTTCATGAAAGGACTAAGAATATTGAAATAGAATGTCATTTTATCAGAGATGAGATTTTTAAAGGAGTCCTGAAACCATCTTATGTCACTACTAAGGAGCAGCTTGCAGACATATTTACTAAGGCGTTGGGGAGAAAGGAGTTTGAAGTTTTCTTATCCAAGCTGGGCATTCGGAACTTACATGCTCCACCTTGAGGGGGGGGGAGGGGTATTGAGATAAGGATAATATGGAATTGTATATATCTATATTTCCTATTCTAGTTATTTCCATTCTTCCGATTAGGTTTAGGAGATATCACAAACCTTGTATAAATATTGGCTTAACGCCTTCTTAATAGACAAGTTGATATTCAGCAACTCATAAACTTGTCAGATATACGAGACAATGCCCAAGTTTCCTTAGAAAATCGATAGTGGAACAGAACATGGCATATGGTTTCACTCCCCATTCCACCCGAGGAACAAGTTGTGTCCAATGGGATGCCTCGGGATCGTAGCCTCTCTTAACTGCTAGGGAACCAGAGAGAGCTCGCCATAGAAAGTTTCGGATCTTAGGATATGTCCAGAGTTGTTTCTCGATAGGTGGAAAGGGAGGAGAAGGAGAGTTCTCTTCCTGCAAATCTTCAAGCAGCTTATAACCACTATTAGAAGAGTAACTCTCATCTCTTATGAAGCGCCAGTTTGTTTAGATTTTATTCTTCTGATTCCATTGTTAATTTTGTACTCTTCCCATTAAGAGAGGTGAAGGCTTTTTATTTTACGAGCCCAAGCAAGGGATTCTTTATTAAGTTAAATGAGATAGGAAAAAAATGCTCTTCTTAGCTTTATGATTTTATTTAGGCACTATAATCTATATATATAAAGTAGGTTATTATACCTTATTGTGACGTGTGGAAGGGAGATTTGTTGACATATGTCATTTATTTTTACGTTTTTGATCCTTATTTTTTTAGATTACTACAATTTAGTTCATCATTTTCTTTGTACACTATCTAATTTTTCTCACACTAATCATCATCTTTTAAAGTTTGATCATTTATTTTATTGGTCACAAAAATGCAAGATCAATAAAGAAATAAATAAAATAATATAAATATATCTTAAAAATTTAATTTATCCACAGTTAGAATAACATAATATTTCACTATTTTATTATTTTTACTATTTTCAATTATTTTATTTACAAATTATATATTTATTTTATTGACTGAAATCCCAAATACAGAAGATGTCGAAGCAAGGCCGTTCAGATGTCTTACATGCAAAACTAATGAGATGATATATGGCTAAGTGTTCCCAAAATGAAATTAAGAAGATAGCAGCCTGATTGCTGGTTTACAGGTTGTTCTCGAATCTGGACGGTAGGTGGCTTGGATCCTCCTAGAGGTTGGCTCGCCGTTCTCCAATCAAGAATGCACAAGAATCTTCTTTTTTATTTCTTTTCCCACTGGTGCTTCTCTTAGTAAAACCCACATCAATCTTTTGTTGGATAATGTTGGCTTTTCTTGATTGATGCATTTGAACGTTACCAGCCATATATAAAAAAATGATCAAGGATTATCAACCCTAAAGAGCCAAACTCTAATGATTATTATTGTACTTCTCATCTTGATGTGGGGATGTTTGTGGGACGAACCTGATCACTGTCTTTGATATCACTCAAATTATCCTAAGTAGTGATTTATACTCTCTCAAATAAGAGGTCGAGTTGTATCACTTAGAGATCGAATCCACAGGGAGCTAAGGCACACACTAGATCTGTCAGCTATATGGTTTAGCTAGGCAAATAGATTATAAGACAGTAAATAAATAAGTAAATAAAGCAGTAAACAAGATGAACAAGACAATTGTTCAGCTTGGCAGAGAATTATTAACAATAAGGAGAAATAGCTAGATCTAGCGATTTATTAATCAAGAAATTCAAAACTACAATTCAAGGATGCTAAAGGTTTATAGATTCAATTCTAGAATTCAATTTTAATAAGCAAGTAATCCAGCTTTCACATGCAATTACTAATCAGATGTCTAAGTCTTTGTCCCGGCCGTCGCATGCGAACAAGGAGTGAGCATCGATCGATGCTATGGCCTGAGGGTCGATCGATACTACCTCAGACAAGCATTAGCGACCTAATCGATTATGTTCAACTAGATTCCTAGACCAACTATCGTATGCGCCTAGGTATCTAATCCAGCAGAGCTCGGGTTCCGTTAATTGATGGTACTTTCGTGCCTCTCAATTGTCCTATGATTCTAGGTTCAAGCAATTAGTCACACTGTCGTGCTTTTCTAACTACTCCAGATCCTAGTATTACAAATCATCCTGGTGTAGAGATCTATAGATAACCCAGCAATCCTAATTGATTATCAGTTTGACACTAAACTCATGAAATCCCTAAACCTAACAAGAGAATTACTCAGACATGGAAGCAATAATAGAAATCATAGTCTGAATAATAATAGAATAGAAATCAATGATAAAACCAACGGAGTTCCAATCAATCTCTGAAGGAGAATTGATCTTCTCTCCAAACCCTAAGAGAAAAAAATAGGATAGTATAATAGAAAGTGTAGAAAGCGTAGCCGTCAACAATGGCTTAGAAAACACATAAATAGGGTTTCTGGTCGTCCAAGGGTATTTTGGTAACTTTGTGGTGGCTCCTAGGCTTCAATCGGTCATAAAATATGCTCGGCCCATATTCTGACATTCATATCGATCGATATGCAGTGTGCTGCATCGATCGATATGCATTCCTCTTCTCCACAGCTTCCTCTCGCGGGGCAGACTGATTACTCTTCAGTAAAACATGCCTAACTTCTGATAAAAATGCTGATTGATTCCAAACAGGTGGAATTGGAAAGCTAACTCAAATCTATATCTAGTATCAAAAGATGGGCTCAATCTAACGGTGGGAAGGTCTCCATCCATAGCTAAACATCGGCCAGCGTCGTGCTTACGCTTAAAGGCTCCAAAAGACACCAAAATCACCATATTTCTCCAGAACGTACCTGAACCTGTAAATACTCTAAATAAACTCCGAAACATAATAATATATCTTAAAAACTCATATACCATGGTAAAAGTGAGTCAAATTCATGGTATACCAACTCCCCCAGACTTACCCTTTTGCTTGTTCTCAAGCAAAACAAACAGGCAATTTCTCTAAAAGAGGTTTGAAAACAGCAGGGACTCACAAAATCATTGAACTTAGAATCATCACCTCTACAGTGTTGCAAGCCACATCAAATATCTCCTAACTTTAGAAGCACTTTATATACCATATCCTACCTTAGCAACCAAATTCATCTAGCCAGCAACTTAGCAAATTACCCCTCTATTAACCTCATTTCTTTGCATAAATAAAAGTGTAGGCTTTACCTTGGGAGTATCGATCAAGGGACACATGGGTTCTTACTCAAGCAAGTTTCTGAACACACAGGTAATCTTCTCTGATCCCTTTCTTCCCTCTTTCTCTCTTCTCTGAACCCTTATAGTTTCAATTTCATTGACCAGTGATGCTGATGCAGTCCATCTTATTTATCTTATTGACTTTTCTACTTTTGTAGCTCTTATTTTGACAAAATGTAGCGAATAATGGGGTCACAGGAGACACTCCTACCCCTCGTTTCCACAGTGTGTGATTATTCCCTTCAGAATTAGAATACTAGGATCATAGGAGACACTCATACCCCTCTGCATCTTCCAGGAAATCATCTCAATCTTTTATATCTAGTGTGCGTGAAGAGAGAGAGTGAAGAGAACCAGAAACACACAGACTTTTACCTTCCAGATTTGCAGGAGGAACCCGGTCCAATGTATACCAAGCCCCAAGACAAGCAGTAAAGTCAAATTAGGTTGGAGGTCAGCTTTGGTTTCTTCAAATATTCTCAGCAAGTGTGGTCATAGTTGACAGGTGATCCACTTTGGTATCTCTAGTACATTCTGCAGTCAACAAATCTAATAATGGTGCTAGAGAGTGGTTAGATACCAAGAAAAGATTGAAAAAGTTCATCATCCCCTTCTTGACTCAATAAAAACTTTTTAAAAAAAATATTTTATAAGACTCAAAATTAACTAGATATCAGTAAACATTCCCCCCAGACTTAAATTATACACTGTCCTCAGTGTAAATCTAGTTGGAGTTATGGTGAGAATATAAATCATAAGTACTCAATGTAACAAGTAGAATCGATATACCTGACCGGATTGAATATCGATCAATGTGCCAATGAAGGCATCGATCGTGGCAAGTGATGTAATGTCGATCGATATCGACATGTCCTTGTCGGTCGATATGCTGGTAATCCTTCTACTTGGATCTTTTTTTTAATATGTATAGCTAACTAAACACAATATTAGTAGAACCTCCACCAGACTTATACAACACCGTGACCAGTGTTATGCAGTCTAAGATTGGTGGGAAAATAAATGATAAGGACAAAATTTAACAAGGAAAACGGTATACCTCACTGGATGTGAGTGTCGACCAACACAGTTAAGTGGCGATCGATACTCTTGATGCTCTGTCGATCGATGCTAGCTAGTCATCGTCGATTCTTCTGCGAAATTGTCTCCCCCGGATCTTTGTCCTTTTACCTAAAAAAAATAAAACACTAAGAAAAAGTTAGATAAAACCAGATTGTTTTTCTTCGATGAACAGTGCTCTGCTACAGTAATGCTGCTATAATGACGCTGCTACAGTAACTCCCGATTTTCTGCTAGAGTGTCGATTGATTTGTATGCTACAGTGTCGATCGATGCTACGGTGCCTCTGCTACAGTATCGTCGTTACTGTTCATTTTTTTTTACCTGAAATCATTAGAAAACAGAGAATCAGTAGTAAATGAAAATAAAACCAAATTTAAAACAAACCTAACAGTGGGTTGCCTCCCACTCAGCGTTTATTTTCAGTCATTAGCTTGACTTGATTCAGTCTGGATGAGAATGAGAACATGCTCCAAAACAAGTCTCAATGTATACTCTCTGAAGCTTTATCATTCTTGTGTGAAAGCCTCCTCCAAAGACTCTTCTCCTTTTTCTATCATCTCAGCTTTGCAAACACCTGTGAGAAGCTTCTGTTGCGCACTCTGGATTTCCTAACACCATCTGATAAGTAAAAAATCAATGGTAACTGATAACTGCCCAAAGTCCTTTTTCTCTTCTTTCCCCCAGACTTGTCTGATCACGTGGTGGTATATCCATCAAAAAGTGTTCGACACACTTCAAACTCATTCTGCTCTAATTCACGATGGGTGTCGATCGATGTTGAGGTGGTAGTGTTGATCGATGCCGAACTGGTAGTGTCGATCGATGCCGGTTTGTTTATGTCGCTCGATACTGCTTCTGTGTGGCTTCTGTCGACTTCACTTCTATACCTCATCCCCCTCTGAGAAGCTACTACATGTTGATGATCATTAACTACCCCATTGTAGGAACCTAACTGCGTACCTCTATCTGGTGGGATAGTAGATTCAACTTCAGATACCGTGCAAGGAACCGCAATTTTCACAGGGTCATGTATCATCTTCACTCTTTTACGAATCCCAGCAGCTTCTTCTGCGCATATGGGTCTTAGATGTTCGGGGAATGCAAGGTATGAGGTCTAAGACTTGTGCATTCTCTCCTTAATCGGTTTCAGCTCAACTGTGTATCCTGGTAGCTCGCCCAACCATGGGTGTCGATCGATTGTTTCTGGTGGGTATCGACCGATATTGGTTGCGTCTGGTCGATCAATGCAATCAGGAGGTTTGCAATCGATGATGTGGGGTGGGTGTCGATCGTCATCAAGCCTCTGCTTAAGCCATTCTTCCAACTCCAAGAAATCTTCTAGGGTGACTTTGTCTACATTGGAAGTAAGATCATAGCTCGATTCATCTGTGCTCTCTTGTGTTGAGTCTGCAATGTCCTGAAGACAGCTCAAACTTTCAGGGATTTCAAGTGGTATTGATCTGTGACAAACATCTGTGTCGATCGATGTCGGGACGCTGATGTTGATCGACGCTGAGGTGGTAGGGTCGATCGACGCTGATGTGCTGGTGTCGATCGATTCTGACCGATGTTGGAAATAGGGTGTCGATCGATGCTGATACTAGTTTTGCAGGTTCGCGAATTAAATCTGCTGCAGGTGCTGGATCTTCAATCATCTCTATGAACGAAATAAACTCTTCACTTTTCTTTTTCTCCACAATCATAGAAAACAGTTTCATCAACATTAGTCAGGCGCATCTTATTCTTCTTAAGATCACAAACTGCCCCCAATGTAGCTATGAAGGCTCTTCCAAAAAGAATGGAAGATGTCTTGCCTGATTTGAGCTCCACGACATGAAAGTCCACAGGAATAGTGCATTCCCCTATCTCCACCTTAACATTCCTGATCATGCCTGCTGAGTTTGCTTTGGAGTTATCCATGAAAGCGAAACTATCTTTTGAAGGTTCCATCTTTAATCCTAATACTTCAGGAGTGTCTATAGCCATGATGCTGACTGCAGATCCAGTATCGCAGAGGGCGTTTGGAAAATTGTGGCTATGTGTAGAGCATGCAATCAGAAACTTTCCAGGATCTTGTTCCTTCTTCAGAGTCCTCTTAGGCTTACGACAGACCTTGTTGAATAGTAGCTCAATGTCCTTTTATGTCTCTCTGCTCTCTCTGAAGAAATTACCAAGTCTGTACTTATAATATGCATCCTCGAAAGACATATCCTTAGGAACCCTCTTCACCCTCTTGTGAAATCCATCAAGTTCCACTTTGTTAACTTCTCTCCTGAGGTGTTTGGGAATAAAGGGTTTCCTATATTTGACTCTCTTCTCACATTGAGCTTCTTCTTTTGTTGCCTGCCTATCCATCGCAGGTTCGTATCCATCCCATTGGCGTTGATTGATCTCAAAGAGAGAAGTATCAGCTAGTGTTGTTTGCTCTTGCTCTGGTGCTGCTGCAGATTGCTGATTTATCTTCTCTGTTGTCTTTAAGCAAATTAATGTCTGAGATGGATTTCTAGTGTCATTCAAGCAGTGTGCATCAATATCTAGCAAACGTACTCGGCATGGCGTGGGCGAATGTCGATCACTACTCGGCTGTTCTTGTCGATCGATGCTTCCATGTTGAAGTCGGTCGATTCTCTCTTGTTGTTGTCGATCGACGGCATTTGATTTAACTTGAGCTAGGGTGGGAGGATGTGGATGTCAAGCGACGAAGTCGGAGTGGCTCTGAATTCGAACCATCTTGTCTGATCCCAAAAGTGGTGTCGATCGATGCTTGTCTGATGGTGTTGGTCGACTCTCAAGTGATGAGGTCGATCGATGCTCAGCTGTTGGTGTCGGTTGACACCAGTACAAGCTGCCTACAGACAGAGAACTTTCGACTAGAAAAGCATCTTCGTCCAACTTCTCCTGCTCAAGTACTTCCCCAAATTCGTTATCTAAGATGGAATCAACCTGGTGCCCTACAATGGCTTGACGAACAGTGTTTTAAGACACAGGATGAACAGTAACTGGAAGAACAGTGCCACGATGAACAGTAATTGGGTGAATAGTGTCATGATGAACAGTATCGGGATGAATAGTACTTTGATGATCAGTACCCGGATGAACAGTACTTCTCCTTTGAAAAAGAGTTTCTTGCTTCTTCACAGCTTCTGTAGTCTGATAAGCTTGGGTGTAAAGCATATTGACATGGGTAACTAAGGTTTCCAATCTTCCAATCACCTCTTTGCAGAGAGAATCCAAACTCAGATTCATGCGTTCAGTCGTCTTCTGCTGATCTTTCAAGAACTCCTCTATCATAAATCTCATCTCTTCTATATGGCACTGATCCTCATCCTGGTATATAGCATGCTCCACCAATGAGACTTCATGTATAGAACCAATCTCAGCCTCAACGATCTTGTTGTCATCCTTCACAGCTGATTTTATCCTGTGCATATCCAGATTTACTTTTGCTAGACATCAAGTTCTCAATCAGTCTCCTAGCTTCCTCTAGGGTCCTTGTCTCAAAGTTTCCTTCGCTTGCAGTATCCAACATCACACGATATCGTACATCAATACCCTTGCAGAATCTTTTTAGCAGCTGAATCTCCGTAAAACCATGGTGTGGACTGTCTCTTTGGTATCTCTTAAACCTCTCCTAAGAGTTTCTGAAAGCTTCTGTAGGTCCCTGAGCGAATGTCCAAATTTTATCTCTTATTTCTTCAGCCTTTTCACCATCGAAAAATTCAGTCAAAAACGCAGTCTTGACTTCATTCCATGTAGTGAAAGATCCTGGTGGTAGGAATTTCAACCAACTAATAGCATTCCCAGAGAGAGAATATTTGAACAGCTTACAGATGATGTAGTCTCTGGTTGCTTCATCTTCCTGGATGCCAGACACCAAATCTTCTAGTGTCTCAATATGATCCATGAGATTTTCATGAGGAAGACTACAATAGGGGTGCTGACCCACATGAGAGAAGTAGGTAGGCCGGATTTCAAATCATGGATTTCTGGAGGTTGAATTGCACGCCTATTGGTATAGAACTGACTAGGCTTGATCAATTCTGCCATTGTTCTTTGTCGAATAACATTAGACACCTCAGTAGCAGCAGATGGATCAAGGATTGCAGCGCCCTGCCCATCTATCTTCTGACCTGCTGCTTTACACAGATGACCTTCAGGGTCATGCAGGTCTCCATTCTCGTCCTGCATGAGAATCAAAGGCGCAACCATGTCGCGCAGCTCAGTATCGATCGATGCGCGATGTGCGGTATCGGTCGATGTCGGGTGGGCGATGTCGGTCGACAGGTATTGAGAAGTATCGGTCGATGTGGATGAGCGAGTGTCGATCGATGGTTGCTGAAACTCGGTAGACGGTTGTTGATCAGAATTGGTCGATGCACTAGTAGTGGCGTCAATCGATGTAGCACGTTTCTCTCTACGGATCAAGCATTCCACACGTGCTGGGTCTGATAAGAAAAGCAATTCCTCCTTGCTGCTTCTGGTACTGATTGGCATGTACCTGAAAAATAAGAAAAAAATTTCGTAAGTAACTTAAAACAGTAAATAAAACCTAGACTAAACCTATTAATCAAGTCTAATGGCAATCAAAGCTCCCCGGCAAAGGCGCCAAATTTGATATCACTCAAATTACCCTAAGGAGTGATTTATACTCTCTCAAATAAGAGGTCGAGTTGTAGCACTTAGGGATCGAATCCACAGGGAGCTAAGGCAAACACTAGATCTGTCAGCTATATGGTTTAGCTAGGCAAATAGATTATAAGACGGTAAATAAATAAGTAAATAAAGCAGTAAACAACATGAACAAGACAATTGTTCAGCTTGGCAGAGAGTTATTAACAATAAGGAGAAATAGCTAGATCTAGGGATTTATCAATTAAGAGATTCAAAACTACAATTCAAGGATGCTAAAGGTTTATAGATTCAATTCTAGAACTCGATTTTAATAAGCAAGTAATCCATCTTTCACATGCAATTACTAATCAGATGCCTAAGTCTTTGTCCCGGCCGTCGCACGCGAACAAGGAGTGACCATCGATCGATGCTATGGCCTGAGCATCGATCGATACTACCTCAGACAAGCATTAACGACCTAATCGATTATGTTCAACTAGATTCCTAGACCAACTATCGTATGCACCTAGGTATCTAATCCAGCAGAGCTCGGGTTCCGTTAATTGATGGTATTTTTGTGCCTCTCAATTGTCCTATGATTCTAGGTTCAAGCAAATAGTCACACTGTCGTGCTTTTCTAACTACTCCAGATCCTAGTATTACAAATCATCCTGGTGTAGAGATATATAGATAACCCAGAAATCCTAATTGATTATCAGTTTGATATTAAGCTCATGAAATCCCTAAATCTAACAAGAGAATTACTCAGACATGGAAGCAATAATAGAAATCATAGTCTGAATACTAATAGAATAGAAATCAAGGATAAAACCAATGGAGTTCCAATCAATCTCTGAAGGAGAGTTGATCTTCTCTCCAAACCCTAAGAGAAAAAAATAGGATAGAATAATAGAAAGTGTATAAAGCGTAGCCGTCAACAATGGCTTAGAAAACACATAAATAGGGTTTCTGGTCGTCCAAGGGTATTTTGGTAACTTTGTAGTGGCACCTGGACTTCAATCGGTCATAAAATATGCTCGGCCCATATTCTGACATCCATATCGATCGATATGCAGAGTGCTGCATCGATCGATATGCATTCCTCTTCTCGACAGCTTTCTCCCGCGAGGCAGACTGACCACTCTTCAGTAAAACAGGCATAACTTCTGCTAAAAGATGCTGATTGATTCCAAACCGGTGGCATTGGAAATCTTACTCAAATCTCTATCTTGTGACAAAATATGGGCTCAATCTAACAGTATGAAGGTCTCCATCCATAGCTAAACATCTAACGCGTCTGTGCAATCCTTCACTCAAAAAGCTCCAAAAGACACTAAAATCACCATATTTCTCCAGAACGTACTTGAACCTGTAAATACTCTAAATAGACTCCAAAACATAATAAATATATCTTAAAACACTCGAATACCATGGGTAAAAGTGGTTCAAATTCATGGTATATCAGTATTCTCTACCAGAAGTATCGTAGATATCACTTGTAGACCTTGACAATAGAGTAATCATATAAACTAATGGCTATATATGTTGAGTAAGCACCATGTTGTTGGATGCGACTAGAAGTTGAGCCAACGGTTGTCCACATAAGAAACATAGAGCAAATCAAGAGCAATCTATATGACAACACCAGAGATTATTTGTTTTAAGATTTTTATTACCTTAACAGCGTTGGTGTTGAAGGTGGAAGTGGAGTAGAATGGAACAGCTCGACATTATTTTCTGGTTTCTCTGTTCCGTCTTGGCATATCTGCATGTCTCATTTTATTCATGATGTTCAATATCCATGCCAGTAAATGAAGACCCTGCATAGATTATAAAATCTGAAACATGCCAAACCCAAAGACCAAGAGACTTGAGATTTACAATAGATCAGTTTATGAAATATGCAAAAAAATAAAATAATATATATATATATGATGTCACTCAAATTACCCTAAGGAGTGAGTTACTCTCTCAAATAAGAGGTTCAGTTGTAGTACTTAGGGATCAAATTCACAGGGAGCTAGGGAACACAAAAGATCTAATCCTTAGTGACTAAGCTAGGTTGATTAAGATTAACTTTAAATTGCAGGTTTGAGCAAGGCAGTTGCTCGGTGGGTTTGATTGAGGGTTTTAAAACAATTAAAGCAAGTAGCTAAACTTAGGGTTTCTATTCAGGTGATCAAAATTATAATCCTATAGATGCCTAACAAGTTGCATGCATGATATTAAAGAGCTCAACACTTATGAACAAATCGATCAGCGTTCGCTTTCTAGATTCGTCTGATAACTAGATCTAATGATCTCACCTGTCAGGATGATCAATTAGAAAGTGTCGATCGATGACTCTATTCGATAGATACACCTTTCGCTACGTCGATCAGTTATTCTATAGGAATATTGATCGACACGCTTCTAGTAAGATTTATGCGCGAGTTGAAATCAAGCTCACCAAGACTATATATCAGCTCTTGCCTTTCTCTAGTAATCTTAGCTTGAATAGGATATATTCAGGATGAAGTCAGGTTAACAAACATTCGTAGATCAAGATTCTAGTTAGCTACTCTAGAACACAAGCATTAAGAACATCCTAATAATGAATATCACAACTTAGGAATCTATAGTTGAGATTAATCCCTCACAACCTATTTGAACCATAAATCTAACAATGAAACTATTCAGACATGGCCAAGCAATTCATAGAAACAAGATGAAAGAAACTCATAGATAGATAGATAGAGAAACAATAAATTAGAACAAAGTACGAACAATAGAAAGTAAAAGCATGTTTTTCCTTAAACACATAGGCAAGCTATAAATATTGAGTTCATTAGGTTAAAAAACTCGTCAGGGGCAATGTTGTAATATGGTGAAGACTTGGGCTTTAAGTCGGCTGGAACCATTCTATCTCTGCGCGACTCGGTATCGATCAATGTCACTGAATGTGCATCGATCGATTAAAATCTTGATACGTCGACCTTTGGATATTGATGTCGATCGATGACACAGAGTGTGCATCGATCGATTGTTGTCTCTGAATATCGACCTCTGGTCTGGTTTGATGGTCAGCTCGGATGAAATCTCGATTAAACTCCAAAATGCTCCAAAATCATCACTTTACTCCAAAATGCTACTGAACCTGAAAACATCCCTAATAGACTTAAAAACATAATATATATATATACATATATATATATATATATATATATATATATATATATCTTAAAAATACCTATATATCATGGATAAAGACGGGTCAAATCCATATATCAATATATATATATACAAACCAGCATTTCTGCCAAATACCTTCTTATAGTCTTCATGTCTATAATTTATTGAATAAACGACTCCACTCGACAGAATAATCTTAGACATATGAATCAGAATCAGAATAAAGAGCATAATCTTAACACAAACAGATTTATATTAGTTGATTATTTGTATTTCAAAAGGAATTAACCATTGAGTTGTACTCTATGTTTCGTAGAGAGTATCATTTTGATGTTTTTTCCATGATACATGATATTACTCAAATTACCCTAAGGAGTGAATTACTCTCTCAAATAAGAGGTTCAGTTGTAGCACTTAGGGATCGAATCCACAGAGACTATAGGATTACACAATAGATTGGAAGTTTTCGAAATTTTCACTGTGAGTCTAATCTATTGACTAAGTTCAGTGTTTCAGCATTCACATGCAACTCGGATCGAGCATCGCTCGATTATATGGCATGAGCGTCGATCGATGCTGCCTTAGGCAAGCGTTATCAATCTGATCGATTATGTTCAATTAGATTCCTAGACCAACGCTAGTATGTGCCTAGGTATCTAATCCAGCAGGGCTTGAGTTCCGTTAATTGATTGCACTCTTGTGTATCTCAATTGTCCTATGATTTTAGGAACAAACAAGTAGTCACACTGTCGTGATTTTCTAACTATTCCAGATCCTAATATTACAAGCTATCCTGGTGTAGAGATCTATATATAGTATCCTAACAATCATATAATTCAGAAAATCATTCAAAATCCTAGAAATTCCTAAACCTAGAAGGTGGATATACTCATGTATGATAGTTGTCACAAAAATCATAGATGAATAGATGAAGAACACAAATATAAATAAAACCTAAACCAATGGAGTTCCAAGAGGACTCTGAAGGAGTTCCTCTCTTCTCTCCTAAATAAGAACAATGAATAAAAGATATAAAAGAAAGCGTAACCGTCAACAATGGCTTAGAAATAATATAAATAGGGTTTCTGGTTGTCCAAGGGTAATTTGGTAACATTGTGGTGGTTTCTGGGCTTCAGTCGGTCATAAAATATACTCGGCCCACATTCTGGCATCCAAGTCGATCGATGTCAAGTGTACTGCATCGATCGACATACGTTCCTCTTCTCGACAGCTTCCTCTCACGAGGCAGACTGACCATTTCTCAGTAAAACGGGTATAACTTCTGCTACAGGATGCTGATTGACCTAAGAATGGTGGAATTGGAAAGTTAACTCAAAGCTATATCTTGTGTCAAAATATGAGCTTAATCTAACGGTGGGAAGGTCTCAATCCATAGCTAAACATCTGTCGCGTCTGTGCAGTTTTGCACCTCAGAAGGTTCCAAAATCACCATATTTCTCCAGAACGTACCTGAACCTGTAAATACTCTAAAAAGACTCCAAAACATAATAATTATATCTTAAAACACTTATATACCATGGCTGAAAGTGGTTGAAATCCATGGTATATCCTGAAGAACCATATTTTAAACACCCTACAGCAATTATTAGCAATACATAAATTAATCTTATGAGAAACCTAAATCTAGTAGAGAGATTACTCAAACATATTCATAAGAGACAAAGTAATGATGGTTTGAATAATACTTAAATCAATAGCAAGAGAAATAAAACAAGTAATATAAATAAGGGAGTTTAAGATCTTCTCTGTTATGAAGTTCAGATCTCTCTCTTCAATCATAAGCTCCTCTCTCAAGGTAGCTAAGTTGCTTCTCTCCAAAACTAGGTCTTCAAGCAAGTCTGCCTTGAAAATAATACAAAACCCCCTCTTATAGCCTAACAGGCGGCCAAGGACTTAAGATGATTTAGATTAGGGCTGTTGTGAGATTTGAAGTCTTCATTAATTCTCGGGTGGCTTCGCCGTCAATCGATGGCGTTTAGTGCATATCGATCAATTTTTATTGGTAATCGCCGGTCGACATGCCTCTTCAAGTATCGAACGATTCTCGTTTTGGCAAGGTTCTCACATTAGCTCTAAAATGCTTCAAAATGGCCATCTTATGTCCATGAGTACATGAACCTGTAAGAGCTCATAAAAGACTCTAAAAGCATATAATTAATTCTGAAAACGTATATAGATCATGGTTAAAAGTGGGTAAAATCTATGACATATCACTAAGTCCCATGGGCTCCTGCGGGTACCTCGTGTTAGGTTAAGTCCCGCAGGTTCACCCATCCTAGTCTAGACGTCCACCCGTTCTCGGTGGTCCAAACAGGACATCCCCGCAGGTTCACCCATCCTAGTCTAGACGCCCACTCGTTCTCGGTGGTCCAAACAGGTGGTTCACATTCTCATTCTCATTATCATTCTCGTTCTCGTTCTCATTCTCATTCTCATTCTCATTCTCATTCTCATTCTCATTCTCATTCTCAATCACTTAGACTCTTACTCAGTCACTAGACGCCACCCGTTATCGGTGTCACACACAAGACTCAGTTTACACCCATTCACGCATATATTCAGAATACCAAAGGCAGTCCATGTCACATCCTTGATCACCACATTATACCTTTTCATACATTCGTCTAAGAACCTAGTCGTGTAATTCTTTCTAGCACTCTAGCTTTCAGCACTCAATCCTCACAAGGAAAAATCAATCAGATCATACGTTCGAGCATTCATAAACATGCATCCACATCAACACAAGGCAGTCCATTAAGTTCTTTAAACAGGGTGAGCGTTCTTATGCAATAGGATCCATTCATCTATCAACCTAACGTCCATTATGATCTATCAACCTAACTTTCAAACAGAGTCTAACCAACCCTAGATCCAACATACAGGGTATAAAGAATCATGAGAACAGGACGGGTTCGAATCACCTCACCTTACATTAGATCTGGATCTGGATCTGAAAACAAGAGACAAGGGAACGAGATCTGATCTCCACCACACCAATCGGCTACAACCACCACCACCACGGCACCGGTGAGAAGGAGAGGGAGAGAGAGTGGCCGGCGAGAAGGGAGAGAGAGAGAGACGCGCAGAGAGAGAGAGGACGGCTAGGGCTTTTGATCTATGGGGGATTCTCTACAGGGCTCCGCTTCTGGCTTTTGTGAATAAGACAAAAGAAGGGGCTGCAGTCCTTTTTATAAGAAACTGCAGAGAATCCTAGGTTTTTAGACAAGTGGGCCGTAGAGAAGTCCATTAGCTTGTCCAAAATTTTGGGCCAAGTACCGGAATGTTACAGCAATCCACTCCAGTGCTAGCTGAGGGGGGCTTCATTGAAACCTTAACCAAAAGCCTCTCGGGTAGTTCTCTTCCGCATGAGACAGAGAAATTAACACTTCAGTGAAACACAGGAGGTGAACCATAGTCAAGCGCAGGCGGTACAATGCTCCCCAAAACTCAGAGGATAGCGAAGACTTCAAAGCTATCAGAAGGGAAGCACCCGGAGCTTGCAATTAGGATCAAAGAGCAGGAGATGTCCGAGGACCTCTCTAAACACGCAAAAACCACAAAGACGAGATACACCGGATTTCATTTCAATCCACCAACAAGCAAACAACTCAAGTGTTTCTATAACCAATTTAGTGGAAGCCTAAATGATCAAGAACCCGAGAGAATCCATAATCTTTTGGGTGGCTTTGCAAATGAGGTTTTATAAGTATCAGTTTCACATTTGCTACTTAAGAAACTCTGAGGAGAGTGAACCGTTCACCTGTCTTTCCAAGGAGAGAAGACATAGACCAACACAAATTATAATCAAACAGATGAAGAAAGTAACTAGTGGCTCTGAAACTAAATGTGTGATTGAATAAGTTTGTTTTATTAAGTTTACTACAGCTAACATTTGATAAAGATATTGGTTGATATTTGGCAAAAGTTACATGTAGTTGAACTTGTTAGTTTTCAATATTGTAAAAAGTAATCTTTCTTTTGTTTTGACAGCAAATGCTAAACTAAGTAAACGGATCTTCCAGTTCAGTTATCTAAACCAGAGGTGAAGAATCAACATAAAACATAGCTGAGGGAGAATTCCTTGCACCGTATGCAAGCTTGTCCGTCATAGTATTTTTTCTCTCGGAATATATCTGATCTTGTTAAAAGTAATCAAATTCCACATATTTTAGATTTTTGGTTTTCTTTATTTTGTGGTGACTTATAATTTATAACAGTTAATTTATTTAGTTTTTTATTGTTTTGGATAACCCATATATACTTTCGACATTAACCTGAGTAAAATCTATAGTGACCAATTATTTTACTTGGCTCATATTTTGTTTTCAAATTTAGCTAACACTATTAATAGACTATCTAAAATAAAGGCAAACGTTTTCCACACAAAAAGTTATAAATACAACAGATAGATAATTTCATTACTTCAAAAATTTTATCGCACAAAAATGAATAATTTCATAGTGTTTCTGTATTTTATTACTATATATTTTGGACTGAGTGAGGCTTGCGCCGAAAGCCGTTTAGTATTCAAAAACGAACTCGGTAAAGGTAATATTTTTCATGTCAAGTGTCAATCTTACAACCCATCCATTAATCATCCACAATTAAATATACAACCCGACCGTTATCATATATTTTTCTTCGTCTCGGCTAAAGAAAGAACAACGTATTACTGTAATCTCTTTTACCGGCTTCCGGCCAATCCAAATAACACTCGTCCTCAAGAAAACCATTACAATGATCTTGAAGCATTTCGAGCAGGCACCCGGTCGAATAAATGTGCTCAGTATCGTGAATGGTGTGCCAGACATGATGGGATATATTTCAAAAGACATCCTAATGAACCACTGGGACATGTGCTTAACTGGACTACCAAAACCTAAATTTGTTTCTTCTTAAATGCTATAATAATATTTGTGTTAGTTGATTATTTGTATTTGTAAATTACAATCCCTAAGTTGTATAAATAATGTGCTACAATATGTAGCAAAAATAATAAAATGTGAGTTCATTAAATGATTATCTATATTTTGTTTCCATATTTTATATAATCTTTTTCTGTTTTTTTGGTAAAAACTTTTAACCAGAACGAGTCAGCTCTTGTGGTAAAAGAGTTACGGCTGTAACTTTCGCCACCGGCACTACAAAAAGATCATTGTTTAACATCATTTACTTTTAATATTTTCATTATTTATAATTGATGTCAAATAAATTTGCATCATTTAAATAGATGACTCGGAAAGTGGTGATACAAACAATTAACATCATTTTATTAGTAAACTAGGACCGATCCGCGCTTCGCGCGGGATATTTTCTTTGATTACTGTTGAAATGAACTATCTGTGTAAATTAAATTGGTTGGTAAGTTGTTAATACAAAACTATAGGTCATGTCTTGGGATTTTTTCTTATATACCAATCATTTTTTTGAGGTGGTGATGCTCATTGCGTTTAGCAATTGCTGCGTTTAGTTATTTAAAGTAGTTTTCTTTTCATGGTTATATACATGCACGATTTCCTTTTTTTTATTTAGCGGATTATAGGAAATTATATATTTACTCTACCATTAAAATAATTTCATGTATATATCATTTTAAAAATATTATTCACTGTTTATTCTACCTTGATTAGGACAATAAGTTGAATAATGTATCTTAGACCACAAATCATAAATATTTTCAGTCGTATACATTTTTTCTTCAAGTTATTGTTACCTTTATTTCCTTTTATACATTTCTCTTAATATTTATATATGCATTCATAATATTTTTTAAAATAATATTTTCATTAACTAATGTATCTATTGTAGTTTTATATATATTATAGTTTTTGTGCACTCGATGCATGTTTGTTTGGCCTTGGTAGTATTTGTAGTGGTTGAGAACCTGAATGGATATTTACTTTCATAAAGTTCTTAAAAAATAATCTTGAGTACGGACAAATCTCTTTTCTCAAATTTCCATTTATTTTGTTTGAACTTCAATTAGTATTTGAAAGGAAAGAGAATTTTGAGTGGTACTTCAAATAAAAGGGTTCAAGATTGCTAATATTGGCACGTGTAGAGATAAGTAAAAAAAAAAGAATCATGATCTTTTTCTTATTTTTTTAGAATCCAAGTACAGAGAGACTTTTGAGAATCATGCGTTTAAATTTTAAAGCTTTTAAAAGCTTTTCAACCATCTGTACATCAGCAAACCCAAAAGCAGAGTAAATAAGAACATTCATTATTGATGAAAAAAAATGGAGAGAACCCGACATGTGTTAATCTGATTACTATTGTTGCAAAGTAGATTCTTGATTGCCCCAAAACCGAGCTGCTTGATTGTTCAAAGATGAGCTAATGTTCGGTTCGGATGAGCCAAAACAATAAACAAATCAGATATTGGATTTGAGTCTATTTCTTTTCTATTTGTGCGTCTCTCAAGTTGATGATTCCTAAAATCATCATTCTCTTGATCATCTATGTTTATAAACGCTAGCTTTACCGAATGCTACAAAGCAAGGTCATGAGGCAGATTCAATCTATTTCATTAAGCTTCTTAAACCGTTTCTTCAGATCATTAAACTTATCCTCACACTGCTGAGGCGAAACATGATAACCTCTCTCAAACAGAACTTCAGAAACAAATTTCCATTTGCTCTTTCTCTGTAAAGCCGCAAACTTTCTTCTACGACCACCATCCATACTCAAATCATCAACTTATCAGTCCACTTCACTCACCGCCATGGAGACTTTTTAGCTGATTTATTGGATTTGTTGTGACCATCCCCACCTTAACTTGGTTCACGATCATAACTCACTGAGTTATTCTCCCTTTCTCCTTTATGTTGCTCAGTCAACGGCATGTTGTGATTACAGGTTTGAGCTGTAACCAGAGTAAAGGGAAGACTTTCAAACGGTCTAGAATTGGGGTTGTGATGATGAACTCTCATGGAACCTTGTAGATCGAAACTTCTGTACGACAAAGCTCCACCACAGACCACACCTTCTTGAGGAAAATTCTCATCCCTTTCTCCCTCAAATCACTTCCTACGTGTGAAAAAAACATGAAATATAAACAGATCAAGAACCGAATCCAAAAAAGTATAGACATTCGTCATCAAAATGCGGAATCTCAAGTGATTGTATAAAACTATCAGCAACGCCTCTTCTTGGGCATTAAATATTGAACTTTAGTGGAGAAATCAAGTAGAGAACACAGAGTTTGATTTTCAGAGCCGGGTTGAATAGCAATCAACAATACGGCGGAATAGTTCAATCTAACTATGAACATTAGATTAAGAACAGAATAACCTTTTCATCCATTAAGAGCATATCGACCCCATCAGCTCGAAGATCCATTGTTGATGTCAGAGAACGAAGAAGAACATTGCTGGTGTCCGAGATCTAAAAAGAACATGAACCCTAGATTTCGGTGTCTTTGGGGAAGACGATACTCATCTCTCTATCAGAATAGATTTGATGATTTAAACGCTAAAGTCCACATAATTGTTTCACGAAGCCCAAAACCAAACGCAAATGTATACGCGAATTAATGAAACGCTGTGAATCAAGGAAAGCGGACACGTGTCGGCCTGACATTCAACGAATTTCTTAGGTGGAATCTGATGTGGCATAACAGGAGGGAAGAAAACTCAATTTTATATATATAGAAGATGATGCAAAAATATCAAGTATTCTCATCAGTTATTGTAAGTAATGCCAATATGTATCAATTATAGAAAATGACATTAACATTCACATTTGCTTTGTAAATGATGTAAATTTAGTATTGAATTAAATAATTGATTTTAGTTTTTTATATAAGTTACCAATAACTGAAGTAAAACTAATATTGGTTTTAAATTGGTTTTAAGAATTGTAAACTTTTCAATAATTGATTTTTTCATTTGTATATTTGATTAAAAATTTCGTACATAAATATATTTAAATACTTTTCATAAACTATTTTTTCTTTACACTAATGATAGAATTGGAAGAACGACAAAAAAAAGAGAAAAATAAAAGAGAGGAGATGGACTCATAGGGAAAAAATATTTAAAACAAAGAAAATATATCCTCTTCTTTTTCTTTTATCTTCAGTTGAATGAATTCAATAGTGACTGATGAAGAAGACTGCTGCTTCTCTCATAGACGTCCACTCTTCTACACTTACACTTGGAAAGATTCTGGAAATGTGAATTTTAACAGAAAAATATATTATTTAAATGAAATGATATTAAAATTAGCTAATAATAACATCAATTATAAGAATTGATGTTAAATAATATATATTTTGTATCATTTACAAATAAGTAATTTAAAATAAAATCACTTATTTTGTGATTTAATTTTAACATCATTTCATTAAAATAATATATTTTTATTAATTTGTATCATTTTGACAGAAATGATATTATTATATAAATTTATATCAGTTACATAACTGATATTATTATATAAATTTATATCAGTAGCTAATAATAACATCAATTATAAGAATTGATTTTAAATAATATATATATTGTATCATTTACAAATAAGTAATTTAAAACAAAATCACTTATTTTTGTTTTGGTTATTCATGGTGTCATTTTGTGAGTGCAGGAAACACTTCTGAATCTCTTGCTTCGCAATCGCAACTACCTGCACTACAACTTTTATGACCAAGTAGAGAAGTTGCAATCAAAAGCACCAAGATTTGAGGCACATTCTAACTAACAGATTTATCTTTTAGTAGTTATTCTTTCATACCAATTGGTTACTGGTTATTGGGTAATGTAGGTTTCTAGATTATAGTTTATATCGTTTCTCTGATCTCTCACTATGCTAACCTTTCCACAGTCAATGGTTTTTCAAATACTGTGTATATATGTAAAACCATTAGATATGATCTTTTTCTCTTATCATGTACTAGCTGTTTTTGTTTCTTGGGATACTTCAACTATTGTATCTAATATGATATTTACATACGCATTCTGGTCATGCCACATATATATATATATATATATGTACGTGTATATTTATATTTATATTTAAAATGCAAAAAGGCCGATTGAGTACTGATAAAACAGGTCCAGTGTGACAAAAAGAGATGTATATGGCAGATTAAGGGAAGCCAAAGTGAGAAGAGTAAGAGACAAGAGATTCACTAATTATTGAATTTATAACTGCTGTCTTTTCAGTTTTCACCAGAAGAATAGTGTAACCATCAATGAGGAATCTTATTCTCTAGCAAAGAAGTTCAAAAAAATAGTCCAGTCTCCTCGTAGTCTCCGCACGAGGTCGTGTTTTAATTTTACAGCCACAGCCTGATTTATATGTTTTTGATGTAAAGTTTTCAAAGGTAGTTTGGTGAGATTTACAAGCTATGATGGATCCGTAAAAGCTGAGAAAATAGAACCATTGTACATTTTGTCTTTAAAACGGAACAGTCTTGCTTCGAGGGATTTCATTTTCTGGAGTTTGTTACTCGCTACAACCTTGGTACATGTCTTGCTAAAAAAAATTAAGCTTCAAAATATTATTTCTATTTGAAAAAAAAAGAAACAACATAGCTTCAAAATAAATTTTCCTTTTATTAAGTTTCCTTTTATTTATAAAGTTCTCTTTCATATCACATAACTTTTAATTTTCCAGCAAAAAAAAAAAAAAAAATTGCAACGGTCGTCTCACCGCTCACCTCGACAGACTAAAAACCTTCGTGTTCCCTATCAAGGCAAAGATATTTCTGAGACTGGTTTTCCCTTCACCGTCGTCGAAGGCTTAACCAACAGACTCAGTGAGTTTCTTCTCTCTTGCGAAATTTTCTTACTTGTTCTTTTTGGGGTTTACTTAATGGATCTCTCTGGGTTTCTTTCCTTAATTGTTTGTAGAGCATGCGATACTTTGTGCCTATTTTATAGTTTCTTTTTGTTTTCCTTCTCTTTTTGATGTTTCCCTTGCATGTGAACATATTCACAGTGTCTCGAGCATGTACAATCCATGGTTTTATTTTGATCGTCCGAGAGAACATGAACATCTACTTCACGGAAAATTCTCGAGTCTAGTTTCCGTTGGTTGGTCGGAGAAGAAAACTAAGTACCTTCTCTCAGCCGTGAGTGATTTCTTAAGGTATATAATCAAAAATCCTTTTCATTAGTCTCTTTGTTTTGTGTGCTGAATTTCATCTCTCTCTTTTTTTTTTGAGTGCATTACATTACTAGTGCATCTCCAATCCCACTCTATTTTCTACACCAAACTCTATAATAGAGTAAAACCTTTTCCAACCTCACTCTATATCCCACTCTAAAATAGTGTAACTCTATTTTTCACTCTATATTTGGAGTAAATCTATTATAGAGTGGAACTTTTTTATTTATACTTTAGTCCTTTGATTCTTTAATCTTTTTATTTTGTAACTATTTATGTAATTTAATTATGCAAACATCATATTATTATCTTCAGCAAAATATATATGAGTTAGAAACTTATTATTATTAGCCAAAGAAAACAAACACCAAATTTAAAAACTAACCAAAAAAAAAGAAATACTAAAATTACAAAAAAGCAACATAACATAAAATTAAAATCATAGAAAATTGTGATTTAATATTCTGGTAAATTGCCTCCAGATCCAATCGCGTTTTGCTATTGTAAAATGACCAGTTCGTTTTTGGGAAAAAATGTGTTACATGACATTATGACGACATGTATAATTTTACACAACATGATAATTGAGGATGAACGAGATCTTGACGCACCGATTGAAGTGGGAAGAGAAGCTCCACCTCCCGAAGTTCAAACATCAGAAAATGATAATATTCGGTTTGAAGAGTTTCTTGGTCGATTTAAAACAATCAAAGATAAAAAAGCTCATTTTCCACTTCGAAATTCGTTAATTGATCATTTGTGGGAAAGATACACTAATGGTGATGCTTAAGTTGAATGTATTATGTTTTAATATAATCTAATTTTTAAGATAATAAATGTTTGATATAAATATATAATTTATAAGAACATTGTGAAGTATAAAATATAAGGGATCAATTTGTAAATTTTGTAAGTAAAAGATATTAAACATAAAATAAAAAAATATAAATTTAAGAATATTCCTATTTAGAGTGAAATATAGAGTAAACCATTTGAGAAAAACTATACTCTGTTTTAGAGTTACTCTATTTTAGTGTAAAATCTACTTTAAAATAGAGTAAACCATTGGAGATGGTTTTAGACACATTTTTTTTCTTTCTTTACACAAAGTGGCACAAGTTGCTTGAAGAGCACTTTCTCGTAAACCAACGTGCAATATGGTCGAAAATGCCCTCCTTGCTTGCAAATATAGAACTGATTTTTTTTTAGGTATGTTTATTTTTTTCTCCCCATCATATTTGATTCTTTATTATTGTATTTTCTGATATATAAATAAATATGAAATAATTCTATAAAATCTAATTTTTTTCTTATTATTTTGATATCCATATACATATACTTCTTATTTTAATATTTAATTAAATTCTGCAAATTATAATTTATTTGACATATGTTTTGTGGATGTGGACATGAAAATTGTGGATAAGAATTTTGTGTGTCAAAGAAAATGTGGATGAGAGAATTGTGTACATGTAAACTGTGTAGAAATTTAAATTGCATAGAACCTCAAACTTGGATTAATTATATGTTGATCGAACTGTATATACTTGTTCAAGGGTTAACGTAGAATCTTGTAATTTGAGAGTGTGGATATAGTTAGAACATTCATTTGAGAAAAATATAGATTGTAAGAACCTAAATAGAAAAAATATGATAGAAGAACTGCGATCCAACTCTCATGTTTTCCGACTGAGAAGACTTGGACGAAGGAGATGACTCTTCACGGTGCTCGTAGCTGACGGAGATGAGGCGGAACGGCGACATGAAAACCCGGTGTAGTCACGGAGGCGCATTTGCAGAGGAACTGTTGAGATTGAACCTTGATTAAATACTCCAGAAGAAGAAGAAAAAAGAAGGATAGCTTAGAAGAAGCTACAAAGGAATGGAAGAAGAAGAAGCTTGGAGCGCAAGCAACAGAGGAAGAAGAAGAAGGCAACCAACGTGTATAACATGGACAACAAGAAATCAACGACAAAGATTGTTTGTGTAACCACAAGTTGCACAATAAGAAGAAGAACAAGAATTGGTGTTAGTTTGGTTAAAAGCTAACCAAGTCAAGTTGTTGGGAAATAGTTGTTAAGAGTTTGTTGATGTCTAGGATAAGCATTGCTTGTAAGAATAGTCTAGTATCTTAGGAACATAGACTAGAAGAAGTTGTGCAAGTGTAGTAGTTAGTGAAAACTACTATAAGTATGTACGAGTGTTGCAAGAAAAAGTATCCAAGTCTAATAAAGAAAAAGATTTGGAGGAAAGACAAAATGTAGACAATGAAAGTGTTCTCTCTTCTCTCTCTATAACACCAACAACAAACGTGAGTGAGAGAGTCGAGAGAGTGAGTATGCTTGTGTTATGACATTATAACACAAGTAAAGAAAGAGAGTGACAATGAGTGTAAAAACAGAGAGTAAAACAGAGAGAGGAAGTGAGGCTGGCCGAGAGTATTGAGAGAGGCCAAGCCAAAGAACAAGAGAGCAAAGAATGTCAACATGGTATCAGAGCTATGTTGTTCAAAATCACAACAGGAATGCGAAGTCGGAGGAGACTCGTCTTCTTCTTACGACGTGGCGGTTTACCGGTTCCGAGGATGAGACGCCGTCACGAGACTTGGCTGTTGTTGCTCGAGCTTCACTCTACGACTCCAAATGGCCACCACGGCGGATCCCGAGTTCGAACTGGTTCGACGAGGAAGAAGGAGCCGTACAGAGACACAGCAACCGCCGCGCGATTCAAAGTTTGGTTAAAATTTTCAGAATAAAACAAAAAGTTTGCAGAAGCTTTGGATGTCATGAAATGGAACAGAAGACCGATAAAGACAAATGAGTTCAAAACAAAAATAATTGGGTCAGATGGTTTAAAGGATAGAATGGACAAATCAATACGAGAAAGTGTGTCTCAGGCACAATGTGTCTTTTGATGATTGAGAAGTCATGTGTCTTTCAGTATAAAATATTCCTTTTTTAGCGTCTTCTAATTTTTTGTTATTATTTTCTGGGAGATTCTATTTTAATTGATTGATAATGAGACATTTTGGTGTAAATTCATATTGTGTAAACAAATAGAATGTATGTCATATCATTGTCATTGATTTGATCGTTAGAGATCGTTATGTTTAATTTGTCTTTTTACACTCACTATCATTTAAGTCACTCGTAATTAATCTTGCAATAGAAAACCGCCCCTCTTGTATTTTCATGGTTTTCTAAAATATTTCGCTTGTGAGTGTTCTTGTTTTCGCGTGTTTGCTTGCTTATTTGTGTTTTGCAGGTTTGCTCGAAGTGGCATAGAAGTGGAAGCGGGAAAAGTGCCTATTCAACCTAAACTTTACCCGTCATGTCTATTCTTTCCCGAACTTTGTAGTAGTACGTATTTCATACCGACCTACGTAAAAACTCAAAAATCTCTATAATATTATTTGAGAAGTCACTTTCCAACATGGCGCGCTCATGTTAATTCTCACGATGGTTGATTACATAGATACCCTTAATGAATTATTTTTAGTTATAGCCAATTACCATTATTAAAAATTGTTTAATTTCCTTTTTATTAATAAAAGTTTTAATTATCTTTTTTATTATAGTTTCTTCATTTTACAAAACCATATAGAATAAAAAGGAAAATATCTATAAAATATATAGATTTTTTATATAAAAACGAATTTATATTTTCTTACTTTATTTTTTCCCTAAAAAAATAAAAAAACGAATATCTATAAATTTTTAAAATATACATATAAATTTACAAAATGAAATATTTTAGATATTTGTTTGATAAAAACTATTTTATAATGATTATATTTTTGATCAAATGATTTAAAGAAATTAATTTCAAACAACGTAAAGTGATCATCTAATATCATATTTTTAAAAAATAAAAATTATAAATTAAATTTTTACCTAATTTTTATAGATAAAATTATAAAATGTCTTCACAATTCTAAACAAGTGATGATTTACCAATTATTAGGATTTAGTTGTTTTATAAATATTCAAATATGTACATGAATTTTCAAAATATTATAAAATATGTTTATGAATGAAACTACAACATTCTTGGTGTTTTCTATATTTTTAAAAATAAAATTTGTCAAATTTTATAATATTTCTAAAATATATTTAGAAATATAAAAAGACGAACTAAACTATATGAAGCTAAAAATAGTAATCTAATTTTAATCTTATTAATGTAAACAAATCATTGTTCAATTTGAAATAAGAAATGCAAAAGCATACCCAACGATGAACACTTGAACTGTAAAAAATATTATGCTTAAAATAAAATATCTAATTAATATGAAAACATACGTATAAGTAAAATCTTTTGAATTTTTGGGTGTAATTACCTTATGAATTTGTAATTAATCCATAAAGTTTTGAAATATTTCCGAATGGTTTGCTTATTCAACTCTCAATCTCTTATTGGCACATTAATTTATTTTATACAATTTTATCATAAATAACATATGTTAAAATTTTAATCTTAGAAGTATTTATTAATGCAATTCCAGCTTTATATTTATTTTTCTCAAAAAATATATCAAATTATATAAAATTGTGTAAATATATTTATAAATTTAATAGAATGAACCAAACTAAATGAAATTAAAAATAAAAATTTAATTTTAATTTAATTAATAATTGTTGTTTACTTTAAAAAAAATATGGAGCTCAACAATACCATACATGAACCGATCCAAATTAGTATACATAAAATCGAACATCTAATTAATATGAGAATATAATAATACTTATATAATATTCTTCTCATGATATAAATAAAAATAACTTAAAAGTTATGAACAAATATATAGATATTTATATCCATATAATGACACCTAATACAATTTCATTTATTTATTATAAATATAAATTATAAAATTACTTGAAAGTTATAAACAACAAATGTAAAGATCTTTAACAATTGTCAGAATTTGATTATTTTATAATTATTTATTTCCGTGCATGAGTACGGGAGAATCAACTAGTACTACATAAATTTCAAGTATTGTGTCTTTTCTTTCCCGAACTTTATAGTAGTGCATATTTTATACTGAACTAACAAAAAATCAAAATCATGCTTATAATTTGCACAAAATATATATATAAGCACGATTTTGAATTTTTGTTTAGGTCAATATGAAATATGCATTACTATAAAGTTTGGAAAAGAAAAAGTACAACACTTAAAGTTCATGTAGTATTTTTGAATTTTTATGTAGTTCGATATGGAATATGCACTAATACAAAGTTCGCGAGGGAATAGACACAACGGGTAAAATTCAGGTAAACATAGGCGCTTTTCCAAATGGAAGCAGTGTGTCTGTTTATGCAGCTGTTACATTGTGGCCTCACACCAGCAAGCTAACCTTTACAACAACAATGAATCTCTGGTTAAATCTCCATAAATCCTCCCTCGGTCTCCTATGCCCTCGGTCTCCTATGCATACCAAAAGCCTCGCTGTTCTCAAACGACAGGTTTGGTTATTACTAGTAAAATATCAACACTCTGAATTCTGCTCAAGCTTGACCCTTTGGTTTCTGTACAGTTGAATAGTGGATCCCGAGGAAGATGGTGAAGACAGCCAAAGAAAGCAACTTCGTCTCAAGTGTATGAGAATTGCAAGAAGTCTTCATAAAAATGGGATAAAAGCCCAATTATAAGTAGTATACTTGTGATTGTGTATTGATTGACAAAAGAACATTCAAGAGTCAGAATCATATTCATTGTTGCTTCAGTTCTAAAAGTGTGTGTGTAATATATATACTTCTTCTGAAACAGCATGGACTAGGAGTTTCAAAGTCTATTCCTATAAAACAGAAGACTGATCCAGCTTGTGTAATGTAAGTCATCTCTTGTGACAGAGTAGTTGTTCATTTTTCAGTATGAATAATACTATTCTGTTTATGCACACAAGACTCGTATTCCTTTAAGGTTTCTCTTAATTCACTGAAGATAAGAAAGACATTATTACTAAGTTTAAGATATTAATTAACCTTCTGCTTTTACATTTTTAGAAGAACAATTAGCAGTGGAGCAGCTTCTAACACAAACAATATCAAGGTTTCTCCCTTTCCCTTTTTTCTGAGTTCAATAAATCTTATGCAATTACTTAACATCTAAGTGGGGCTAATTGAATCAAGGATTCGAGAAAATTTAAGATTTGAGTAAATCCAAGAAAATCTGAAATTTGAATAAATCTTAAGAAGATTTGTTACAAGTTTTATGGGGGTTTTGAATAAGTTTTAGTTTTTTGAATATTCAAAAAAAAAATATTTATTTAAAATAGTATTTTATTTTTTTAACTACTATAATTTTATATTTTATATTTTTATAAATATATATATAAAAAATTCGAAAATCAATTTTCAAAAAATTCTTTTTATTTTTATTTCAAACAATTTGATTTTCTTTTCAGAAATATGAAGTAAATTTTTTATTTTTTTAAAAAGTTTCAAATTCCATCATAGGAAGTGGTATTTCAATCATTGCTTTTTCAATATAAAGTTTCTTTCAAATCCCACCAAATCTCGTTTGAAAGATTTTTTGACAAAATCCATTTTTTCCAATAATCTGGAATTTGAGAGAACTTTTACAAATGACTAATCTAATAAGTTTGGATTTCTATAGAATTTAGAAATTCTAGATACAGCGAATTTGAAAAAAAAAATGAAATCCTCTCAAACCCTTGATCCAATAAGACCCCCTTATGCATTTTTGTGGTTATTGAAAAAAGAAGGGAATTTCAAGAGAACAAAAGCAGTAACGAATGAAGGAGAAAGGAGCGAACTTGTAACCATCTCCTTCGTAGAATTTGTTCTGAAACTCTACCCAGTAGTAGACGCAACGCGTGAATGAACACCATTATCCCAACGATCAGTGTCAACACATTGTTGTATCTGTTTTTGGTTTTAATGCCAAAACAAAGATCGAATAACTGGTTTGCTAATGATTAATTAGACAAAAAGGAAGAGATACATACCCCCAAGCGAGAAGGAGGACCTACTCATAGAAGACTGACAATAGCTCTGAGTGTGCAAGACTGAAAAAAAAGATGATGGCTATATTATTAATAATTATATATATGTTGCAAACACTTATTCTGATCTAACCATGGTCCATCAATCAATCATGCAAAACAGAATTTCAAAATTGAAGAATATGTCGGCCCGTTTCTTACAGTAAAATCAATTATTTTATGTTTATAAAATATTGTCACGTGAGTGAACGACAAAATCAATAGGATGATAAAGAGTCCCCCAGTATATTACTTGTGTCTTAACAAAAACTCACATGTCTCATGTGCTGCTCACGTGGTTTAACCCTATATAAATGGATCTCCTAGGCTTTTCAGATAACCAGTAGTGTCTCTCCACTCTCTACACTAAGCTTATGGGCCACAACTTTTCTTTAGCTAATCACCGTTAATGTTGGTCTAATGTAGTTTCTTGTAACGAACATGTTCTTTGTACATGTAAATGTGTATGTAACTCAGTAATATATCGATGATGATGATGATGGGTGTAACTTGTAAGGATTTAAATGAACATGAACATAGAGGACCGAGCCACTGACCAGAAATCTAAGTTGTCCGTCTGTGGCAAACCCATACATACACACAAACCTAAACCCATTTGGGGAACTATGCCAAAGGTTTGTCTTAAACTCACAAATCTAGTTTACCTTTTTCACTTTAAACCCTCGCTTTACAAATCATTAGTGTACAACTTTCTACTATCATCATAGATGTAACTTTCAAGAGAGTTGTATTCAGCTTTTTTTTTTCTTTCTCAAGCTAAAAGCCTAGCTGATAATTGACTAGAATATATACCCCAAGCACTGCTAACTAGGGGGTTTTATAGTGAATGGAGAAAGACAACAAAAGAGAGAAGCCTAAAGTACAGAGGATAGAGACATGTGATAGATGCTTAGGGAATTGTACTTATAACAATCTCTTGCTGGTCCAATCTTACTTTCTTTTCCCTAGACTTGATAGTCTATGTAATCTTTCCAGGCTTTAGTACCTTTCACGTACCATGGTTTGAGATACCCTGACATTTTAACATGTGATTCAAAACACCAAACTAGATACACACCATTGATACTTAAAACGAACCTTCGTTGATTAACTAACAAATAAACCTGCATTCATACAAAAAAAAACTAATAAATAAACCACAAAATGCGAGAAAAAGTAGTGGTAAAGTCCTCTGAAAAACTGCATTATTTCCGAAACTAATAAAACGACAAAATATTAATATCTAGAATTCTTTTTTAAAAAATGGCAGATGAAAGAGACAGCTTAAGTAAGCTTCAACGTGAGGAGAGCGTCTGTTGTCCCTACGTCCCACGCGCATTCATTCCTTTAGCTTAACGCGTCAACCTCACTCTCTCTTAACTCTCAAACCCCAAGCAAACTACACAGTACTAAGACATGTTGATGAGAACCCCTAGACAAAATGTGTAGATTCTTTATCTACACACCAAAGTTACATGGACTAACACTACTAGCTAACTCGATCTGTGGAGTGACGACCTCTACTGATACCACCGTGCTGGTGATGAGACGACGCTCTGTTGCTAGAGCCACTCCCTGTTCTATTGTGCTGAGACGAACCCGAAGAGGATGTAGTCGAGGAAGAGAAGAACTGGCTGAATATCACAGAACCACCTCTGACCGAACAAACCGGAACGTTAAGAACCGGAGCCACTCTCACGTTTAAACTGTACGATCTCTCCACTCCTCTGTTTCTATACCCGCCGCCGCTCGTGCCGCTGGGGCTGCTCGAGCTCCGCTCGAGGCTCTGGAACACGATCTTCCCCGACGAGTTCAGTCTCGGACTGTCGCTACATGTTTCCTCTCTGTCACGAGGCTTCACCAACCTCATCCTCGGCCGTGCGGGAGCGAAGGGATTCGCCGTGATGTTTTGGCTAGCGAGGTGGTTGAGTCTCTCCGCGTCGAGTGACAGCCTCGGGGTGTTGTTGTAGTTGTCCTCGTGGTCGTGGCTCGAGGAGGAGGAGGAGGAGAGGGACATACGCGAAGAGGAGACCGAGAGAGACTCGCTGTCGGAGAGGAGAGGAAGGCTGATCAACGAAGAAGCTTCCGAAGAAGAAGACGACGACGTTTTGGAGCTCCGGTGTAAAAACTGTTTAAACGACGCCGTAGCCGATCTCGGATTCGAATGAAACGACGTCGTCGCGGCTTTGCTGTTTTGAGAGAATCTCTTCAGTCCTAACAACTCTCTCCACTTGCTCGAACACCGTGGCGCCTTGGGAGAAGAAACCAAGCAACCATCATCGCCGGTAACCTCCGTCTCAACTTCCACCACCTTCGTCACGAGTTTCCCGTCGGAGAAAAGCTCGTCGGCGGGAAGCATCCCGACCGTATCACCAGACATGAACTCGAACTCCTCCTCCTCCGTAGGAATCAGCTTCTTCATCTCCGACGCGGCGGATCCAGAGCTCCGAGCGTCTTCGCGGCCGAAAGAAGCAGCTCGCGGGTTGAAACATCCGTAAGCAGAGACACTGACATTGTTGACGCAAGCGGAAGCCATCGCCGTCGTCTCGGCCAGATCTAAAGTAAAGAGAGAGAGAGGCTTTTATTTTGCTTTGGAGTTTGTTTTTCGAGAAAACAGAGTAGTAAATATACTGGCCTGGTGGCGCGTGCATGTCACACCCCACTCTCGGTTAAATACGCAGATTAGATTGATTTTGTTTTATTAGTTCAACTTTTTATATCTTACATGCAATGGGAAAATTCTATAAAAAAAAGCATTATCTTATAAATTTGGAAGTTAGAATAAAGCATGAAATCATTGGTATAGAAGATCACGTGATATATGGGATGAAATTGATCATCTATCAATCAGAAAAATATTAAATGCCGCAAATTAGGAAAACAGAATCTGTTAGGAATCATTTTGACAGTTAGCTTAGGTATTAACTGCTTTCTTTTCAGCAGAGTTAGGTTTTGCTCTCTATCTATTCTTGATTTAGGTTCTTGTCTTTCCATAATTAGATGTTAATTGCTTTGATTGAATGAAAATGGTATCACACTTTGAGTTTTTTTCTATGATTTTAAAGATAGCAACTGGTATTTGCACACTCATCGTTCATGTCGAATGTTTCTTTAGAGTTACGGATCGTTCTGTGTTTTACACAATATTCAAGAAATTGTTAAGTGGTAGTGGATTATTGCCTAAGCAAACTACTAGACCTTGTCTAGACCGGATTTTTTTTTAAAAAAAAATGTTTTAAGAAAAATCATTTTACTTTATGATGATTTGCTGTCTAGATTGTTTTTTAAAACACTAGTTTTACTTACTCTTTTTTTTTTGACAACAGTTTTACTTACTCTTTTTAGACTTTTAAGACACTAGTTTTACTTACTCTATGAATCGATTTTCAAAACAGTGGTTTTACTTACTTTCTCTGCATGTATATATACATTAACACTGACTATTGAGTGGTGCAACGTGTGCGTGTCTCTCCTTTTCTGATGTTGTGTCCATTTCAGGATGGACTCTAGACTACATACATGGTTTAATCGTTGTCCTTTTGGCTGCAGATAATATCCGTATGCACATGACACCGATCAAAAGTGTTTGTTTTTTCACATGAAATTAAAGGGAATAACATGAGGGTACATAGTTTGTCTCATCACTTTCTGAGGCAGAGTTCATGTCGATTCAATGATTTCTACATCTGATGTAGCCAATTTGAATGCTCTACTGATTTGCATGCATCATTATGGATTTTGCCGCTGTGGATCCACACTGCTACTGAAAGCAACTCCTAGTGAAATGATTAACTATAGCTAGTTAAAATAAATTCAATGCTCTTCTATCTTCAGTCTAGAAGACTGTAACCAAGAAAAGGCCTTAATAAAACTGTATATTCACTGAAAATTGTCTAAAATCTAATAAACCTGTGACTTATCACCAAAATCTCACTAGCTTAAATATGAAATCTCTTAGTATCTACTTTTTCATCAAGGAATCCATTGGTGTATCTCTCTGGTTGATTCAAGAGTAGGTTTAACTTGAAACTTTGACTTGAATTTTGGTTGTGCATAGGCCTGGGCATTTTAACTTGGACCCGAAAACCCGATCCAGAATCGACCCCAAAATACCCGATCCGAAACCGAACCGAAAATTTATAAGTACCTATTGGGTCCAAAAATTTTCTACCCGAATAGACCCGGACCCGAAAAGAACCGACCCGAATAGACCGGACCCGAAAAGAACCTGACCCAAATAGACCCGACCCGATAAAAACCGATTCAAACCCGACTTAAAAACTTTAAAATATCTTTTTATTAACAATCTTTGTCATTATTTTGTAACATTTCTAAGTAACATGAAGTTTGAAATGTAAAATATAGAATTAAAAATGTTTTATTTTAACTATTAATAGTTTATTTTAAGTTATTTTGTAAAATTTTAGATATATATGATAAATTTTGACTAAATTTGATGGAATTTGAATATTTCATTTCCTATTTATATCATAAATACCCGAACCCGACCCGGATCCGACCCGAATCCAAAAATTATGGGTATTTTAGTTATAGACCCGAACCGACCCGGACCCGACAAGACCCGACCCGGAACCGACCCGAAAAATTATGGGTACCTAAATGAGTCTAAATTTCCAGGATCCGAAGGACCGGATCCGACAAGACCGACCGAACCGACCGAAAAATTATGGGTACCTAAATGAGTCTAAATTTCCAGGATCCGAAGGACCCGGATCCGACAAGACCCGACCCGAACCCGACCCAAGGACCCGGATGCCCAGGCCTATTTGAGCATAGCACAGTTGGCAAAAAAAAAGTTGGCATTTGTTGCTCAGATCTACATAGCGAAGAAGCATCAGAGTAGCTTAGAAGAAGATGATGCTGCATTTTTAAGTTTGCATTGTCATGGAAAATATTAGTATTCAAGAAAGTGCTGGAGAAAGATGATCGAAGTCTTGAGCATTGTTCTTCATGCTTGACCAAGAACAATGTTTTAAGATCATATTAAATTATTTGTCTTTTTTTTTTTTTAATCTTTTGTCTGAAAGATACTTAACTTTAGCTCTTTGTTTGGCTGATTGCTATGCTTGCGTTCTTAGACAATACTTCCTCTGTGTTTACTATTCATTAATTCTGTAAGTATTGTTTTGTTTATTATATTTGGTTATATTTTAAATTAATCAAATATTTTTTATTCGTTTTCTGATAAAATTATATTACTTATATTTTTACATTTTAATTTACGTTTTAGTCTCAAATTAAAATGCATTACTAAAAGTAATCTCTACAAAACTAAACCTACAAATTAATATCTTATTAATTTAATTTATTTGAAAGTCTTGAAATATATATATTGTGTTCTTCTCTGGCTGCTCTGTCTTTTGGACTCTCTGCTTAAACCCAGAAAATGGATTCAGCATGCCTTGTGTTGTCTCTAAAGCTCAATCCTTTCTTCAATCCTCTCCACCCTTTCACACCATGTTCCTATTCCCCGCCGCTCCGGCTCTCCTCTTACTACTCCCGCCGCTTCTACTCTCCGGTCACCGTTAACGCCGCCAAGAAAACCTCACAGAGCATTCCTTCCGACTTCGATGACAGAATCAACGGCTCTTTCTCTCCCGACTCCGATTCACGCTTCCTCGACCGTGTAACTTCCTTCTTCTTCTTTCTTTCTCCCTTTGATTCAGTGTGAACATGCCCATTAGGTTTGGGCTCTCCACTGGAGTCATTGTTAGCTGAAAAGTCATAACCTTGTGGAAGGTTTTTCACATTTTATTACAATTGTTGTGGTCTGAAAGTGCTGACCTTTCGACATGGCTAATTCAGACAGAGAGTTCTATTACAATTTCCAGAGTCTATGTATAAAAAAAAAAGGAGTTTCATTTATCTTATTCAGCTGTTTCTAGCTTTGTTGCCCTCTTGCATTGTTTCTGAGTCTACTCTTGTTGTTTGAGTGCTTTGTCTTACTAGCTTTTGTGTTTACAGCAAAAGGCTTTAGAGGCAGCAATGAATGACATTAACGGTTCTTTTGGTAAAGGAAGTGTCACAAGGTTGGGCAGTGCTGGTGGAGCGTTAGTGTGAGACTCTCTCTCTCTCTTGATACTCTTTCTTTATCCTATACTTCAATTGTCAACAATGATTGTGTAACGTTTGTATTATATTGCAGGGAGACTTTTCCGAGTGGTGTATTGACGCTTGATCTTGCCTTAGGTGGAGGCCTGCCAAAGGGTAGAGTAGTGGAGGTATGCATTTGCTGGAGAGTTTTTGATTCATAAGAAGAAGAAAAAAAAATTGATAATTGGTTTAAAATCGGATACTGCAGATATATGGACCAGAAAGTAGTGGCAAGACCACACTAGCACTCCATGCAATTGCTGAAGTGCAGGTTACACTTCTTGTCAACCACTTCCATCATAGTTCCATCTTTCTCTGAATCATAGTTTGCTGATTGTGCAGAAGCTTGGAGGCAATGCAATGCTTGTTGATGCTGAGCATGCCTTTGATCCATCTTACTCTAAAGCATTAGGTGTTGATGTTGAAAATCTTATAGTGTGCCAGCCAGATAATGGCGAGATGGCTTTAGAAAGTAATCCCAAAAACATTCAAAAATCTCGTGTTCTGAACGTTATTTTCATGTGAACTAACGTGTTCTTTCTTCATTACTCACACAGTTGCAGACCGTATGTGTCGTTCTGGTGCAGTTGACCTTATATGTGTTGATTCTGTTTCAGCACTTACTCCACGTGCCGAGATTGAAGTATGTTTCTTTCTAACATGTAGTTTCTTCATGGTGTGAACTTTTCTGACTTGAGTTTGTTTCGCTCTCATGTTTCATGCTTAGGGTGAGATTGGAATGCAGCAAATGGGATTGCAAGCTCGTCTTATGAGTCAAGCTCTTCGTAAAATGTCAGGAAACGCCTCTAAAGCTGGTTGCACACTTATTTTCCTAAACCAAATTAGATACAAGGTAACTGTGACTATTCATTCACCGTTTCTGTGTTACATTTTTCTTCATGAGTTTGATCTCGAGTATAAGTAGGCATGGGCATTTCGGTTATCAGTTTGGTTTGGTTTATTTTGGTTTTTCGGTTCGGTTCTTCGGTTCCTTATAAATGTGCACATGAACTAATAGTGCTGTTCTTTTATGCTGTTAAGATTGGTGTGTACTATGGGAATCCAGAGGTGACTAGCGGAGGCATTGCCTTGAAGTTTTTTGCGTCCGTCCGGCTAGAAATTCGTTCTGCAGGGAAGATCAAATCTGTAAGCATACCAGTTCCATTATCATTGTAGTTTGTATCAGTGTGGTTTGGTTCTATTTGAAACTGTAACTTCATTTCTACTTCCCAATTACTTGTTTAAAGAGCAAAGGGGATGAAGATATTGGTCTCCGGGCTCGTGTAAGAGTGCAGAAGAGCAAGGTTAGTATGAATGAAGGCATAACATGTCAAGCTAAATTATAAAAGAGAAGTGAAGTTGCCTTATATCTTTTCTGTTTACAGGTTTCGAGACCGTATAAGCAAGCAGAGTTTGAGATTATGTTCGGGGAAGGAGTCAGTAAACTGGTATGCATCACCAGTCTCTGACAGCTGATAAACATCTTTTCCTTATCTTTTAACTTAAACCGATACCTGTAGGGATGTGTCCTTGATTGTGCTGAGATTATGGAGGTTGTGGTGAAGAAGGGTTCTTGGTACAGCTACGAAGACCAAAGGTATGGATTTAACGTTGAGAATCTCTAAACATTTTGTAAAAGAGTTGGATACTAGATGATGTGATATGTGTTTGTGTTGGGTTTCTCTCTTTCTCAGGCTCGGGCAAGGAAGAGAGAAAGCACTGCAACATTTAAGAGAGAATCCTTCTCTTCAAGACGAAATTGAGAAGGTTTGCTTCGTCTCTGTGAATGTAAGCTTTTTACATTGATTCATTCTCATGCATTTGTGGTGTTTTTGGAATGGTGTTGCAGAGAGTGAGATTGTTGATGTTAGATGGAGAAGTTCATCGATCAACTCCTTTGTTTAGCAGCAGCCCCTCCTCGGTTTCACGTGATGAAGAAGGAGAAGAAGACGCTGTTGACGAGTTCCAATGACTAAGTTCCACCAAGATGTTCTAATCTACAACAATCATGTTCACCTCTCGTTTCAACTATCATCATTTGAAACTCCAGATGGTTCACTATATAATACTGTATTCAAGTTCTTTTCTTGTGCACTGAAACATGGACATTACACGAACACTAGAGTTCTTTATAAATTCAAAGTATGTTCTGAGCATTACAGAACATAGACGTTCTGAGCATTACAGAGAAGAGAAACAAGAACATAGACGTTTAGAGAAAACATGAGTTACACATGTCTTTATAAGATTTACTGAGCCAAAGCACTTGTGTTGTACACTAGAAGAGCTCCTCCGGCGAGAATTCCGGCGAGTGTCACTGCCCAAATAGCCAATCCGGTGACTCCTCCCTTGTACACATCACCACTCGCTGACCACTCCTCCTCGTTGTAGATAGGACTGTAAAAACCAAATCACCATCTTGTCAACAACACATGCACTGGTTCTTATAGTATACATATGAAAATGTTAATAGAGACTACTATTATTTATTCACCTGTATCCATCAACGTTAGCTCCATACTTGTCAACGAACTTGTAAACACCGTATCCCTGAGAATAACACGACATCGTTTTACTCAATTTTCTAAAAATTGGGCATACAGGAAATAGTGTTTCAAAAAAAAGGACATACAGGAAATGATTTTCTTAAATTTGATCTATGCAACTTAAATCGGTTTTAACTTTAAACTGTCTTAAATAGGTTAAAATTGATCTAAATCGATGTAAATTAGTCTAAATCAAGCTTAATTAATCTAATTCGAACTAAATGGGACTAATTTGTTAAATTAAGCTAATGTTGTTCATTTGATTAAAAAAGAGCAAATCTACAAATTTTTCTAGTTTATTTTCTGTATATGTAAGTTTTATAATTCATTAAAATTGTATTATAATTAATCCCAAAAACCAAAAATATATAATGTAAATGTTTGTAAATATTTGTTTTGATGAATCAAATGAACTAAGAAAAAGATATTTGCTTTGTATCCCTAACCTTGCCCTTTCTGCCGGAGGAGTCGACGCCGTCCCTCAAGTCCATGCTGCCGTTAACTCCTACAGACAAAATGATCAAACGGAATAAGCTATAGTTTTAACGGTAGCGTGTGTACCAAGGTAGAGTTGTGTGTTATATATTATAAACGGACCAAAGGGTTTGTCGGTCTTGATCTTCTTGACACCGCTCGCGACGATTTTGAAGGAGGAAGGAGAAGCTCTTGTGAGCGACGGTAATCCTCTCGCCGACATCTTCTCCACCGTGAAACCCGCAGGTTTCAACGTCACCGATGATAGCATCACTGAAGCAGCCATTTCTTCTCTCTCTGTCTCTCGCTAGGTGCGTGTGTGTGTGTGGTCTGGTCTTCTATTATGAGTGGAGATGAAATGTGATAAGTGATTGTGGTTACGACACGTGGCGAATTCTGCTTGGCTTTCACCTTGATATGTTATCTTAATATTCTTCATCAGTTTTGCCACGTTGGACCGTTAGCATTTTTAAAATTTTCAGATTAAACCCCTGTAAATTTTTGTTTACTTGAACAAGCCGCACTAGTTTGTTAGAGACTCGCAATGTCTTTCACGTTGGTGATCTTGTCTTGCACATTGCACGTTGAGACTCTCTGTTTTCAGGTTCATCAGAACATTGATAAGACTGAGAGAGAAACTATCAGTAGAAGCAAGCAAGTGTGAGATATCAAACTAAGTCCCACATCGGAAGTTTAGACAAGAAGTGTCTAATATATATAAAGATATGTCCAACTATAATAGTACGAGGTCTTTTGGGAAGAAACTCTAAAGTAAATCCATGCGGACTTGACTCTAAAGCCCAAAGTGGACAATATCGTACTAATCGGATAATAAAGAGTTGGACATGGAATTTCACAATACCAGCAGCGTTCCAGCTGTTTCCACTGAAAGTGATGGTGCAAATCGTCTTCTGGAGCAAGCACGAACTGCGATAGCCGACAACAACAAACACTATAACCAAGAACGAAACAAGAAGAAGCTTTACAACAAGAACAATGCAGAAAGATTTGAAATTAAACTTAACGGAGGATTTTGACAAGATCATAACCAGAAATCATAACCAAAGTAAACCAAGATTGACGTGATCACAGATGTGTCTCCTATATTTTGGGATTGTCTCCCACTCCTAAATTCACGTTTCCTATTTGTTTAGTAGGCAGTTATCCTATGTACTTTCTAATGTATTTAAGAGACTATTGTCTTACGAAAATGGTATGAAGAGAAAATTGCAGTAAAGTGTTCTTTAAGTCTTTGGGATCCAACAGATTTCAGAGCAGCACTCCTTTGAGGTTTATGGCGTTGTGTATGATCCCAAGGCATAAGACAATGTTTTGCAAGTTGTTGTCGATCAGTAGGAGTTTAAGCCACCAGATTTGAAAAGAAAAGGAAGTGGGAGATTGTTATTCTACTGATTTCTTGTCGCTCATGTCAAGTGTTTTTAACTGTCTCTTTGAAGCTATTGTTTCTGGAAAAAATCATTTCTCATATCACGTTGTAAAAGCGAATAATAAAGAAAATATGTACATTTTTTTTTATTTGAGTTTGAGAAACTATAAATGTTTTTGAAAGAAACAATCTTAAAGTTAAAAAATAAGCATATCCTTATGTCACGAACTTGCACAAGACTATAACCAAGGTAATGATGTGTTCACAAGAAGTCAATCCCAAAAGAGACTCATATTTGGCGATAAAAAGGCAGTTCTCTAGGCTTCTTATCTCCACCATCACCAGGCTCTCCTCGAAATCCAATGGTCTAAGTCACACCAGAAACAAGATTAGTAACCATGGAGGTTCCCCGTGAGACCATGTTTGAGTCCATGTTGTCATGATTTTCAATCGAAGATTAGACAGATTTAAGTAAGATCATTAAAAAAAAATTACATTTAAAGATTCAATGCTGAACAAGTCAAGCATGTTAAGTTTGACGTTGGCACGTTGTCTTTGTCATGTCTGTGATCAGAACTTCAGAAGTTGAAGTTAGTTTTAAACTGAAAATTTATTTTTAACTAATAGCGATGCATATAAATTTTTTGTTTTAAAAACAAGAAAATAAGTGTAATTTTTTGTTCGTAAGAAATAATTTCCCTTATAATTAAATATGTTTTGGGGAAAATAAAAGCTGAGAAATCGAACCCGTAAGTTTTCCCTCCTTAAATGTTACCGAACCTTCATATTTTATCTTTTTTGTTCAATTTCCGTAACGCTTTCTCTCTTCTTCGATTGTTGACCTTCTGGGTACGAGTTTCCTTTTCTAGCACCGCCGCAATTTTGCCCGGCAGTAAAACCCTAGAAATTGGGATTATACAACGACGAGCAAGAGATTCGAAAATTTGATCCCTTTCTCGTCCCTTCCCGATTCAATTCAAAAACCCTAAACCCTAAAATCCTCGCCCAATTGCTTCAATCCTTTGTCTCTTCGTGTAAAGGAGACTCCTTTGTAGTCTTCCTCTACATCTATAGAGCTATCTCTATCTCTCTGTAAGTAGAACCGTGGGGAGGAAGAAGGTGAAATGAGTAGGCTTTCTTTCCGGCCACGGCCACTAGACTTTCACAAGAAGCTTCCCATTTTGAAATCGTTTAAAGACTTTGAAGACGATGACAGTCAAACATCCACCTTTCTAGAATAATCTACTCAAGGTCAATCAGGTTCACCTTATCCTTGATTCTATCGTATGAAAATTACCCATGCATAATCCATATATATTCTTTCAGCATTCTTTGGTCATAGTTGTTATTCCTATATATGATGTTGTTACAGAGCAAATTAATCACTTAATTAAGATCAACTTTAAATAACAACAAAATTACAAAACTACTTCCACAGACAAAAGTGTGATCAGTAGATGCCCTTAACATGACTAGGAATAGTTGCATGACTACGAATAGTTGCATTAGTAGACAAACTTGGGTTCAATCTTGCTTATGACAAGATGTTTAGGTTTGTGTTATTCCTACATCTAATGCCTACATATGTGCTCTCACTAAATGATTCTTCTATTAATCATCTGAGCTGGGCACCCTATTTTTGCTCTGAATAAATCAAGTATGATATAGTTTCTGACACATGTTTTAAAAGGGTCTAAGGTAAATTTAATCTAAACAAGGGAGAAAGGGAGATTCTATTAAGATCTCAAAATACCAATGACTAGGTAATAACTACCAGGTGAAATGATCACTTGAAACTATATTATATATTGGGTAAAATCATTTTACATATTCATGTTTTATAGAAATGTTATTTAAAAATATTTACCACAAACCTTCCAATATTTCATGACATTAATCATTTACATCAGATATTATTGTGTTTTTAATTATGAGAGTCATGGAAGATATATTGGTAAGGTTAGTATTGTATTATATAATAATATATAAAATGGACCAAGTGATATGTATTTTCTGTTCTCGTTCCTAAATGGGATCTTTTCAATTTCGAAACGTTGATTTATAATTATGTAGATTTTTTGAGCAAATAGAACAGCTGTGAAGACCACTATTTACATGAATAACTGTCTAATTTAATTTTTACTCAAGATTTATTAGAAAACAAAAATACAGGCTCAAGGTAATAACAAAATGATTCACATTTGCATAATTCAGAATTAATATACATGGTGGACTAACAGTTAAAAATTTTTGAAAAGGCCCGAAGGATAATTGGAGTTTCTTGGACTGCTGTCCTATTTACTGCATTTAGGTTTAATGATGGGATTTGGATAAATACGTAATCCACATATCTAATCTAAAATGAAAAAATGGCAGGATAAATAAAAATCTCTTCACAATTTGACGTTTGCGAGAAAAAGGAGATTAGGGATAGAAGACGTTTGCGGGGTTTTTTTTTTTGCTAAAAGACGTTTTCGGGTTTCTGAATAAAAAGGAGAAAAAAAAAAAAAACCTCCAAATAGTAGATTTGGAAATATTTTCTAGAGAAACCTAATGGGTCGAACAGAGTAACACAAAGTGAATATTGCATAAGGCTCATACTTTATATAAACTTTTTTTTTGTAAAAAACTTTATATAAACTTTAGCAATAGGAATTTTGTATATTCGTTTACTGCATTTTATAAAGTAGAAGTAGATATAATCATATTATACTCAAATGATTTACCATACTGTATACCTGGATTTGTATGATCAAATATCAATCCACTTATCCCGTCTACATATATATTAATTACAAAAATGTAGTTAACATGCTTTTTTTCAGTCAATGACATAACAAACATACAAAAAGGGCCCGCATACGAAAGGAAACTAAAACCATTAATCCTAAAGTTTATATTTACGGTTTAATGAAGTAGAAGAAGGTTAGTACCTAACCGATGATATATTTTTCAGGAAAGAATAATAGATTTAAAGGAGTTTTGTAATGAGAGTTTGTGAATAAGATTGTGATAAGTAGATGTGTTCATGGCTACCTATTTATATACTCAAAACTGACTGTATCATGTTCTTCTATATACAGGCTTGAGAGCATTATTTTTAAGCTAGAGGTGTTGGATCACAAAACGAGGGAAAGAGCTGGTGTTATCACACCTACCCTTGGTTCTCCGGTTCATGTGCTTTTGCAGTTTGATGCTGCTATTGAGGTATATATACCTTTGCTTCTATTTTGTTTCATTGTCTTATCATATCTTCTGTTCTTGGAACCTACTTTCATACAGAAGCGTTGTTGTCTTCTTATCACAGGCCCTGCAATTACTGTCAATTAATTATGGAGTCTTTCAGGATATCTTCAACTACTGGAAAGACAAGGTTTGAGCCTTATCTGGCATCCTTTGGTTATTATGAGTTTTCTTGATACAGATGTTGTGTTGCATAGGTTCATGATAACTTTAAAAATCAATTTTAACAGTGTGAGATCTGAACCTTGTTTTACAAATCTTTGATTCCTGAATTATATGCATAATCCTTGTGATTGAGTACTGTTACTTTTCAGATCACAAACCAGTTAAACATCCATAGCACGTTTGGCTACAAGACTAATGCAAATGTTTTCATTCTCTTTTTTTTTTTTAATGTGAACTTAGCGCAAAAGATGGCAGAAGCCTGTCTTGCGGCGTTTACAGGTTTGTACCATTTTATAGGGTTGAAACAATCAAGTCCCATGTTAGAATGGTTTTAAAGTTTTGCTTCTTTGTGTCGAATAGCCTCCTCCACCGGTGAATGACACGAATCCCTACAATGTGTTTAGGCCAAGAGAGAAAGCTCACAGACTCCACACAAGAAGGGTAGGCATACTTTTAATTATTTAGACATAACTAGAGAAAGAAAAACACTGATAAGGTATTTACTTCTACTTATAGATGCAGAGGAGAGAAAACAATGTGCAGTCATTTGAAAAGCTTCGACAGGTAACCAGAGGCTTTCTTGCTCGAGAACCAGTCTTAATTTCCTGAAACCTGAGCACTTAGCGTTAACTTCTGGGATTATAATAGTGCTGTTCGTTCATCGACGCGAGGTTCTGGCGCGCTAAGCGGCAATTCAATTTTTTTTCTTCGTTGTTCGTTGCGGTTTACGCGGCGCGTCTAAAGCGCTCGGCGCTCGCTGAAATCTGACGCTTGAAATTATCCATGGCTGAGTCAAAACTGCGTTTATTTATTGTATGATTTTACCCTTGACCTAATTAATTATTTGCAAAAGAACATAACTCCATTGACGCAGCCGCTTATCTTTCGATAGACGCATCTTCGAAGCCTACATCTCCGAGCTCTTCTTCGATCTCGACATCTCCGAGCTCTCGATCTCGACATCTGAAGTCTTCTCGATCGACATCTCGAACCTTTCTAGAATAATCTACTCAAGGTCAATCAGGTTCACCTTATCCTTGATTCTATCGTATGAAAATTACCCATGCATAATCCATATATATTCTTTCAGCATTCTTTGGTCATAGTTGTTATTCCTATATATGATGTTGTTACAGAGCAAATTAATCACTTAATTAAGATCAACTTTAAATAACAACAAAATTACAAAACTACTTCCACAGACAAAAGTGTGATCAGTAGATGCCCTTAACATGACTAGGAATAGTTGCATGACTACGAATAGTTGCATTAGTAGACAAACTTGGGTTCAATCTTGCTTATGACAAGATGTTTAGGTTTGTGTTATTCCTACATCTAATGCCTACATATGTGCTCTCACTAAATGATTCTTCTATTAATCATCTGAGCTGGGCACCCTATTTTTGCTCTGAATAAATCAAGTATGATATAGTTTCTGACACATGTTTTAAAAAGGGTCTAAGGTAAATTTAATCTAAACAAGGGAGAAAGGGAGATTCTATTAAGATCTCAAAATACCAATGACTAGGTAATAATCCGCGCCTTGCGCGGGGTGAAATGATCACTTGAAACTATATTATATATTGGGTAAAATCATTTTACATATTCATGTTTTTATAGAAATGTTATTTAAAAAAATATTTACCACAAACCTTCCAATATTTCATGACATTAATCATTTACATCAGATATTATTGTGTTTTTTAATTATGAGAGTCATGGAAGATATATTGGTAAGGTTAGTATTGTATTATATAATAATATATAAAATGGACCAAGTGATATGTATTTTCTGTTCTCGTTCCTAAATGGGATCTTTTTCAATTTCCGGAAACGTTGATTTATAATTATGTAGATTTTTTTGAGCAAATAGAACAGCTGTGAAGACCACTATTTACATGAATAACTGTCTAATTTAATTTTTACTCAAGATTTATTAGAAAACAAAAATACAGGCTCAAGGTAATAACAAAATGATTCACATTTGCATAATTCAGAATTAATATACATGGTGGACTAACAGTTAAAAATTTTTGAAAAGGCCCGAAGGATAATTGGAGTTTCTTGGACTGCTGTCCTATTTACTGCATTTAGGTTTAATGATGGGATTTGGATAAATACGTAATCCACATATCTAATCTAAAATGAAAAATGGCAGGATAAATAAAAATCTCTTCACAATTTGACGTTTGCGAGAAAAAGGAGATTAGGGATAGAAGACGTTTGCGGGGTTTTTTTTTTTGCTAAAAGACGTTTTCGGTTTCTGAATAAAAAGGAGAAAAAAAAAAAAAACCTCCAAATAGTAGATTTGGAAATATTTTCTAGAGAAACCTAATGGGTCGAACAGAGTAACACAAAGTGAATATTGCATAAGGCTCATACTTTATATAAACTTTTTTTTTGTAAAAAACTTTATATAAACTTTAGCAATAGGAATTTTGTATATTCGTTTACTGCATTTTATAAAGTAGAAGTAGATATAATCATATTATACTCAAATGATTTACCATACTGTATACCTGGATTTGTATGATCAAATATCAATCCACTTATCCCGTCTACATATATATTAATTACAAAAATGTAGTTAACATGCTTTTTTTCAGTCAATGACATAACAAACATACAAAAAGGGCCCGCATACGAAAGGAAACTAAAACCATTAATCCTAAAGTTTATATTTACGGTTTAATGAAGTAGAAGAAGGTTAGTACCTAACCGATGATATATTTTTCAGGAAAGAATAATAGATTTAAAGGAGTTTTGTAATGAGAGTTTGTGAATAAGATTGTGATAAGTAGATGTGTTCATGGCTACCTATTTATATACTCAATGATGCAGGTTTAGGTGATACTAATGAAAGCGGACTAATTATAGAAAATAGTCACTAATTAATATTTGTGCACCAATTTAGCCTAAAACTTTCCTTAACACAAAATATAACGAATAAACACAATCAAAATTATGTAAAGTATATCATATACATATTATATAATCAATGCACTTCCCTTAAGTGTATGAGTAACCTTTACTTAGATATAAAACATTAGCTGTATAATTCAAAATTTCATCATAAACTTAACTTATATACAGTCGTTGATGGTGCAAAATAATTGATGGAAAGAAAATCAATTACTTTTAATTCTGAATATTCCCACAACCGGTTTCCTTATAATCCCCCTTCTGTAAATATATAATGCGTAGATATATATGTATAATACATAGATATATAAAATATATAATGTCACTACACTACATACTATTGTCCTGAACAAAAACAAATGTCAGTTATCAAGTCTTACGAAAGAACATGAAATTGAATATAAATCAAAAGAAGTAAATATGAAAAAACTTTCAATCTGACATATATATATATCAAAAACCATTTCAACGTCAGATTATAGGCCGATTGTTCTTAAATTGACTTACTTGTGACGTCTAGATCATGAAACTAATTTTTTCATGATGAGACCGTTGTTAAGAGTAGATCACGAAAATTATTTATTCTTGACCATTGGGAAGAGTATATCATGTAGAAAAAGGTACCAAGAGGCTATATAGCCAAACAAATAACATTATGGTCCGGTTTATATACAAAATTCGTTTGGTTAACTAAATTTGATGCATTTATTCGTATGATTATCATCCCGCAAGTCTTATAATATATCATACGGTAAGTCATGTAACAAATATTTCCGATGGCATTTCACTGTAAATACTCTAGTAAGTAATGACCATTTTAATAAGTGGGCTGAAAAGAGTTATGAAGCTGCCACGTCAGTAATGGCATTTCTGTTAATCACACATAAAACAAAGGTTAATTAATAAAAATGCTTCTCAAATAATATAAAGGGGATTACAATAGTTAATACTATGAACCGGGTACTCCTTTTTTCGAACCGGTTACTTCTACATTGTATATTATTCAAATCGATGATCAAAAGCTTCCTTTTCAAGAATAATTTCAGTTCAAAGCCCATGTCAATAACAATGGATGAATGTAAGTTTTTTTTTTTTAACTCAACCACCTGTTGCTTCAAACGAGAATTATTGTGAAGCCGGTTTGTCCAGAGCACTGCAACAAATCAAACACAAGAAACACACATTAATCGTCAACATGAATCAGACCCACAATGTCCAGGGATTTTTGAAAAAAAGTTACTTGGTTATCTACTGAATTCACAAGATATGAATACAATCGGATTTCCGTTTCCATGTTTAATGTCAATTATAAGCACTTACAAACCACCATCAAAATGTGAGGTGCAAGGGAGTCACTAATTTCAATACCAAATGATCCATTAATATATCAAACTATCAAAATACATTTCATTAATCTTTACTTTTGATACGTAAGTTTGAACATTAAAGAGTTTATGAATTAACAAAAGATTTTACCAAAATATATTCAATAAATTACACTGAATTTAATTTAGAAGTGTTAAATATGTTAAAATATTATCAAAACTATATGACGTCAAAATATAAGTTAACTTACTATATTTTTATATTTTTGGATAGAACATAAAATTTTCCTCTGATTTATAATATCATAAATATTATCATTTTAATAAATAAGAATAGATAATAATCTATAAACAAAAATGAAAAGTTATTAAGAGCTGCAAAAATATAAAAATCATGTAAATATAAAACACTAAATAATATAAGTATCACAATGATAAATAATAAACAAATATAACAAGATAAAATATACAACCCGCACGTAGCATGGACAAACCCCTAGTTATAAATATAAATTAGTTTTAACATACTTTATTAATCAGTCTGATGACCCTTTTTGTGAAACATATGTACTATCAATAATATGATACAACATGTAGCAAAGTATTAAAATGTGAGTTTATTAAATGATTATGCATATATATATATATATTTTTTCCAAAAAATTGGAGATATCTCGCTGGCCGAAGTCCAACCGACTAATATTATGGGGACATATCCACCAAAGAAAGAGAGACCCATCACAAATGGAATTAGAAATCCATATCGTCTGGTCATACAAACGGGTAAATCTGATTTTGGTAGGTTTCGAACTCGAGATGCTTAGCACCTTTCCAAGACCGCCGTACCACTTGACCAAGTTTGTGCGGTTAATGATTATGTATATTGTCGAGTGTCTTCGGAGAAAGTTGAGTTTTTTCAGTCCGTAAAGGGTTTGCCTCAAGACTTTAAGAGTACAATGATCCGAAAGTACCCAGAATTTTCAAGGAGTATTCTGTGTCTTGTTTGCAAGGAGCAAGCTGATTGCATCTAGCGTAAATCAAGTGTTCAAACAAAACAGAAACAAACATGTACCACTATTCCATTTACATCGACCAACAACCAAACAAATCAAGTGTTTCTACAACCAATTTAGTGGAAGCCTAAATGATCAAGAACCAAAGAGAATCGATAATCTTTTGGGTGGCTTCGTAAATGAGGTTTTGTAAGTATCAGTTTCACATTTTCTACTTAAGAAACTCTGAGGAGAGTGAATCTTTCACCTGTCTTTCCAAGGAGAAGAAGACATAGACCAACACAAATTAGAATCAAACAAATGAAGAAAGTAACTCTGAAACTAAAATGTGTGATTGAATAAGTTTATTTTATTAGGTTTGATAAAGATATCCCCTTGTTATTATTTGAGGAGCATTATTAAAAACTAACCTTCACCTCATGTGCTTTAACCAAATTGCCATTTTCTAGATGTCAACACTAGAATCATTCTCACCCCCTTTAATTAAAAGCCCTCTTCTCACTAGACTTATTACATATGCTGCCATTATTCATTACAATGTAGCTTAACATAATATAATATATGCTTCCTATCTATATAACTGATAACTCATTTGATCATACATTGCCGATTTCTCGCGAGTTGACATTTCGGTTACAGTGGCTGAACTTGTTATATCATGTACCTCTCTAGATATATAACATGTTAAGTCATGGTTGTGACAGTACATGATATATAAACTCATTATCGATATCAACCTCACATATATAAACTCATTATAGGGTATATTAATTCCGAAGATCCTATTTGGGTTCAAGCTTCAGCTTCTACAATCCATGGTTCTGACATTTGGTACATAGTCAGATCAACCTTTTAATAGTTTCTCTATCAACAAAAAAAAACATCTTAAAGCAGACGATCCAAAAATTTAAGTGGTCTTACTAACGTCAATTTCAAAATTATAGTGGTTCTATGAACATATAGGAAATCATCTGTAACTTGATTATTAATTACATTATTCTACATAATTTAAGAAAGTTAAACTAAGCTATAACCCTGAAATGTTATCTACGTATATCATTGTGTTAAATTTGAAAAATAAATTAGTCTGCATAGACAAATTAACGTTAGTAATCAATTAATAATTTTTGTTGATTTATTTTTTAAAATCATTTAGTATTTCTCGGCAATTATGGTAGTATATAAAGAAATTTAGATTAGTCTGATTGGAAAAACTAAATTAGATATCAAATCATAATTTTCATTGGTTGATTTTGTAAATCATTAAGTATTTCTTGGCAATTATGGTTGTATATAAAGAAAGGTCGATTATGTATCCAAATTTTTAAAATTCTATCATACGATTTTTTTGTTGAAATATCGTCCCGAAATCGAAGGGGATATCGTTACAAGTTTTTTTAAAAGAAAGTGAATTGATTATATAATTGGTATATAACTTAGTTCTTACCTAATTTGAGCTCTTTTGATTTATTATATCTATCGTGTGTTAAGGCAAACTTTTAAGGGAAAATTGTCAACTATGACTCACAACTTGATTTCAAATGCAAAAGTAAACCCAAACTTGAATCATATGCAAAAGTAATCTAAAAGGCTATTGAAATTATAACCAGCCCCTTGTGAACAAACAAAAAAAAAGAATTTTTTTTACGTTTCTAACCCCCGCAAGTCGTCTGGTATAGTACTTCTTAAAAATAATTTAAAAATTTTGTAAAAAATACTTTGATAAGTGAAAAATTGAAATCATGTAATTAACATATGTTTTAAGTCATATAAATTAAGATATAACAAAAGTGAACTGTTTTCAACATAGATGAGTGAAAGTATTGAGTCATGATATTCTTTGGTTTAGGTTTTGCCAAACATATGTTGTAGTATTGTATGTGTTCTTAGGGTTAGATTTTGGAAAACATAAATGTTTTTTTGAAAAATTTAAAATTTACCTAAGTGTGTTTATTTCTGTGAATAATAAACACTATCTAAGTTTAATTTGATTTTATAACGTATTTAGTTAGTTAATTTAGTCAATTTAGTATAGGGGTTAAATTTAGGGTCTGGGACGACTTACTAGTAAGTCGTCTGGTGAATATATTTACAGTAGACGACTTACTAGTAAGTCGTCTGATGTATAGTATTCAAAAGAAGACTTACTAGTAAGTCGTCCAAACCGGACCGCACCTTTAATTTTACAAATGTACTTTTAAACCTAACCGGATTATTTACCGGACATATATAAGATGAATTTTGTTTTATTCACTTTTTCGCGAAATTCAAAAAACCCTAACCGTTTCTCTCAAAGGCGATTTCGAAGGCGATTTCCGTTGATTCTCTCTAATCCATCGTTCTCACCGCCGGTTATCTCTCCGCCGTTATCACCGTCGTTCTCACCACCGTTCTCACCGCCGCTTCCTCTATTTCAGATCTGAGAGGAAACTCTAGCGCCGTTTCTCTGTAAACTCTAGCGCCGTTTCTCTGTAAACTCTAGCGCCGTTTCGCATCTCGTTCTCACCGCTGGTTCTCTGTGTACCCTAGCGTCGTTTCTCTCAGAGGCGTCTCGTTGAACTCCGCCGCCGGTAAGTTATATCTCTTACTGTCGAGTCTCTATCAATTTATGACTTAAGGTGTATCTATAGTCATTCTCACCGTCGTTCTCACCGCGCTTCTTCTTTTCATGTCTATTTTTGCAGATCTATAACCGCTGTGTCGAAGGCGACTATATCTTCTCCGAATTTTCAGGTCGGCTTTAAAATGTTCTACTGGAAGTCCTGGAAGACTTATAATTAAGTCGTCTGGAAAGTCTTCAGTCTTCCAGCTGGAAGACTTTCCAGATGACTTAATTATAAGTCTTTCAGCTAGAAGACTTGCCAGACGACTTAATTATAAGTCGTCTAGAAAGTCTTCCAAACTTATAATTAAAATGTTATACTGGATGGTTGTGTGTTTGAGTGGTTGTCTTCGATTGTTTTGCAGAAAAAAATGGATATTCCAGAACTCCCCCGGAAGATACATACATTAAGGGAAGAGCCCCCCGCAGCGAAGAGCATTTCGTGGCATACGGGTTGTTCGAAGTTGCATATTGCTTTAAAGAATGCTCTTGATGATGACGAATATAATGAGCTGAAGGAGTCGAATTTGGGAGTTTTCACCAAGTTCCAAGAGCTGGGATTTGGTTGGGCTTCAAGGCTGGTTCACTACATACTCGCTTTCCAGCTCAACATAAAGAAGAAGTATGAGCTGATGTGTCTCGTTGGTCCACAACCTGTGAGGTTTTCACTGTTAGAGTTTGAAAACCTCACTGGTCTAAACTGCGAGTACATCGAGGACCTCGAGAGACCGAACTGTGTTGTTACAAAGGAGTTGGCTTCATTCTGGGAGATGTTGGGAGTTGATATCGAAACTGGACCATCTACTCAGCAGATAATAAAAGAACTTGAGAGATGTGAAGGGTGGTCTTGGGATGATCGCAAGCGGCTGGGTACCTTGCCATCTTGACTGGATACATTGAAGGGAGAAAGGACTCAACCCTTACACGGGCTAGTCTGGCAAGGCTAGTGATGGAGTTAGAACGGTTTGAGAATTATCCATGGGGGAGAGTCGCGTTTAAGGTGATGATGGACTCTCTGAAGAGCAAAGATATTACGAGTTGTTACACTATTGATTGGTTTGCACAAGCTCTCCAGGTCTGGGTGTACACAGCTCTGCCGGAATCGGGTGCTAATTATGGTAATCCCATACCAAATAGACCGTCTCCACCGATACTGGCTTACATGGGTGGCGAAGGACGCAAATGCTTTAAGGATGCTATTTGCAGAATATTTAAACTTCAATCCAAAAGACATAGTAGAAGACTTATAATTAAGTCGTCTGGAAAGTCTTCCAGCTGGAAGACTTAGTAGAAGACTTATAATTAAATTAGATGCGGAAGTCTTCCAGCTGGAAGACTTAGTAGAAGACTTATAATTAAGTCGTCTGGAAAGACTATTCAGACGACTTAATTATAAGTATCTAGACGACTAAATTATAAGTCTTCTACTAAATCTTCCAGCTGGAAGACTTTCCAGACGACTTAATTATAAGTCTTCTGCGAAGTCTTTTCTTTCCATCTTTCTTAATCCGTCAAATATCTAAGTTCATATCTCTATTTACTGCAGACTACGGTGATCAACTTTGTTCAGAAGAACATTAGTGAAATGTTTCCAAAATGGGACTCTGATGTTGAGGACCCGGCCGCGGAGAACATAATTAAAATCATCTTTAATCAGAGACCGTGGAAGTGGACCATGGATTGCTGGGAAGTCACCGGTACTTGGGTCAATACAAAGCTGGCGGTTGTGAGTCCAGCGAAGAAAGAGGTTGTGGTGAAGGATCTCAGTCCAAGACCTCGGAAGAAAGCTCGTAAAGAGACTACTGCTGTGCCTCCTACAGAGGCACATGAATAGGCTAGTGAAGAGGTTCCTACAAAGGCTCGTTCAGAGGTGACTACGACTGTTGGTGGGATGACCAAAGAGGATATTGAAAGATGCTTCAAGGACCTAGCTGATGCCATGAGGGAAGGGTTTGGGACGTGCCTTAAGAAGATCAAGTATCTGTCGGATAGGGTGGAAGCTGTGGAGAAGACTTACCAGACAACTTATCAGTAAGTCGTTTGATAAGTCTTCTATGTAGAAGACTTACCAGTAATTCGTCTGATATCTTCTGACTTGTATTATTTTATATGCAGCATATGGATGCTTGGATTAATGTGCTGAGGAAGAGGTACGATGCTAAGCCACAACTCTTGGGGCTGAGAGAATTTGCTTCCTTGATCATCTCTTTTCTCAGCAATGGAGAAGCAACTACAAGGATTTTAAGGATTCGGAGCCCGATCACAACGGTTTAGGAAGAAGACTCCTTGGTGGAGCGTGGAATTATTATTCAGGCACTATACCATCATTTTGCCGATCGAACAAGTTTTGGGGGGCGGATATTGATGATATCTATGCGCCAGTGAACCACAAGGACAATCATTGAATTGCTATCTGGATATTGATCCTAAGAGAGCATAGTCGTATGGGACAGAATTTGTAGCCATATCTCCCAAGAAGAACTTCGATGTGATAATGGAGCCTTTTCTCAACATGGTCCCTTATCTGCTTGTTGAGTCGCGCTCCCTCCGAGGAACAGCGTGCCCAATACACCCTGGAGCCATTCACATATGGGAGACCGCAAGATACACCTCAGGCCCGATCACGGTGATTGTGGCAATGCGCTCTAAAGTACATTAAATGTCATGTTCTTGGGATGCCATTTAATAAAAGACTTTGCTAAGGGCAGCGGGAGGCTATGAGGGATAAGATGGCGGTGGATATATTTAAAGAGCTTCCTGGCCAGCATGAGAAAGATAACGAGGACAATGATGAAAACACGGCAGCGTATGAGGGATGATAAACAGGCTACGTTAGATTATTTTGTATGATAGATTAGGCTGATGTGTATATTTGAACTTGATTATTTTGATGTGCTGATGTATGATGGGCGACTTAATGGTAAGTCATCACGGAAAGGCGACTTAATTATAAGTCATCTGGAAAGTCGACTGGAAAGTCTTCTGTGCAGTGATCTTTTGGAACCTTTCGGATAATATTTGTTTGGTAGTGCAATTTGACAAACTCATAAGTTCAATCTCCACTCTCTTTTCTTGATCCTCACATAAGTTCATAACACATAAATTCTTAATACATAAATTCATAAGACAAATTCATAAGTAGACCTGAGACTCCACTACATAAATTCATAAGACAAATGCATAAGACAAATTCATAAGTTGACACAGATTCCACTACATAAAGTCATAAGACAAATGCATAAGACAAAGTCGTAAGAATAAGAACTGAAAGTTGGATTTGCTTTGTTTCTTGTATGTCAACATGTGTGATTGCTTTGTTTCTTGTATGTCAGAACATGTGTGCTTGTTTTGTTTCTTGTATATTGATTTTGTTTCATGTTTGAAATGGATCTTTGGTTAATCTTTGGTTAATATTGTTTGAAATGGATCTTTGTTTATAGTGTATAAACACATCTTGTACATTGCAGAGTGAAAGTGTTAATATTAACGCAGAAGGAAGAGCTTGCGGAGGAATAAGCTCCATGTGTCCGAACCGAGCTTAGTCTAGTGATAGCAGATTTCACCAAGGATAAAGCTCCAGAACCGAGCATGGTTCCAGAACTGAACATGGTTCTATGGACAAACATGTATCCACTGTGGAGGATTTACAGCAGGAGGTAGCTAGAGATCAGCAAAAGAGGGATACCGCTTTGGCAATATGATGTGCAAAGAGTGATCGAACAAGGAAACTTTCTGCCTCACAGCAATCTCCTTATAAGGGAAACACGCCAAAGTGATCATTCCAAACAAAAGCGCTTCCAGGCTATAATCCTTTTCCAGCAGTTGATAAGAACAAGTTGAAGGAGCTTGCTGAATGGTTGAAAACTGATCCGTAAGTGATTGCTTTTCCCATAATAGCTTGCTTTAGTCTACAAAACTGATTGCTTTTCTACATTTTGTGTTTGCAGTCATTATAGAACATCTCGAGAGCGAAACCACGAAAAGTCCAACTTGGTGGTATCAAACCCTCGACCTCCTTATCTTGGTCGAGGACGTGTAAGTCTTACCAAACGACTTAAAATCCTTATTGTTACTATGTAGTTACAAAGAAGACTTATCGAAGTCGTTTGATAAGTCTTCTATGTAGAAGACTTACCGGACAACTTATCAAGAAAGTCGTTTGATAAGTCTTCTATGTAGAAGACTTACCGAATTGTCCGATATCTTCGACTTGTATTATTTTATATGCAGCATATGGATGCTTGGATTAATGTGCTGAGGAAGAGGTACGATGCTAAGCCACAACTCTTCAGGAGCGAGAGAATTTGCTTCCTTGATCATCTCTTTTCTCAGCAATGGAGAAGCAACTACAAGGATTTTAAGGATTCGGAGCCCGATCACAACGGTTTAGGAAGAAGACTCCTTGGTGGAGCGTGGAATTATTATTCAGGCACTATACCATCATTTTGCCGATCGAACAAGTTTTGGGGGGCGGATATTGATGATATCTATGCGCCAGTGAACCACAAGGACAATCATTGAATTGCTATCTGGATATTGATCCCTAAGAGGCGCATAGTCGTATGGGACAGAATTTGTAGCCATATCTCCCAAGAAGAACTCGATGTGATAATGGAGCCTTTTCTCAACATGGTCCCTTATCTGCTTGTTGAGTGCGCTCCCTCCGAGGAACAGCGTGCCCAATACACCCTGGAGCCATTCACATATGGGAGACCGCAAGATACACCTCAGGCCCGATCTGGTGATTGTGGCGTGTACGCTCTAAAGTACATTAAATGTCATGTTCTTGGGATGCCATTTAATAAAAAAGACTTTGCTAAGGGCAACGGGAAGGCTATGAGGGATAAGATGGCGGTGGATATATTTAAAGAGCTTCCTGGCCAGCATGAGAAAGATAACGAGGACAATGATGAAAACCTGGCAACGTATGAGGGATGATAAACAGGCTACGTTAGATTATTTTGTATGATAGATTAGGCTGATGTGTATATTTGAACTTGATTATTTTGATGTGCTGATGTATGATGGACGACTTAATGGTAAGTCATCTGGAAAGGCGACTTAATTATAAGTCATCTGGAAAGTCGTCTGGAAAGTCTTCTGTGCAGTGATCTTTTGGAACCTTTCGGATAATATTTGTTTGGTAGTGCAATTTGACAAACTCATAAGTTCAATCTCCACTCTCTTTTCTTGATCCTCACATAAGTTCATAACACATAAATTCTTAATACATAAATTCATAAGACAAATTCATAAGTAGACACAGACTCCACTACATAAATTCATAAGACAAATGCATAAGACAAATTCATAAGTTGACACAGATTCCACTACATAAAGTCATAAGACAAATGCATAAGACAAATTCATAAGTTGGAAGACTAAACACTGGACTAACTTGAGGATCTTCTGGACGACTTACTTGAAGGTCTTCTGGACGACTTACTTGAAGGTCTTCTGGAAGACTAAACACTGGAAGACTAACTTGAAGGTCTTCTGGATGACTTACTAGAAGGTCGTCCAAGTCATTTCTTACATTTTGGTTTCGTATGGCCAGTTTCTTTGCAGTTTGAGCATCTATAAACCCTGTGTTGCTTCTGGGGTTTGCGTCCTTTCATCCTGAATAGCTCCAACCAAGACTGCCATCTTGATTTCTTCAGTCTCCCCGGACCACGCTTTACATCCGGAGGAAAGCATGTGCGTTCCTCAACATGTTGTCCAACACAAGGATATATATATTCTCTGAGTATCCTGCAAACAAATAATCCTTTGAGTACACTGAACATACAAGTGTGTCGATATGCAAACGAGCATATGTTCCAGCAGCTATAACATGAGAGCAAGGTATTTTCTCCACTGCATAGACACCACAATCACACTTTCCATGTTCCAAATCAACCACACAGTCCATTTTGCCAGCTTTCACCAAGAATCGCCATCCATCAATTGGTTGGACCCTCATCGTATCCGCTATCTCTGATCAAACAGTAAGCAAGTATTCAACACCCCGACTATGTTGAGTTGGGAGACTCAAAGCATCTTGTCTCCTTTTCCAAAACCACCTTCCTAGCTTCTCCCTTATGAACTCCAACAGGAACTAAATCGGAAATCCTCTAGCTCGCTTCAGTGCGGAACTAATGGATTCAGCGATGTTGCTTGTTTTTATGTTGTACTTTTCTCCCTGATAATAAACCCTTGACCATAGGCTGACGTCGGCTTTCTCCAAATACGTTGCAAGGTCCGGGTTTACACTCCGCATCTCAGCCATGTACCGGTCAAAATTATAAACCGTATGAGCATAAGCAGCACATTTCACCAAGTACAAGAGATGTTTTCCTTTATACTTTTTGACAATGTTATCTTGAAGGTGATAATAACATATTCCTCGGTTGCCCAAGGAAACACCTTATCACACGCACTTTTAATGGCCGTGTGCCGGTCGGAGACTATCACCAGAGGCTGGTCATCGATACACAACTAGCCAATTTTGTGAAAAACCATTCCCAAGAAGGTTCATCTTCAGCATCTACGATCCCAAAAGCCAATGGAAATATCTGAAAATTCCCATCTTGTGCTGCTGCAACTAACATAACACCTCCATACTTCCCACTTAGGTGAGTCTCATCCACCACAATGACCCTTCTATGATACTTAAAACCTTTGATAGAAGCTCCAAAAGAGAGAAATAGATACTTAAATCTATTCTCAGAATCAAGTTCTATAGCTGTGATAGAATCGGGATTTGCTAGGGAGATTTGTTCGAGATATGATGGCAGACGCAAATACCCATCTTCTGCTGATCTTCTCACCAATGTTTGTGCATATAACAGTGCTCTGTATGAAGTGGTGTAATCAAGCTCCATGCCAAACATGTTCTTCATTGCATCAGTGATATGATGCAGAGTCAACCCATGAATGATTCCAACACGATAAATGAAAAGCCTACCAACATACTCGAGATGCGATTGTCTCCGCTGGCGGTCGGTCTCCCATCGAGCATGTATGTTTTTCACATACTTTGTTACCCAAAACGTGTTTGTCCCATGTTTCACACTCGCTCTAATCTTCCATCCACAACCACTAACCTGACATGTTGCCACAAGGAGAGTTTTCGTTGACTTGTATATTCTGAAGGAGAACCTACCCCTCAGTGTTGTCAACCGCAGGTCTGAAAGCAGTGCATCCTTGCTAACAAAACTCTGGTTGACATAGATACTGTTACCATTTGATCTTCCTCCTTCAATAGCATATGTCTCTTTGAACTCTTCAAGACACATATCATCATCTTCTTCCTCATCCTCATCTTTAAACTTTCCATAAACACTGTAATCCTCGTCCACTTCAGCAACCATAGAGATATGAGCATCCTCCTCCCCATCATCCTCCTCCCCATCATCCTACTCCCCATAATCCTCCACATCATGATCTTCATCTCATCATCTTCATCAGCTTCATCATCTTCTTCCCATTCCTCTGAAACCGTTTCCAACTTGCTACGGCTTGATACACAAAGCCGCACTCCATGCGTTTTGGTTATCTCGAGCAAGTTTTGAACTTGTCTATCACTTGTAACATGAATAGGAGGGGTGTCTGGAGCCATCAGTTGCATCATTTCTGCTGGTAATGAGTAGGTTATCTCCACAGACTCTGTGCTCATATCCAGGTTATAATCTTCTTGAGCCATTGCAACAAGTTCAGCATGTGTCGAACCTTCACTCAAAAAAAAACATTCTCCCTCCTTTGAAATTATCAACCACAAAACCCAACAGCCATCTTTCAACAACCATTCTCCATACACTGTATGTAACTGACGCATCATCTGCAAGTTCAAAATAAAACAGTAAACATAGACAAAATGAAAGTTTACTAAACATTGACACAGACGACATACCAGTAAGTCATCTGGAAGACTTAGACGACTTACCAGTAAGTCGTCCAAATAGGTCATTTTTGCAATTGACTTTTAAGTGGACAACTTACTCCAGCTTTGTTTGTTTAAAAAAATTATCTAGACGACTTACCAATAAGTCGTCTCTGGTAAAACAAAAAACTCAATATTTTATGAAAGCAACGACTTACCAGTAAGTAACCCACCAAGAATAGTATGCTTGAATAGCTCTATCAACCATAAAAAAATTTGAATCAAAAGTTTGAGTTTTTTGGATGAATATGGAGACAAAGTGATAGAGATGTTGTTTTTAGTTCATAACAATTGAGAAAGAGAGAGTGCAAATCGATTTTAGGTACATTAAGAGCTTCAAATTGGTTGATCACGGTAGTTGGGTATTGATGGCAATGACAATCTTGTAAATACATGAAGATGATGAGGTTGAGAGAGTAAAAAACCTATTTTCGAAAAAAAAAAAAAATTAATGGCATTTTCGTAAATAATGTTAACATGTGGGGTGAATATGGCAAAAAAAAGGAGATGTTAGTTTTGTGTTTGACTTTTTGTTTTAAGTCATATTTGCAAAAAGCCAACTTTTAAAGGGGATTGGTGCAAGTTTTGTGATAGTAATTAGTGAATATTTTCTATAATTAGGGCGCTTTGATTTCATCGGATTAACGCATCATTTTAAGTATATAATTATGTAGCCTTGAACTCACACCTATTCACAGCAGCAGTCTTCTTCCCAAATCATCATTACCAAAACCATTCTCCCAAGCAAATCACAAATGGCAGACTTCAACTCCGTAGCTGATTTAAAGCCTTTAAAGACAATGTGGAGTGTGAGGATGAGTACTGTTCGATTGTGGAAGTAGTACTCGGCTGCTGGTGGCCTAATCATTGATGTTCCAGAAATCGATACTTTCATAAAGAGCTATATCATTTCATTTAGTGAATTTGAGAAATAAGTGTATTTATTTTAATAAGCTGATTCTTTGTTATGGCAATTTATAGGATTGCAAATTTTGAAGACACTTTTCACAGCATTTGTGAAAGAAATTAGTTTATATTTTTTTGTTTCTTTGTAATTTGTTTGTTTCATATTTTATTATTCAATTGCTTATGTTTCGTTTGTTATTACTTTCATAATTTATATTATGAAATCAATAATTCTATTGTCTATGTTTTGTATTTTCTTAAATTCATAATAAAACTTTATAAGTTTTTGCCTACTCTTACAGATTTTTCCCAATAAAATATACTTCAATTAATTCTAACCAATTACACAAGTTTGTAGAAAAAATAAATAAGATTACATTACATAAACATGCACAATAATATCAAATATTTTTGACTATAACATTTGACTCTCTAATATCTGTATAATATAATATCTGTATACTATAATCTCTTTTACTCCATCATTCCGTGCAGGGCGCGGGTTACCACCTAGTTGATTGATATTTGGGAAAAGTTACATGTAATTAAACTTGTTAATTTTCAATATTTTAAAAAGTAATCATATTCCACATATTTTAGACTTTTGGTTTCTTTTATTTGTGGTGACTTATAGTTTATAACAGTTAATTTATTTAGTTTTAATGTTTTTGGATAACCATACTTTCTACATCAACCTGAGAAAATCTATAGTGACCAATTATGTTACTTGGTTCATATTTTGTTTTCAAATTTAGCTAACGCCATTAATAGACTGTCTAAAAATAAAGGAAAACCTTTTCCAAACAAAAAAATATATAAATAAAACAGATAGATAATTTCACTACTTCAAAATTATATCTCACAAAAAAATGAATAACCTCGTAGTGTTTCTGTTTGTAATTACTATATGTTTTGGATTGAGTGAAGCTTGTGCAGAAAGTCAGGTAGTATTAAAGAACGAACTCGGTAAAGGTAATAATCTTAATGCCCAGTGTCAATCCTGGAATCCACCCATAAATCATGGAAAAATAAGTATACCACCCGATGGTTATCATATTTTTCGATTCGTCTCGGCTAAAGAAAGAACAACTTATTATTGTACTCTCTTTTCCCTGACGTTTCTGAACGGATCAAATACTCGTCCTCAACTAAAAGGTTTTCATGGTCTTGAGGCATTTCGAGCAGGCACCCGGTCGAATAAATGTGGTCAATTCCGTGAATGGTGTGCCAGATATGATGGAATTTATTTCAGAAGAGATCCTAATAAACCACTGGGACATGCGCTTAATTGGACTACCAATACACCAGTAGGTCGACGTGGGCTTAGTTGGACTACCAAAATCTAAATATGTTTTTTCCTAAATGTTATAACAATATTTATGTAAGTTGATTATTTGTATTTGTAGATAACAATCCCCAAGTTGTATAAATAATGTGCTTCAATATGTAGCAAAAATGATAAAATGTGAGTTTATTAAATGATTATGTATATTGTTGTTTCCATATTTTAGATAATATTTTTCTATTTTTAATATGTAATAATTTGTTTATTCAAAAAATTTTGCGTTCTCTACACAGCTGACCATGAGTGCAACATCGAGATCATGCATTTCTCCAAAAAATATTCGACCATTTGGGACATGTTGTGTTGACTTAGTATCTCATGGGTTGGTATGGACATTCGAGTTTTATGTCAGGTTTAAGAAGTTTTGAACCTATATAGATATCTATATTCAAAGATTTTTGGTATGATATTGGTACAATTGTTGATCGGTTCTATATGATTTTTTGTCGGTTTGATTTTAAATATTTTATATCAACAAAATACACACACAAATTATATACAATTAGTTTTTTTACGAGAAACCCAACAAATTTACTTTAAATTGCGCAAAATGACCAAAAATATATCAGAAATAATTGAAATTAAACACTTTTCAATATTCATTTTTTATTTTATGTTTTAACTTCTAATTTAACATTTAAAGTTTTATACTGCTTGAAAATGTCTTAAAATATGATTGTACAAATAGAAATTCACTACAACTAAAGCATAAATCCGGAGGTATCTTTTTTTTTGGGGCGGGGGGGGGGGGATTCGCTCGAAGAAGGAACCAATAGTGATACTTGAAATGAAATCTCTATTCAAAAACATGGAAGCATTCTTCCAAGGGATCTCGAGAAGTGATGGATCTCAAAATCCAACTAAAAAATTAGGGTTAGAGATTATGTAATGTGTTAAATAATCTGAGAAAATACAATGCTAAAGAAACAAAGGTTTTAACCGGAGAGACACATATATTGAGGCTATAGGTTTTCTATGGAAGAATTCGGATTCCCTTGTTCTTGTTCTTGGTCCTCCTTTTATAGATCTTGGGAGATGGATCATAATGGCCACATGATCTCCGGTCAGCATCAGGTGACGTTATGATCGTCTTTTTTTGCTAAATTGTAAATGTCATTCATGAAATGAAGGTTTGGTTACAAAGGAATTGAAACCAGAATCTGCTAAAAAGCCATTCTATTTCTAGAAACTGCAAATTTTTTTAAAAAAGTCCCTAGAAAACAAGGAAATTAGTCCAAGACAATGATGAACTTGAAGCTAATAGACAACAAGATCAATCGACTACATTACTTCCCAAACTAAACACTTCTTGATCTCCTAATAAGTTTGAAGCTCAAGAGTATAGCTCATACAAGTCACTCGAACCCTCACCCGAAAGTGGCTCCCCACGGCTTCGACGGAGGCGGTAGGCAACGGCTCCGGTACACCCGAGGAAGAGGACGTCAAATAACCCGACAAGAGCTATCTCGACAGAAGACAAACAGCAGAATCCTCGACAAATCCCCGATGACGATGAAGAACAGATCAGGTCAAGCGCAGGCGGTCTTTGGCTCCTCATCCGGCCACGCGACACAAACAGACGGAGGCGAAATCAAGGGATTCAAGGAAGCTTCGTCGGAGTTTAGAGGAGGGGTTGAAGCACATGAGGAGACACGAGTCACCTCAAAAGCAGGCGCATCTATAGGAATTGACAGCTCTGCTTCTCAGCAGTAGACGCAGCGTTTTGGGTCATCCTCAAAACCCTAATCACCAAGTCAGGAAGAGAAGCTGAGTCACCGAATCGCTGATGTTAAGCACCATGGTAGTCATCGATTGAGCTACAAACAGAGGTCTTCCGAGCGATGGGCCTAAACGCCGCCTTTACTCCTAGACGGAGAGGAGAAGCTCATTGAGACTTTGATACGAGCTGAAGCCAAAGACAAACGGGTACAAGCCAAAGACGAGAGAGGTAGGAAGAGGCAGCGAAGCACCACCATCCTCACCGGCGGAGGCAAGATCAGATCTGACCCAGATCTGCTCCGTATGAAATGGAGAAGCTAAATCGAAAGCTCCTTAGGATCACCAACGAACCCCCTCCTCGTCAGTTTTCCAGAGAGACAACACACACATGCGCCCCTGTTTAGATTCGAAGAGTCTCGAAAATCCAGAGAACCGAGCAAGAAGGAGAGAGTAGAGGAGGAGAAGCTAAGGGTAAGCCAAGTGGGAAACAAACAGACGGTGGGGTGACCAGAGGTAGAGAAACCCCCAGTCACCAAGGGAGAAGAGCTTGGTGGTTTCTAGGGTTGAGGCGGCTGTGGGGGAGAGACCAGAGGGAGAATCGCTTCTCTCTCCTCTCTCTAGGTTCTATTTTTTTAATCTGTGACCGCTTCTCTAGGTTCTTTTATGCCTTAATCTTTTTACATTTTAGTTCAACTATGATCGTCTTTAAGGCCTCAATCTTTTTACGTTTTAGTTCAACTATGTCAGCTCAGACATTGATCATTCTCAAAAGCCCGGGATTGGCTTTTGACCTTCGTGGGCATGTTGTCTTCTTTTGAGCCTCAGTGGTATTGGAACGGGTCTGAAGTGTGGTGAACCCGCCTCCAACAAGACGCATGTTTGGTTTGTTCACAACTGGAACTCAATGGCTTCCATTGACAAGTTCTCTTCCATATTTTCTGTTGGAGTTGGAAACAGAGGACCTCCTTCTATTATGCTGTCTAAGAAATCTCTCGGCTGAGGGAGGTGAAAAAGCTAAAGAGTCAATGAAACCTATTCTTGCTACTTAACCTTTTCTCAAATGAAGAAAAGAAGTGTAATACTACTTGTTGACTTGTCGCCAACAAACAGAAACGTGAATACAATTTGTTGATTGAGGATGCCAACTTGCATAAGGCCAGAACGTGTCACAGCACCCAAGCTATGAAGCACGGGGATGTATGTTTATCCGTACCAGAAACATTTGGGGGACATCACCACCGGGCATCACGGGGACGGCTTGGGGACGTTAAGATAAATCAGCTGTTGAGTGAAACTAGTTTAATGCTTGTGTAACTGCGTTTTACGGTCACTGTAATGTTGGTTGATTGGAACATAACAAGTTTGAGTCCAAAGATTTACGGCAGGAGCCAAAGCAGCCTTGCACAGGCTTGAGAGTTACCAAGTGGTGAAGAGATGAAACGCAAGTTTGTAAAGTGACTGATTCCCTATGAAGCTCGGGGACGGCAATTCACTGCCGTCTCACGTACCAGCTGCGCTTCCGGGATGGGGATGTGGTGGGAATGGCTTGGGGACGTTTCCGAAACGTTTCAGAGACAGTGGAGACGGCGAAGGTTTTTGGGGACGTGTAGTATTTTAAATAATTTTTTTTTTGAATCTTCCTGTCTTATTGGAGCAACATCTATAGACATCTGTCTTTGTCTGTAAGTAGAACTGTGTGGGGAAGAAGGTGAAATGAGTAGGCTTTCTTTCCGGCCACGGCCATTAGACATTCACAAGAAGCTTCCCATTCCCATTCTGAAGTCGTTTAAAAGACTTTGAAGACGACGACACACTTACTTCCACCACTAGAAACTCTCAGCTGCTGCGTGTAGCTTCTTCTGTAGAGGTTGACAATGAGGTCTGTTCCGAAACTTCTCTTCTAAACTCATTTCGATCATTTCACTGTCGTTAGTAATGTAAAATTTTGTGTTATCAGGTGCATCCCGTGCCAAGCAAGAAACTGGCTTCAGAGATACCAACACCTGAGTTTGTTGTTGTGGATACATATGAAAGAGACTATTTAGCTACTTTTTGTCAACCTGTTTCTTATCTACGTGCAAGAGGAGGTACCCATTAGCCTCTGGTTTGATTCTGTATTCTTGCGATGTAGGTGTTTTATTTGTTTACATGGAGGCTATAAGTCTATACGACATTGACATGACAAAATGCATGTTACTGTGGTTTCTGCCAAGAAGCTAGCCCCGTTGACGCATTTGTAGAAGGACCTTGATTTCGAATTCGCAACCGAGACACACGAGGTCAGGTTTATCACAATTTTCTAGCCTCTTTTGTGGCATGCATATTGAACCTTTGTTATGATCTCCTTTGATAGGAGCTTGATCTCTATGACAAAGAAAAGCTTCTTGAGAATGGAGATAGATGGGAGACTGAAATTGCTGAGAATCTTTCCAATCATAGAGTCTCTACCGTTGAAACCATTACACAACAGTCTTCTTGCTTCAAGTGATTCGTTTCGTTATCGTTTCTGTTATAAATAAAAGATGCATTCTAATGCCCTAGTTTGATAACTCCTCTTTGTTGTATTTTTACCAATTTTCAACAAATCGGTGACTAGACGTTATATAAATAACTACCAACTAGGTGAATTATTCAGAGTACATGCGAGGCTAGCGTCAATGAATACTCATACATATTTTACATGTATATTAGATGTATTAGGCTTTTTATCTGATTATAAAATTATTTTGATAGTTATAAAATATACAAAAAAGAAACAGATAAATTTATGAATATGTACTAATATTATTGCATAATTAAACATCTAATTCAAACTAGTTTAAGTTAATTTATATTAATTTTAACTGCTTTAAAACGGTTTAACTGATTTGAATAACATAAATTGGAATTCAAAAAAAAATCTTCCGGCTATTATCCATTTTTTTTAGAACATTGGTTTTTACAGCTTTGTGTTGTGTACTCGGTTCATGGATTCTAGTAGGTCTGGGCATCCGGATCTTCGGGTCGGGTTCGGGTCTAGTCTTTTCGGGTCTGGCTCTAGTTTTGTCGGATCTGGATCCTGGAAATTTAGAGTCATTTAGGTATCCATAATTTTTCGGATCGGTTCTGGATCGGGTCTTATCGGGGCCGGATCGATTCGGGTCTATAATTAAAATATCCATAATTTTTGGATTCGATTCGGGTTCAGATATTTAGGATATAAAAAAGAAATGAAATACTCAAATTCCATCGAATTTAGTCAAAATTTATCATATATATCTAAAATTTTACAAAATAACTTAAAATAAACTATTAATAGTTAAAATAGAATATTTTGAATTCTATATTTTACATTTCAAATTTCATGTTAGTTAAAAATGTTACAAAATAATGACAAAGATTATTAATAAAAAGATATTTTAAAGTTTTTGAGTCGGGTTTAAATCGGTTCTTATCAGGTCGGGTCTATTCGCCTCGGGTTCTTTTCGGGTCCGGATCTATTCGGGTCGGTTCTTTTCGGGTCCGGGTCCATTCGAGTAGAAGAATTTTGGATCCAATAGGTACTTGTAAATTTTCGATTTCGGGTCGGTTCTGGTTCGGATTTTCGGATTCAGGTTAAAATGAACAGGCCTAGATTCTAGTTAAGTGTTTGATTTTCCGGTTTGGAAGAAGAGCTTTTTTGCTAAAAGAGCTAAACTACAAGGGTAAACTTGCAAATTAAGAAAAGTTTTCATCGGACGGACAGGATCATACATATGCATAGTTCGTTGATTCTGATCTCTCCGATTAAACATTTTTGCGGCGCGAATTTTTTCATTTTTTGCGCCTTTTTGTTGCGCCAATTATCGCATTCAGACATCAAAATTAATATTTAAACGTGTCCCTTTTTTTGTTACTATTTTAGTAACAAAAAAAAAATCAAAATCAAAAATCCCCAAATCGAAACAAATCCCTAATTCCACGAACTCTGTGCCCAGAACAATCCATCGATTCAGGAATCATCTTTTTGAATACAGCTTGATCCTCCTCGCTTTGGTTGAGTTCACACGTGTCGCATCATCGTGAATCAAGTAGCAAGCGATTGGTTGTTCGATTCTGCTCTTACTTAGCGAAAGATTGCTCCTTTGTGTACCAATTCAAAGGTTAGGTTGTGCAATTTTAGGGGTTTTAGTTTAATTACTTAATCTCAATTTTGTTGATACTTTGAGATCAAATTGCTATCAGTTCGTACGAGGAAGACTTTTCTGCTAATTCAGGAGATGAAATTTGGATATTTGTGGAGGAGAGTAGGAGGAGGAGGAGGAGAGTTATGCGGTGCTTGTTAGTGTTAGTTACCAGAAGAAGTAGAACAAGGCGAAGAAGAAGAAGAAGACTTAAAAAAGTTAACTAAATGAATGTTCAGACTCACTTGTCAGGAGGACAGGTTTCGAACCAAGGGACCATGTCTCAGCAGAATGTTTTAGGATCTTCACGTGGTGACAATGACCTATTGAGACTTCGGCACGGCATGCGAATCAAGATGTAAGCTTGCTTGCACTTGTGTTGTGTTTGTTAGTTGTTTAATTCACATTAAAAGATTTGTTTTCTTGTTGTTTACTATTTGGCTATGTTTTTTTTTTTGTCAGTTTCAGCATCTTACAGCAAAAACAACCATCGCCAGCTGATGATGCATCAAAGGCAAAGTACATGGATGTTGCTAGACGCTTAGAGGAGGGGCTTTTTAAAATTGCTAACTCAAAGGTATTTTGAAATGTGCTTCAGAAAATAGTATTCAACATATTGCTCAGATTTTTGTCCTAATATTTACTTGAATTTGTGCCACTTTCTACAGGAAGATTACTTGAATCAGTCGACCCTTGAATCTCGGCTGGCGAGTCTAATCAAAGGCAGACATATGAATAACTACAATCAGCGACTTGCTAACTCTTCTTCGGTTGGAACAATGATACCCACTCCAGGGTTACAACATAGCGGTGGGAATCCAAATATGATGATGACATCCTCTGTTGATGCTACAATGGCTGGAAGTAATAATAACATCACAACTACTGCTATGAACTCTGGAAACATGCTAAATTCTACTGGTGGCATGCTCGGAGGTTCTTTCATGACAACTTAAATTAGATATTTTTTTCTGCTCATAGTTTCTCTGAACACCTTTACTTCTTGTGTTTGCAGGTAACATGTCTAATGGATACCAGCATTCATCGAGTAACTTTGGCCTTGGTTCTGGAGGGAACATTGCATCGATGAACTCACAAAGAAATACTGGCCAGATGATGCCTACCCCTGGATTTGTCAACAGCGGTATTAATAACAATATATGCAACAATAGCCAGTCTTACTTGAGTGTTGAAGCTTCAAACAATAGTGTTGGATTTTCTGCTGCCCCCATGATGGTACCTCAGCCTCATCAGCAGCAACAACAGCAACCGAGGCTGGATACTGGTGGCCAAAATAGTCGTATCTTGCATAACCTTGGAAGTCAAATGGGTGTTGGCCTTAGACCTGGGATGCAACAAAAAATTTCTAATGTGATGAATGCAAAAAGTGTTGATTCAGGTTCCAGAAATTCACAGCAGGCTTATGATACCCTTCAGCGTTCAGGAATGCAGAGTAAATATTTATATCCTCTTTGTTCTGCTTGCCTAGTTTCATATTTGATTTTATGTTATTTACTCTTTCAGGTGAAGGGTATGTCACAAATAATGTTGACCCTTTTCATTCTGGAAATTTGTATGGTGCTGCAACATCTGTTGGGACGTTGACAAATACTCAGAATACCAATACGGCAAGTTTACAGTCCGTGTCTGGAAATAGCTCTTCTCTGGTAAGGACTGATCAAAATTCACTTTCAATTTCAACAAGTGCATTAGTGAAACATTAGTCACTTTGTCAATCTGAGAATATTGGATTGTGATTTATTTCTGTACACTTTTTCAGTCACATCAACAGCAACAGCCTAATCGGTTTCAGCAACAACCTAATCAAATTCACCAACAGCAGCAGCAGTTTATACATCAACGGCAACTGAAGCAGCAGCAGAGCCAGCAGCAACAGAGATTTATAAGTCATGATGCTTTTGGGCAAAACTCTGACATGGTTACACACGTTAAACATGAACCTGGAATTGAGATTCCTAGCAATTCTATCCACTCCCAGACTCCTGAGCAGTTCCAGCTTTCTCAGTTTCAAAACCAGTACCAGAACAATGCAGATGACCGTCATGCAGGTTCTCAGATTCTCCCTGCCACAAGTCAGAGTGATATTTGCACATCAGTTCCCCAAAATAGCCAACAGATACAGCAGATGTTGCACCCGCAGAGTATGGCTTCCGACTCTACTAACAGTTTTAACAACCTTTCTGTTGGAGTGAAACCAGAATCTGGTCTGCTTGGTCACTGGCAATCTCAGTCACAGGAACATACTCAAATGTCTAATAGTATGTCGAACGAGCGGCACATCCAAGATGATTTCCGTCAGAGAATGTCAGGAACGGATGAAGCTCAGCCCAATAATACGTCTGGAGGGTCTATTATAGGTCAAAGTCACATCTCCACTACATCAGAATCTCCTACTCAAAATCCTGTTGGTACCACTTGTAGATATGGAAACGAAAACCAAGATCCGAGATTTAGAAATCAACAGAAATGGCTCCTGTTCCTACGCCATGCTCGCAACTGCAAAGTGCCTGAAGGGAAGTGTCCCGAGCGGAACTGCGTTACGGTTCAGAAGCTCTGGAAGCACATGGACAGTTGTGCTGCACCTCAGTGTTCATATCCTCGTTGCCGCCCCACAAAGACACTGATTAATCACCACCGAAGTTGTAAGGAATCTAACTGTCCTGTGTGTATCCCTGTGAAGGCCTTCTTGCAGCAACAGGCAAATGCACGGTCCCTAGCTCGTTTAAAAACTGAAAGCGGTGCTGCGAAGTCAGTAAACGGAGCTGGAATATCCAGTGATGCTGTACAGACCTCTGCTGGAGCAATCTCTTGTGCTTCGCCTACTGCTGACATTTCAAATCATTTGCAACCTTCGTTGAAACGGTTGAAGGTGGAGCAGTCTTCTCAACCTGTCGACGTTGAGACGGAAAGTTGTAAAAGTTCTGTTATTTCCGTACCTGAAGCACAATCATCTCAGCATGTTGAAAGGAAAGATCATAGGCAGAGTGATGTACGTGCATCTTCAAAGTATTTTGAAGTGAAAGCTGAGGTTTGTGAAGGTTCTGTCCAGGCACGACCCGGTTTTAAAGAGAGAAAAACTGGTATTGCTGAAAATATTCCCAAGCAAAGACCTGTCATTGCACCTGTTAAACAAGATTTGCCTGATGCCTCACCTCGGCAAGAGAAGTGCAAAATGGAGATAGTATCTGAGTCAACGAAGGAAGAAAGTCTGGCAGAGTCTAAACCTCCACCAAAATCTGGAAAAGCAGAGATAAAGGGTGTTTCATTGACTGAATTGTTCACCCCAGAGCAAGTGAGAGAACACATCCGGGGTCTCCGTCAGTGGGTTGGCCAGGTTTGTGATTTTCTTAGACTATGAAATTACATCATAACGTGACTGATTAGTAGGAATCTTATATGCGGCTTCTTGGGTTAATGACGAATCTTCTCTCCTTTATGTGCTTGCAGAGTAAAGCCAAAGCAGAAAAGAATCAGGCTATGGAGCATTCAATGAGTGAGAATTCCTGTCAACTGTGTGCAGTGGAGAAGCTTACCTTTGAGCCGCCACCTATTTATTGCACCCCTTGTGGTGCCCGCATCAAGAGAAATGCAATGTATTACACCGTAGGAGCTGGTGACACTCGTCATTACTTTTGTATTCCATGCTATAATGAATCCCGTGGGGACACTATACTCGCTGAGGGGACGCCTATACCTAAGGCAAGACTCGAGAAAAAGAAAAACGATGAAGAGACTGAAGAATGGGTAAAAACGGCTAAATCCACTCTGTAGTTTTGTTTTGTGTTGTCTCCTAATTTTAGTACATTTTGCAATCTGTTTCTACCTTTGCAGTGGGTCCAATGTGATAGATGTGAGGCCTGGCAGCATCAGATCTGTGCTTTATTTAATGGGCGAAGGAATGACGGAGGGCAAGCAGAGTATACCTGCCCTTATTGCTATATAGCAGAAGTGGAACAAAGTAAGAGGAAGCCTTTACCTCAGAGTGCTGTTCTTGGTGCTAAAGATCTACCGAAAACAATTCTCAGTGACCATATAGAGCAGCGGTTGTTTAAGAAGCTGAAGCAGGAAAGAACAGAGAGAGCCAGGGCTCAAGGAAAAAGTTTAGATGAGGTAATCTAGTGGTGGAGTTTGTTAACTTCTTATGTCTTTCATGTCTTTCATTGTTTTTTCTTTGACTTGATACTGTCAGGTTCCTACTGCCGAGTCCCTTGTGATTAGAGTTGTTTCATCTGTTGACAAGAAGCTGGAAGTCAAACCTCGATTTCTTGATATTTTTCGGGAAGACAGTTACCCAACAGAGTTTGCATACAAGTCCAAGGTAAAGAATGATCAAGGCTCATTGTGTTTCTTTCTTGATCCTCTCTTGAAGTACCCTTCACCTACCCATTCTCCACACACCATTTTATTTTGCCAGGTGGTTCTGTTGTTCCAAAAGATTGAAGGTGTAGAAGTTTGCTTATTTGGGATGTACGTCCAAGAATTTGGTTCTGAATGCGCATTTCCTAATCAACGCCGAGTTTACCTCTCTTATTTGGATTCTGTAAAGTACTTTAGACCCGAGGTTAGATCTTATAACGGAGAGGCGCTGCGCACTTTTGTTTACCACGAGATTCTGGTAACTCCTGGTCTTCTTAAACCTCATTTATTAGCCACTAAACTATATGGAGGATTAAAGGTATGGTTTGATCATGTGTTTAGATTGGTTACCTAGAATACTGCAAGTTGCGTGGTTTCACGAGCTGCTACATATGGGCTTGTCCACCTCTCAAGGGCGAGGACTATATCTTATATTGTCATCCAGAAATCCAGAAGACGCCAAAATCTGATAAACTACGAGAGTGGTCAGTTCAGTCATTTTTTTGAGATAAACTTCATAAATTTTTGTATGAAAAAGGTTTACATAATCCAAACGCTCATGTCGTTCATTGCAGGTACTTAGCAATGTTGAAAAAAGCTTCAAAAGAGGGCATTGTTGCTGAAACTATTAATCTATATGACCATTTCTTTATGCAAACTGGTGAATGTAGAGCTAAGGTCACTGCAGCTAGGCTCCCATATTTCGATGGTGACTACTGGCCAGGTGCTGCAGAGGATCTTATACACCAAATGAGTCAAGAAGAAGATGGCAGAAAGGGAAATAAGAAAGGAGTGCTCAAACAAAAAATCACAAAAAGAGCTCTAAAAGCTTCTGGGCAGACTGATCTATCTGGGAATGCATCCAAGGATCTGCTGCTAATGCATAAAGTAATCTTTACTTTGTATATGCATTTTACTATCTTTTTGTTATGTTTTGTTAAAATTATATTTACCTTTTTTCCAGCTTGGTGAGACCATTCACCCAATGAAAGAAGACTTTATCATGGTTCACTTGCAACCTTCTTGCACACATTGCTGTATGTTGATGGTATCTGGAAATCGTTGGCTCTGCAGTCAATGCAAATACTTTCAGATTTGTGATAAGTAAGAACTCTTCCCTTCCTCTTCTGCGCTTTGCTTTTATAAGCTTTTTGAGTTTAGTTATAAAATTATTTCGATGAATTATCAAAATTAAAACATTATTGCTTAATTTAATAGGATTAGACTAATTTAGATCAATATAAACCAACTTTTGACGTTTAAACTAATTTGAATCATAAATTAGATTTGAAAAAAAAATCGCTAGGACCGCCACCTAGAACGACTTTTAGAACGGTGATTGCACATAAGAATCTTATTGATTCCCTTTCAGGTGTTATGAAGCTGAACAGAGGCGTGAAGACAGGGAAAGGCATCCTGTTAATTTTAGGGATAAGCATGCGTTGTACCCTGTGAGTTGCATTTGCTTGTTGAAGATAGCGTCCTTCACCTTTTGTCTGTGATCAGTTTTATGAATGTTGGTAGTATTGATTGTGCAGGTTGAGATTACAGATATTCCTGCAGATACTAGGGACAAGGATGAGATACTAGAAAGCGAGTTTTTCGACACAAGGCAAGCGTTTCTGAGTCTTTGTCAAGGGAACCACTATCAGTACGACACGTTGAGGCGGGCAAAACATTCGTCAATGATGGTTCTTTATCATCTGCATAACCCAACAGCTCCTGCCTTTGTCACCACCTGCAACGCGTGTCACCTCGACATTGAAACTGGTCAAGGCTGGCGCTGTGAAGTATGTCCAGACTACGATGTGTGCAATTCATGTTACAGTAGAGATGGCGGAGTTAATCATCCTCACAAGTTGACTAATCATCCATCACTCGCTGATCAAAATGCTCAGAACAAAGAAGCAAGGCAGTTGCGTGTCTTGCAGGTAATTATTCTACTGTTCCTTTTCAAAGCTATTGTGGTGCTTCTCTCTTGATTCTTTATTTATATTTTCTCTTTTTGTTTTGAATTTGCAGCTTAGGAAAATGCTGGAACTTCTGGTACATGCATCACAGTGTCGTTCTGCAAATTGTCAGTATCCAAATTGCCGGAAAGTGAAGGGACTATTCCGACATGGTATTCAGTGCAAAGTGCGTGCTTCAGGAGGTTGTGTTCTATGCAAGAAAATGTGGTATCTTCTGCAACTCCACGCTCGGGCCTGCAAGGAATCTCAATGCCATGTACCTCGTTGCAGGTAAACTTTCTTTTAGACATCAAACACTTTGGTTCATTTGAATTTTTTGTGTTGATGATGGTTGGTGAACTTCTCTCTCTCTCTCTCTCTTTCATTCAGTGATCTGAAAGAGCATCTGAGAAGATTACAGCAGCAATCAGATTCACGGCGAAGAGCAGCTGTGATGGAAATGATGAGACAAAGAGCTGCAGAAGTTGCTGGGGGATCAGGTTAATCAAAACTTGTACATTCGGAAAGAACAAATCAAAAGTTCCTTTCTCGGAAAGTTAACAAGATTTGTAGCCAATTTCACTAAGCTCCAACAACTTGATCAAGATCCTTTTGAAGACAAAGAAGAAGATTAAGACAAGCCAGTTAGAGACTAATGGTGCATTTAGCTTTAGGTTCGTGTTTAACATCGCGCAGAGTGTGACATGATTTTCAGAAGCAGAAGAAGAAGAAGAGCAAAGTCAGAGTCTTCTTCAGAGATGAGTCAAGGTTAGTAGATTTGATGTGGTTTGGCTGGGTGATCTTATATACTATACACACGCACACACACTTCTTCACTTGTTTCTATTTATAGTAATTTATTTGTAAAATTTCCATTTCTGATTTGGGAATGGCAATTGTGTAACATATACAGTACCTTAACTTGTTTCTTGCAAGCAAAGTAAGATAGAGAATAGAATGTTTGTCTTTACTTTAGATTCTCTCTTCCACTTTTTATGTTTTGATGAAACTGCTGTAATCACACTCGTAAGTTGTAATCATAGTTATTTAGTTCTTGAATTTGTCTTATGGTACTAATTACTATTTTTGCAAGTTTTGTGTGATTATGCCACGTAAGCATACGATTCTGGTATACGAGAGAGGCAACTAAAATGCAATGTACATTCCATAATATTATGAATTAATTGGCTACTGCATTCAAAAATAGCCATGGTTTCGAATGAAGAAGAAAAACATTTCAGAGCATTTTTGAACGTGAAATAGCCGAGATAAATACAAAAATATGATGTATTTTTGTCTTTGTTTTTATCTACCGTCCATTGCAAGGTAAGTTTCAAGAGGTGATTAAAGAGAGATGTGATCGTTTAAATTTACACCATCTGTTACACTTTGCAATATTAAAAAAAGAAAGTCAAACCACACAAATGAGTTTATCTTATAATCTCATCTGAAATTAGATTATCAGCCAAAAATAAAACCCTTAAATAACAACCATTAGAAAAAGAGGAAATCCCCTAACCCATTACAAAGTCAAACTTTTTTAACACTTTTTTTTTCATTTTCTGAAACCAAATTGAAGTTTCTTTTCTCTTAAAGAGACAAAAGAGGAAGGAGTTTTGTTTTTCTTTTCCTTTGCGTTTGTTATTATTTCTCAAAAAGGAAAGTATGTGGCTACCAAGAGCAAACAATGCAGGAAAGAAAGAGACATGTTCAGTTGCAGTTGCAATAGACAAAGACAAAGGAAGCCAAAATGCTCTCAAATGGACCATCGAGAATCTTGCTTCTCGTGGCCAAACCATTTTTCTAATTCATGTCCTCTCCAAATCACATTCTTCTTCTTCTTCAGGTTCCAACTCTTCGATCTCACATTCATCATTTTAATTAGGCTTCTTCTCCACGGAAAGAACCCAAAGTTTTGTTTCTTTATGTTGCAGATATTGAAGAAGCAACGCCACAGCAGAAGAAGCAATCAGAGAAGTTAGCCAAAGATCTCTTCGTATCCTTCCAGTGCTACTGTTCCCGTAAAGAGGTGTTCATAATCAAACCCTATACTTTTAGG
>CM028691.1:54222856-54522899 GCA_016771965.1 Brassica carinata | reverse complement strand
AGAATATTTACTAAACTGTTCTTATTTTGTGTTTCGTTGGTTTTGCAAACAGGGAGTACGCCATCTAGACCTCGCAGATCAGTTGAATATGATCCTATAAGGTAAGGACATATGAAGCTATTAAACTGATGTCTTTGGTCTAAATGATTCATAGCATTTTGTTATGTTTTCTTTTTGTAGATCACCGTTAGTGAGACGACAAGGCAAACAATATGGGGACTTATATGATTCAGATAGCGACCTTTCTTCATTCATCAGTCCATCTTCACATAGAGACTCTCATGACATCTCCTTCATCAGCTCCGGGAGACCAAGCGTTGACCGCTCTTCCATCACACTTGATTTTCCTGAATCTGGAAGGAGTTCAAGAATATCAACCAGCTCAGAGCAAAGCATTGGGTCACATCGCTTGGGGATTAAGTTCAGTGATCCTGCTTTCCCTAATGAATCATCATCTACATTCTCTGAAGAGAGTGATAGAACACCTTCATATTCATCTCAAGGCGTGGTTAGTAGTAGCTGTTTTACTCAAGATCCTTCACTTTTTTTTTGTCTTTGTTTTAAGTGTTAGTGAACAAACGTAAAACCTGATATTAAATTTAGGGTATATATATTTATTATGTAGACGAATAATTTACATCTTTTTAGACCCGTATTTATACAACCTCAAAACCCGATATTCATTCACCACTTAAAAACATCCTTATCTACTAAAAGATTTAGTTTGACACAACATATGTGGAATTTTACTGAGATTTAAGTCACTTCCAGAATCAAAATAAAGATACATTTCATTTAGAAAGTTTTTTTTGTGTTGTTTCAGGATGATGTTGAAGCTGAAATGAAGAGGCTGCGTCTTGAGCTCAAACAAACCATGGATATGTATAGTAATGCCTGCAAAGAAGCTTTAAGTGCTAGACAACATGTAATAAGATACACTATTTGAGCATCTTAAACTTCAGTTTGGTTCTGTTTAATGAAGTGGAGGGAGATCAGTACATCTATATTGAATGTTTTCTTATTGATCTTTTAGGCGTCGGAGCTGCAGAAGCTGAGAACAGAAGAGGAAAAAAGGTTGGAAGAAGCAAAGAGTTCAGAGGAAGCAGCAATGTCAATAGTGGAGACAGAGAGAGCTAAAGCCAAAGCAGCCTTGGAAGCTGCAGAAGCTGCAAAGAGATTAGCAGAAGTGGAATCTAAGAGAAGAGTGACTTTAGAGATGACAGCTTTGAAGGAATCAGATTCCTTCTCCCACGATTTTGTTAGGTATAGGAAATACACTGTTGAAGAAATCGAAGAAGCTACTTCAAATTTTGATGAGTCTAAAAAAGTTGGAGAAGGAGGCTATGGTCCTGTGTTCAGAGGCTATCTTGATCACACAAGTGTTGCTGTTAAGGTTCTACGCCCTGATGCAGCTCAAGGAAGATCACAGTTTCAGAAAGAGGTTTATAGAAAAAAAAACATTCTTACAAGAGTGTTTTTTCATCTTTACACAAACACATGTTTTTTTTTGCAGGTTGAAGTGTTGAGCTGCATAAGGCATCAAACATGGTGCTTCTTCTTGGAGCTTGTCCAGAATTTGGGATCCTTGTTTATGAATACATGGCCAAAGGAAGCTTAGAAGACAGACTTTTCATGCACGGCAACACGCGGCCGATTACTTGGCAGCTACGTTTCAGAATCGCTGCTGAGATAGCCACAGGACTACTCTTCCTCCACCAGACCAAACCTGAACCTATTGTCCACAGAGACCTTAAACCAGCAAACGTGCTCCTAGACCACAACTACGTCAGCAAGATCAGCGATGTAGGGCTAGCCAGACTAGTCCCTGCGGTAGCAGAGAACGTTACACAGTACCGAGTCACTTCAGCTGCAGGAACGTTCTGTTACATTGATCCTGAGTACCAACAGACAGGAATGTTAGGTGTGAAATCAGACGTTTATTCGCTAGGGATCATGCTTCTTCAGATCTTGACAGGGAAACAGCCGATGGGTTTGACTTATTACGTTGAGCAAGCGATAGAAGAAGGGAGACTCAAGGATATGCTTGATCCAGCAGTACCGGATTGGCCTATGGAGGAAGCTATGTGTCTAGCTAAGCTCGCGCTTCAATGCGCAGAGTTGAGAAGAAAAGATAGACCTGATCTTGGGAAAGAGTTGTTGCCTGAGCTTAATAGGTTGAGAGCTATAGGCGATGAGAGTTTAGGGAATGTGTTTTATGCAGGAAGCCAAGGGAAGTCTCCAAACACTAGCCAAGTCTCCATCTCATCATCTGTGAGTTTTGTTTTTGTTCTAAAACTAATGGTTCATATACATTCCTGTGAGTTTTGTGACCTTATTTGGTTTCTTTCTTGTAGAGTGATCCTTTTGTAACGAGCTCAGAATCTCCTCCACCTGAAGAATCTCAATCCTAGTTTTGGGATAGAGAAAGCAAATCTTACAAGTGGTTTTTTAAATGTTTGGAATCATCTTGTTGAGTCATTAACAGTGAAGATTTGCAGGAGTTAAAAACAAAGGCAGAGAAAGTTTATTTGATGTTCATCAGAAGCTTGAAGAAGACGTTAGGGTAGAGAGCCCTAGAGAATCTGTTAATTCTGTTAAAAGTTCCATATTGTAATAGTTTTTATCAGGGGTGCGCATTTTATTCGTTAAATTTGATTCGATTTTTATTATATTAGGCCCATCAAAGGCATATAAACCCCATTCATCTGATATTGTTAGTTTTTAAACAATCAATATTTATGAAAGAACCGATAATGTAACGGTCCATCTATAGGCCTACCGGTTTGATTAAACCGAAATTGCGAGCTTTGTAAATTAATTTGTCTTTGAAATAAAATGGTTGCAGAATATAATTTCCTACCTTTTAGCTTTTTATGATATTTAACAACTTGTTTTTTGGCTATTGAAAAAAATTACTTTGCACAGAACATTGTTGAAAGTTATATTCTAGTACTGGTTTGTTATTTTATCACAAATTTTAAAAATTAACTTGTTAAAAGAAGAATTGCATAGAAATGTGAAATCTAGTAGAGTGAGAGTTAACAAAATCTCCAAAAGTAAAACTGTGGCTGATTAAATGTCCTCTAACTTGCTTAAAAGTGTCACTAAACTCAAAAACATCTCATTTATTCAGATGAAACGAACACAAAACCATTAATCCATGTGACTCATTCATAATCATAACCAACCTCACTCTCTCTCTACCTCTATGTATGTGCAAAGAGACGGTCTTTCAGAGGAAAACAGGAGCCATGACAAGAGTTATAGTCGCGAGCATCTTGATGAGCACGTGAATGGAGGGACCAGCCGTGTCCTTGAACGGATCTCCCACACTGCAATTTTTTCAAATGAATGCTAATGAGAAAAATCACGTTTATTGAATGCAGCTTTGATTTGAGATTTTTTTTTTGAAGAAAAACGAAATGCTTACGTGTCACCAGTCACCGCTGCTTTGTGAGCTTCACTTCCTTTACCACCGAGTGCACCTGTCTCTATGTATTTCTTTGCATTGTCCCAAGCACCACCCGCTGTGTTCAGGAAAAGTGCCATTAAGATACCACAAACTGTTGCAAACATGAGCATAGACGCTACAACTTTAGCACCAAGCAGAGGTTGTCCTGTGTAGTATCCCAAGATCCGGAACACCAAACCTGAGAGAGAGAGCCCAAGAGGTTTTGTTTTGGTCACAATCTTCTTGATTCAATACAATTAGAGAAAGCATTATTATTAACTTTACCAACTACAATGGGTGATGCTATAGCCAAAGCTCCTGGCTTTATCATTTCCCTCAAAGCTGCAGATGCGACGATGGCAACACAGCGGCTATAATCTGGCTTCTCCTTGTACTCCTGTTAGAGGAAGTTAGTTGCGTTAGTCAACAACGACAAGCCAATAATCATAGCAGAAGAGAAGAGTATGCTCACCATTATGCCAGGCCTCTCGATAAACTGTCTTCTTACTTCGTTAACAACCTCTTGTGCAGTTCGACCAACTGCTGCGCATGCCCAAGCACTAAAGAGGAATATAAGCATGGAACCCAATAATCCACCTACGAAGACTTCTGGGATAGCAATATCAACCTGTTTTTTTAATCACATGATGAGTATAAGAACCTGTCTGAACATAAAGGATACACAACAAAGGTTTTGTAATAACATTTACCTCTTTGAAAGACACACTAGCAAACGCTGAAACCTCGTCCATATACGCACTAAAAAGAAGGAACGACGCAAGTGCAGCAGATCCAATGGCAAACCCTTTTGTTGTTGCTTTTGTTGTGTTCCCAACAGCATCAAGAAGATCAGTGATCTCACGGACACTCTCTGGCTACACGAAGACATTAATTACATCTACATAAAGTATAAAATATAAAACAGAGAAGTATTTCGAACCAATCATGTGACGTTTTACCTGCTGGCTCATCTCGACGATCCCACCAGCGTTATCAGCTATGGGGCCAAACATGTCCATAGTAAGAACATAAGCTGCAGTGCTTAGCATTCCCATAGTAGCAACAGCTGTTCCGAATAGCCCTCCAGTGGGGATTCCGTTTTCGTCAACTAGTCCCGAGGTATTGCCCAGCCAATAAGCAGATATTATAGCAACACTTATAACCAAGACGGGAAGAGCTGTCGATTCCAGACCCAAGCTGACCCCAGCGATTATATTGGTTCCGTGACCAGTCGAGCTAGCGAGAGCCAACGTCCTAACAGGCTCATGCTTATAGTCTGTATAATATTTGGATATCCAGACGAATGCATAGGCTGTGATGATGCCAACCAACCCACATAGAGCGAAACTGAACCATGCGGATGGAGCTTGTTCGGTGTAAAGCAACCAGCGAGTGGACTATAAAACATAAATAATGATGTCAGAAGAAGATTAAAGAAAATTAATGAGAAGTTTGAAGCCAAAATACACAGAAGGAAGAAGAGAGTAAATGGTCTGTGTCGACAATATTACCGCGCCAAAAGTCAAAACCGCTAATATAATAGTCAGAGAATATCCTTTCTGAAGTACAGCCATTGGATCCTCTACCGGAGATTTAACGCTAGCATTACGTGTTCCTTTGATTGATAATATACCAATGGATGATATTACCAAGTCAAAAGAATGAACAACTAGAGGAAATAGGATAAAGCCTGATGGATCTGCGTGATACATAAAAATTCGAGTTAGCACAGATTGACGCAGTCAAGCGTAACTAACACTACATATTTTTTTATTTTTTTTACTCATATGTCATGAAAGTAGTCTTCCTACAAGGTATTCTAAACTACAGCACAATACAAATCCAATACGGCTTATCAAATCCTACTGCGTAAAAATGTATCCTCAAGTCACCACGGATATAGTGGCCAAAACAACCATAAAGCGTAGATTATTCTTGAAAACAAGAAGTACAATTTTATGAGCTTAAGTTCTCTATACAATTTCTTAGGGTTGCATTTCAAATTATAATCTTAGATGTCCTTTTGATCAGCATAAGTCAGGAACTCAAACCATAGATCAGATATATTTCATGTAAGAGTAACTTTTAATGAGAGATCCCTACACACACCTTCAATTTTGCACTTCTTTGCCATTGTTCCACCTAGTATCATAGCGCTGATAATTTCTGCAGCTATACTTTCAAATAAATCAGCACCTCTGGCAGCACAGTCCCCTACATTGTCTCCAACCTACAAGAAGATGAAAAATAGCTTTAAAAGGCAAAAAGATAACCTTTCAAGACTTTGAATTTGGCGAGTATACTGTAGAGTCTACATTGAGCATGCACAGAAAATCGTGAAAGTAAGAGCCAAAAAGGACAAAGATGGAATACCAAATCAGCAATAACAGCAGGATTTCGAGGATCATCCTCAGGAATACCCTGCTCAACTTTTCCGACGAGATCTGCCCCAACATCAGCTCCCTTAGTGTATATTCCACCACCCAACTGAGCAAATAAGGCGACAAACGAAGCACCGAAACCATATCCGACGAGAAGAAGAGGCACTGTAAGTGATACAGAAAGATTCAATCAACAAATCTAACAAGCCAGTAGATCATGAAAGTATACGGCTTTCAGAACTGAGTCTATGCACACCGTTTCTGGTTGAGTATATAGGGTTGACTGCTCAACCCAAGTCATAACATAATTAAGCAAATACTGCTCATTACTGAAAAATTGATCCTTCGAATTTTAAAAATAATCTTCTGAACTCTGTGAAATGATCTATAGGGTATGCAGACAAGATGAAAATGTAATTTAACTTTCATAGAAAGCAGAAAAGAGGACTTACGGTCATTAACACTCATAGAGCCTGGAGAATCACCCACTCCCAACAAAACATAAAACGTAGAGTAAAGGATGGCGATACCAATCACAGCCATACCAACAACAACCAGGGCTGAAAACCCACCAGCACGGACGGCTATCTGCATTGTATCTCCTTCTTAGTATTTGGTGATATGTGCTCGTCGTGCGAAAAATAACTTAACTTAAAAAAAAAAGAACCTGCAATGCTTCTCTCGCAGATCGTCTAGCAGCACTGGAGACCCGCACATTAGCGCGAACTGACACCCACATTCCAACATATCCAGCAATACCTGAGCATAGCGCCCCCAAGAGAAATGCGGCAACAGTAATATAAGCAGACATCGCCCTACAGAAAACAGTAATATAAGCCAAGTACCATTCATAACACACAAAAAAAAAGATTAAAAGAATCGTGTGTAAGTGATCATGCATATTCACCTTCCTAAACCAGCAGCCTCTTGCTGTGGAGTCAAGCTACGGAACAGATATATGCAAAGAATCACAAAGGCTAGCAAGATAGCCATCTTGGATATAGTGCTATACTGCGTTCTGAAAAACCCTTCAGCTCCATCACGTATAGCATCTGATATCTAGAAAAGTAAGAGAATCACCTCGCAAATTAAAATTAAGAAAGTTCAATAGGAACAAAGAAGAAAGGAAAGTCAACATCATGATTAGCAACACAAATAATTAGAGCGAGCTTACCTGAACCATCTCTGGAGGTCCTTCATCTTTGGCTAAAACCCACTTGGTTAGATATAGTGACAGAAGGAAGCTGATGATGCATACAGTGAAGACGAACAAGATGATAGGAGAAGTACTAGCTCCCATGAAAAAGATCGCTCCAAAGCAGATCAGCAGAATTATAGAAAGAACACGAACATTCAATCTCCTAAGAATCCGGAATATCTGCCACACACAAAAAAGATTAAAAGAATCGTGTGTAAGTGATCATGCATATTCACCTTCCTAAACCAGCAGCCTCTTGCTGTGGAGTCAAGCTACTGAACAGATATATGCAAAGAATCACAAAGGCTAGCAAGATAGCCATCTTGGATATAGTGCTATACTGCGTTCTGAAAAACCCTTCAGCTCCATCACGTATAGCATCTGATATCTAGAAAAGTAAGAGAATCACCTCGCAAATTAAAATTAAGAAAGTTCAATAGGAACAAAGAAGAAAGGAAAGTCAACATCATGATTAGCAACACAAATAATTAGAGCGAGCTTACCTGAACCATCTCTGGAGGTCCTTCATCTTTGGCTAAAACCCACTTGGTTAGATATAGTGACAGAAGGAAGCTGATGATGCATACAGTGAAGGCGAACAAGATGATAGGAGAAGTACTAGCTCCCATGAAAAAGATCGCTCCAAAGCAGATCAGCAGAATTATAGAAAGAACACGAACATTCAATCTCCTAAGAATCCGGAATATCTGCCACACACAAAAAAGATTAAAAGAATCGTGTGTAAGTGATCATGCATATTCACCTTCCTAAACCAGCAGCCTCTTGCTGTGGAGTCAAGCTACTGAACAGATATATGCAAAGAATCACAAAGGCTAGCAAGATAGCCATCTTGGATATAGTGCTATACTGCGTTCTGAAAAACCCTTCAGCTCCATCACGTATAGCATCTGATATCTAGAAAAGTAAGAGAATCACCTCGCAAATTAAAATTAAGAAAGTTCAATAGGAACAAAGAAGAAAGGAAAGTCAACATCATGATTAGCAACACAAATAATTAGAGCGAGCTTACCTGAACCATCTCTGGAGGTCCTTCATCTTTGGCTAAAACCCACTTGGTTAGATATAGTGACAGAAGGAAGCTGATGATGCATACAGTGAAGACGAACAAGATGATAGGAGAAGTACTAGCTCCCATGAAAAAGATCGCTCCAAAGCAGATCAGCAGAATTATAGAAAGAACACGAACATTCAATCTCCTAAGAATCCGGAATATCTGCCACACACAAAAAAAACGAACTTTTTACAATTTCAAAGGACAGTAAACAAAAAAATGCTCAAGAAACAAAGAAGCTGAAGGCAGTTAATAACACAATACAAGATTTGTTGTAGCAAATCTTAATGATCTGACGCAAAACCAAGAAGAAAAAAGCACTAACCAGTGGAGAGTAGGTTTTACTACGCATGCTGGGAAAAGCCCTAGGCCTGCTGTCATTGAAAGACAACAAACTGGCCTGCTCAACATCTTCATCCATCATCATCTTTTGACCTCAACTTTCCCTCCGGAGAGGCGTAAAATCAGTACTGCGGGGGCAACTCCGCCACTGAACTTGAACTTGGACGTTGAATTTGTGATATATATATATATATATATATATACTACAAAATTGTCTTGCAAATGTTAACACCACTTGATAAGTTACCCTCAATTCCTAACTAGATCGAAGTTTCCACCTAATCGAAGAACCTGAGGAAAATAGAAATTTATTAATTAATTCATGATTTTTCTCTTCACCTACCAAAATTCAAAATAAAGTTTTCTGTCGTTTTCTATGTACGCAAAACGTAACGACAATCAAATGCAATAAACAAACATCGCATGAAACCCCTCCCCCAAAGATCTAAGACGAAAGGGACTATGCATCCGACTTCACCAATTATACTCTCTTGAATCGCGTTAGATCTAAGTTCCGTTACTAAAGAGAAGATCTACACCTGGAAACTGAATGCGTTAAGTAAGCGAGAAGAGAAATTATACGGCGGCTTTTTTCCGGGGGAATGATCAGGAGGAAACCGCCATCAGCGTCAGCTTCTCCTTGCCCAACGAACCGCTCTCTCCTCCTCTCTCTCTCTCTTGTCTCCGAATACTTTTCAGAGAACTTTCGGAATATTTTTTATTTTTTTTTGTCGTAAAAATATTAATTTCCTTCTCCTTTGTAAAAAAAAAAGTAATCTCATTATTTTTCACTCCTTAGTGAGTGTAGTGACACATCCTATCCAATGAGACACTGCCACTTCTCACTCTTCTCGTTTAAGTAATTAATTATCCATATTGCTCCAACTATTAAAAGTTATCTAAAACACCCATCAAAATTTAAAATGTTTGCTCTGTCGAGAAAAAACAAAATTTTTGCTATTAGGCCGTCGAGTTCACCCCACATATATGGGCCTAGCCCACCTTATATCTACATTTCCGGCCACGATCATGACAGAGCTCTCCTCTAATCGTCCATCTCCGGCTTTACTAATCTCTGCCCGTGTCTGTACTTTAGAAGTTTAAAGAATTGATCAGCAGTTACCATTTCTCTGAGGATTCTATTATCTCCTAGGAGCTAATGATTTGAAGAGGATGTTCATACGTACATCAAAACAGCATATTTTAAACCAAACCAGGACAAACATAGGTTGCTCAAAAGGTACACGGCAAGTGTGAACAAAAAAAAACGAAACAAAATGATGAATATTATGAGAAACACCAATAGGTTTTTCAGTATATATTTGGACAATAAATAATTAACTTATTGAATTGAGAGGGTACATGAAATCAAAGAGTTGACTCATTTGGCTGTACCTTATTACCATCAAAACGAAAACATACAAAAAAACAATCAAACATATAACAAGCACAGCCGTAGTTTCATGACGTTCGCAGGGATAAACTCGCTCGTTCGAACCAGACCACCGATAAATAGAATACCGACCACTATCATAGTTGTTTGGCTCAAAACAACACAAGAGAACACTTTTTAAACTTGCGGAGACTCTCTCTGACAGAAGCTTACCGAGTTTCATCCTCCAAGGCACGGAACCCAGCAGAGAGATCCTCGTACAGTTTCTTGAATTTCGCCACCAGCGCAGCCTCACCTTCTGCTGGATCTTCGAACTTCTGAGACCTGTTATTTCCATCATCGACCACTTCAGTTCCAGACACATTTCACTAGAGAAGCTATATAATGATTGGTTCATGGAGAAACTGAGGGGGGAGAAATTTACACTAAACGATAGAAAAGATCTCCCAAGCGATGCTTGATGAGAGTGTAAGTAATCTTTTGACCATCCATTCCAGCTGCTCTCTCAACCGCCTGTTGTATCACCCACCAACATTTTGAGACCAAAGTTACAATTTACGGGGCAAAAACCAATTCACCCAAAAAAACATAACCACTTCACAACGCATATTATTACCTGATTGGCTAGGTTGTAGAAATGGATAATGTTACGCATCATCCACACAGACTTGTAGAAAGGGCAGAATTTGTCATATCTGTCAAAGATTCATCAAAGAGTAAATAACACGTTGAGAGAGAACTAAAAGCAAAACGAAAGGAGACAAATCGTACGGTGTGAAAGCGTTTTGAGCAAGGTAGTCTTCCCTCAACAGCTTAGCTGTTTCCAAGGTGATTTTGTCACCTTCCGCTAGCGCATCTTTTCCCACAAGCTGCACACAAAGTGTAATGCACAGGTCAAATAAGTTCCTTCAGGAAAAAAATATCTGCCGAAGAGTGATTTTCTTCTATAACTTGAGTCACTAGTCACAACATTAGTCAGTTTTGAATGCATAGGCGAGACGTACCTGGACAATTTCATTAAGATCATCTTCCCTCTGCAACACCTCTCTGGCCTTTGTCCTGATGTTGATGAAATCTGGATCGAACTTCTCATAGAAAGATTCCAATGCCTGTAAAAACCAAACAAAATTTTTATATATAACAAGAAGTTCGAGATAGTATACCGCAACAGGTTTGAAGAAGAACGGGAATGTTTAAACATACCGTCGAATACTTTGAGTAGGAAATCAACCAATTAACAGATGGAAAATGCTTTCTCTGGGCAAGCTTTTTGTCCAAACCCCAGAAGACCTGCAGGAAAAAAAGCAACAAAAATGGACGAGTAAGGACGTAAGCATAGAGGAAAAATGACAATATATAAGAATCTAAGCAGATCTTAGATTATGTTATGTACAAGTACAATGGAAGATGGGGAAACAGTTATGAAGTAGATAGTCACCTGCACAATACTAAGGGTTGCAGAAGTCACAGGATCTGAAAAATCTCCACCAGGAGGTGAAACAGCACCAACAATTGTGACACTTCCATCACGCTCTGGTCCCCCGAGACATTTTACTTTACCAGCACGTTCATAGAAAGATGCTAAACGTGCTGCCAGATAGGCAGGATAACCACTGTCAGCAGGCATTTCAGCCTAGAAAACAAATGTGAGTCAAGAAACTGTGAAATTAAGAGTAGCAGGATAATACGAAAATCCATACACCAAAATTGAGAAGCAATAGATTACCAGCCGTCCTGAAATTTCTCTCAATGCTTCTGCCCAACGGGAAGTTGAGTCTGCCATCATACTAACATTCATTCCCATATCTCTAAAATATTCAGCGATGGTGATTCCTGGAGTTCACATTACCCCAAACAAAAAAAGTGAGGGTCGTAATAAAAGAAAGGTTTGTAAGTGCTTTATGACATTGGAAGATGAGATCTGGGCTTCTTTGAATTACCTGTGTAAATTGAGGCTTCACGAGCAGCCACAGGCATGTTAGAGGTGTTGGCAACCAGTGTGGTACGTTTCATGACAGATTCCTCACGACCATCTGGCAACGTCATTGTCAATTGTGGGAAGTCCATAAGCACCTAATTTATGAGAAACCATCAGACCAATTTTTATTTAATGTGTGTGATCAATTGGAGGCATATTAAGAAGGAGAAGAGGCATACCTCAGCCATTTCGTTTCCTCTCTCTCCACAACCAACGTAAACAACAGCATCGGAGTTGGAGTACTATGTATTAAAGAACACATTAGCTCTGGAAATTTGATACATCACTAATTAACTTAAGCAAAATCCAAGTGTCACAGCCTACCTTGGAAAGTGCCTGACTGATAACAGTTTTACCACAGCCAAAAGCACCAGGAATAGCACAAGTTCCACCAAGAACCGAAGGGAAAAGAGCATCAAGGACACGCTGGCAACAGGGAAAAGAAAATTTTCAGCAAAATACATCTTCGAATGACTATGACCACTGTATCAAATGTAAATCACCTGCCCCGTAAGTAGAGGAGTATCGGCAGCAAGTTTGGATGCAACTGGCCTAGGCGTACGTACAGGCCAGCTCTGACATATTATCAAACAAACCAATTTTACAAAGTGACCGGATAGCTAAACGTTTGCGAGTGGGAAAATTTAAGATGCGTTCAAACCTGAAGCATGGTGTACGATTTCTTAACCCCCTGGAACTCAAGTTCTAGCACTGTGTCCTGGTAAATGAAAAAAACACAGTCAAGCAGCCATGAGAAGAAAGTATATCTTTTTTCCAACAGGAAGTAGTAACAAGAGATCAAGTCAACAATGAAGGAAAAGAAAGAGTTTTGAATATATTTGATTTATCTCGTCTGAGAGAAAGCTAAACTCAAACCTTAAGGGAATATTGACCAGCTGGAGCAAGGTAAGTGATCTTCCCCATGGCATCAGGAGGAAGGGCAACACGGTGTGTCATCAGAGTGTTCTCGAAGACGGTCTGCATTCCAAAGTTATGTTTGACTATCAGAAACAGAAAACTACTTGCAGTGCAAACAAGAGAAACCCCATGGTAATTGTACAACATATATTGGCTTTGCCAAGTTTTAATTAAGGAGGTGACCAATGAACTTACAGCATACAAGTCACCACCAGTTATTGTGTCTCCCTCGACTGCAACCAACTCAAATTACAGTTGACATCAGGATTAAAACTACACAAAATCTTTCATAGAGAGAAATACAGGAAGTAAAACACATTACCAAAATCATTGGGCTGGAACTCCCAAAGACAATCTTTGTCAAGAGCAGGAACAGACACACCACGAGGGATGTACACATCACCAGATCTTTTCGCAATAGTCTTCAAAGGCCTCTGTGATATACAAAAACAACGAAACCAAAGAATACTGAGACGCCACCCAGATTGTAATGTTATAACAAACAAACAAAAGTCTATACTTCATGTCTAGCAAGATTCTAAATCCAACTGAACCTGGATTCCATCGAAGATATTCCCCAATATTCCTGGTCCAAGCTCCACAGAAAGAGGCTGAAAAAAATTTCAGGACAAAATCTATGTTAGCTGCAGACGAACAACCCCAAAGAAAAAAAACGGAGATGAAGAAGAGACGAACCTTGTGTGTTCGAAGAACAGGATCATTAACCGTCAATCCAGCTGTCTCCTCGTACACTGATACAAAAAAGGAAGTATCTCAATTTCACAGAAGGGCCAAGTTCAATCTTAGATCCAAGAATCAGACAAGAGAGATACAATGAGCAATAAAGTCAAACCTTGGATGGTGGCGGAATCTCCTTCAAGACGGATGATTTCTCCGATAAGGTTATCATTACCAACACGCACTAACTCGTACATAGCAGCACCAGCCATACCATCGGCAACAACGACGGGACCTGAAACCTGCATCGCAAAAAAACTTTTATATATATATATATCACCAAAACAAGAAATCAACAGAGAAATGTCAAACCACTAAGAAGTATCATCAGATCACATCAGAAACTATATCATTCGAGTTGCTTAGCCAAGACGAAATCAACAGATTCAATCAAGGTCATTTGCATAGTAACTGAAAGAGAAAAATCAGAGTTCTCGAAAACAAATCTAACTTTCCTTGTATCATCAGATCGACTTAATATATAATCCTATAACATAGATACGCAGAAGAATCAAAATGATACGAGATCGACGATACCTTGCGAACGTAACCATACTCGCTCTCCTTCTCATCGTCCTCGAACGTCGTGAGCTTTCCTGCGTAAAACGGCGGCATTTTCGCAGCAAACAGAGAGATTTTCAAATCCGATCGAGCAGGGAAACAAAATTCACCTCCTGAAAAAATGGCGAGATCCGATCAAAATACAGTCGGATCAGAAACGGTCAAAACGTCTAAGCGAGATCGGAGATCAAGGAAGAAGATAACATTTCCGATTCGAAATCAGATAGAGAGAGAGAGAAGGAGATCCTCACCAGTGAAGAGTGGTCACGAGAAGAGGAGAGGGAAGGGGAGGCACGTAGTAGATATTTACAGAGTTGTAGAAGAAGTTTGATCTGATTGACGAAATCGTGGGGGCGATCCTCTACATGACATCACACCGTTACGCTTGTGGATTCATTCGGCTCCGTGCGAGATAGCCACGTGACATATGGGCTTTTTAAGGCCCATGAGTCCGTCCGTATATTATGCATTTATGCTTCTTTTTCGTTAGGATGGAGAGTGATGATGATGATATGCGTTGAAAAATGATCCAAAACAGAGTACTGTATGGAGAGTGATGATGATATGCGTTGAAAAATGATCTTCTACATCAGATCTAGGAACTCTCAATTCTCATTCACTCGTAAACGGCTACATTTCTCTCCTTCTCTCTCTCAGAACGGCTACATTTCTTTCCTTCTATAAATTCACAAACAGGCCAGCCAAAGTATCTACACCGAGCAGCTTCTAAATGTGCTTGTTTACTCTAAGAGAGGAAGCTCTTTCGCCATAGAGTGTACCGTGATTGTAAGAAGAAGCTTCTGAAAGTGCTTGTTTACATTTATCTCGTATGTTTTTCTCTGGCGGAGGACTCTCGTGTTATCATCAGCTGATAACTCCCCACAGGTATTATAACTGCCATGAATAAAGAATCCTCTAAGCTCTATATCAACGCTGTTACATAGTCTCATTTAGTGTGTATATATGTGACGAATCTTCTCTCTGGTTTTTTTGTGAAATGTTATAGGCATTTGGGTTCCAAGTGGAGAATATTGATGCAGCTGGTAGCTTCACCTACTGAGGCTGGTGATCCTTTCGAAAGGTAAAAGTCATTTGAAACGCCCCAGTGCATATATATGATGAGAGAAAAAAAAAGTAAATTTAGTGGCTTTTACCAAAAAAAAAAAGTAAATTTAGTGGCGTTTTGGGAGCTTGAAGCATGTCTCGGCAGAGCTATATTTTGTTTCTCTTGATGATGATATTCAAGTTCTTCGTCCATTTTTTTATTATTATCCCTTGCAGTATGTCTTGGAAGAACTTGATCTCTTGTGCCAATGCAATGATACAAAAGCAGAACCAAATTTCAGGTTCGTCAAGTTTTCTTCCTGTGTTTTTATTTTAACATTTTTGTGCTCAATGTAGAAAGCAAAAATTGAGCTTGTTGCAAAAGAAGTTAAAGAAATGTCTCAGAGATTGATTGATGCAAATGGAGATGGTATACTGATCATAACTGATTGATTCAACCTTTGTCAATTTCAGTTTTGTGAATCGGTTGTAACATGTAGTATTTTGCTTTGATTCATGATGATGCAGGTGTGATGTTTTGGATCTACGAGCAGATGATTCCCGTCAGGTGTTGCTTGTTAGAGTGAGCACTATGATAATACGCATTAAGTTTCCACGTGTCTCGAGCATGTACAATCATGGTTTTATAATTTTGATCGTCACGAACATCTACTTCACCGACAATCTAGACACCGTTTCTCAGCCGTGTGAGTGATTTTTTAATGTCTTCTTTCTCGTTTAAAATTTTTTTTTTTTTTGTTAAAAAGTTTTTCTCTGAGGGGAAATTCTATATTACTGGACTGATAATGGGATAACTTTGTTGTAAATTCGTGTAAACAAATAGAAAATACGGCCGGTCACTGATTTTTGATCTATGATGGTAAGAGATTGTTATGATTTATTTGTCTTTTTTACACTTACGATCACTTAGTCATTCCTCATCAAATCTTGCAATAGACAATTTTCCCTCTCGCATTTTTACGGTTTTCTTGTTTTGTTTGCTTGTGTGTTTTCTTGTTTTACTTGCTTGTTTCGTGTGTTTGTGTTTTGCAGGTTTGCTCAGTGGCCTAGAAGTGGAAGCAGTGTGTCTCTGTCTATGCAGCTGTTACGTTGTGGCCTCACACCAGACCATTTAAAAAGGCAACTTCTTATCTTTGTCTATCTCTGAGTCTGTCGTTCACTAAACAACATTCATGCAAATGTTGTCTATGGTTTTGATTGACACGCCTACTCTCTGGAACAGAGGTGTATATGAAAAAGAGGTAAAGATTTTTTGTTCGAGAGGAATTAGTTTCGACCATGGAGGAATGAATGACCAAGGCGAAGAGCGATCCTTTTCACTAGCAACAAGGTATGCTATAGTAGTAACCCTTGAAACGTGTTTAAGAAGAAAGAAGCATAAGGATCTGATTTTGTAACAATGTAATATTGTTTAGGCTATTTTCAAACACCCAAATATATGCATGTGGGGGGGATTCAGATTTGCTACCCTCAGGTAACGTCTTCACTTGCCATAGATGGAGGCTTAACATTGATTTCTCACGTTAGAAACATCAATGGCAAGGCAAGCCCTTTAGCTTCTTATTCACTTATCATACTTACCTCTCTGTCTCAGATATAAAGGTAGAGTAAAAAACATTCTGTATTTTGGTGAAAACAACCTCAGCAAAGGAGAGCTTTTGACAGAATAAGGCGACGCAATAACCTTTGAATCTGAGGTAAAGATCATGCAAACATGGCTAGTGAAGAACAAACAAAGCTATCTTTTTGGTTAACTCATCATATCAGAATGTTTCTTTTGGTTTCAGATGGACAGGACTTACATTAGATCGCCCAAAGTGGTAGCAGTTCTTGACCATGAACGGAATCGAACATATGTTATTGGAAAGTAAGGTCTGTCTGTAAAGATATTCAGACAACACTTAAGTTTGTTGATTACTAGTTTTTTACATGCTATTGTTTCCTGAGTTTATGATGGTGATGATGCAGTGGTATGGAAGCCAGGAGTATAATGAACTGTTAAGTCCAGTTTCTGGTTTGATGATCAACTTGAACATCCTAAAGAACATTATGCTGATTCTTATCTCTTTTAGAATCACATCCTAAAGAACATTATGCTGATTCCATTTGCAAGTAAGTCTCTGCAGTTTTTTTGTACTTGGGAAGGATCTTCATCGTTTTGTTTCAGTTTTCCTCCTTGCATTTTAAGCTGCTTTGCTTGTTCAATCTAGCTTTCGGATTCACAGCATATTAACCAGAAACAGTGCATGACTCTTGCATTACTACTAAGTTTGGGAAAATTAGTAGCAACATTTAACAGAAGTCATTGACAAAAAACGCTGGGGACATCTTAGTTTTTCTCTAGCTCTGAAGTTTATTATGTAGCACGACCATACTCTAGCAGCAGAGCTAAGACAAGAAACAAAAAAAAGTAGTCTCTCTTTAATTCATGTAAGTGCCAAATTAAGAACTGAGATTGAAAGGAGTAAGAATCTGTGTGTTTGTTTACCCTAAACCCTGGAAAGCACTCCTACTTCAGCTACGATTTGCCTCATCTATTACAAAAAGCAGCATCAAACATAAGAGAGTTTGACGTTGTGAAGGCTGAGGATGACAAAAGACGAGAGATAGAGGTGCAAAAAAAAAAAACACCTCATTGAACCTGCGACCATCTAATCTTAAGACCTTCAGGGTTTACGTACTCCATTGTTGAGAATATCAAATGATTCGAGTTACTGAAAAACAGAGACTAAACCCAAATTTCGATACTTTCTGCTTTTCCAGAAACGAGAACCAACAATAACTCTGAAAGAAGCCGGGAGAGAGAGAGAGAGGAAGAGACTAAACCAAGTTCGAGATACCCTTTCTAGAACAACGATTCCATAATATAACTATTTTTTGTGCTCAGTGTAGAAGAAAGCAATTTGACTTGTTCATTTAGCCGGTCTTACAATCCCAGTGTTTGTTTCAGAGCACCTTTCAGCTCATGTGGGACTTTACTTCCAGACAAGATAGACGATTTGCCTTAACTCAGCTGTTGACCCGATGCTTTTGCCGTATATATATCAATAATTTTCATCAACTCAGCACACTGCATGGCATCTGCTAAAGAAAATACTATCATCTGCAAAGATGATGTATATAGATTGACATGCTCTAACAATCTTCAAACCCCAGATCCTCCCTTCTCCTTTTTCGGCTCCTCTAAACTGTGAGATTAGCGCTTCTGTAAGGATGATGAACATGAAAGAAGATAAAGAATGGCCTTCTCTTATCATAAGGCTAAAGTTTCCAGATTTTTATTTCCTTCAGAAATTTAACTGATCAATGTTTTTTTTTTCTTTTCAGATAACAATATTTATATACACAAACAAACGGTACAAACTTACAATCATATGATACATGCCAACCACATCAAATCATATCTTACAATCATATATTTCACCTTAAACTCATCATAGACCACTGGTTCATACCCACCACCGATGATGGGAGTGCTGGCCTGATCATGGGCACACGTTTCACTAATGAGATTGCTGCTTCATTCACCACCTTCTTCTTATCATCATCAAGGAGGACCTTAAGCTGCTGCAAGGTACGAGGGCTCTTCCTCTTCTTCATCATATGATACAATCTCCGCCCTAGAATCACAAAACCCACCACTGCTGCTGCCGCCACGGAGAAAGACCAAATAGGATTAACTCTGAAAACACAATACTTCAAAACGTCACTAATCGGAATCTTCCACCACACAAATATCCTTCCTTCTCCTCCAGATGAATCATTAGAAACAGACTTTTCTTCTACAGAAACTGGCGATTCCTCTGATTTCTCAGAACCTAACTCGTTCTTCACATCATCGTTATCCAGATCATCGATGCTAGAATCGGACCATAGCTCGCTAAAAAGCTTGGGGCCGTAAGGAGCGTCGGAGCTAGGTTCGATCCAGCCTGGACTACCGGATCGAACAGATCCGTCTTCGTCTACCGCATCGGCATCGACGCGACACACACGGTTCGAGTTCTCGATAGAGAAGTAATCGAAGGTGACCATACCTTGCGTGGTGGTGCCATCTTCGATCTCCTCCTCCAAGCTCTTCGGATTCTCCTCGTCCTCCTGAGGAGCAGCAGACCTCTCGATCACCACTTCCCAGTCTTCTTGAAGAAGCTCTCCTTCCATCTCAGAGTTTAGGGTTCGTTTCTTTGGACGAGAAATAAAACTGATAAATGTTTTAATATCCTCTCTCTTATTTAAAATTTTAAAATAAAATAAAAATGATTTCTTAGAATTTATAGATACGTAACTCTTTTTATTCAACCATTCCCTTCTTTATTCTCATAGCTCTTCTCTAATTCGAGCTATGTTTTTTTTTTTTTAATTTCATGATTTGCCTTTCCTTAACCAAAATAGAAGGGAATTGAAAGTTGGGGGGCACACGTGCGGAGATTCAGCGTGTGGCTACAAAGCTTACACGTGGTTTGCAAGACAAGAGTGTGGACAATATTTTTCGAGAAAGAGTTAGTCAAGCTGTGCATCTTCACAGTTCTACTTCAAAATTATGTCCTCTTTTTTTTTTTTTTTTACTCAACTTCAACTTTTCATTATCCAAATCATGGTAATTAGGATTACAACCTCACAAAATTTTCATCCCACATACAACACCGGAATCTAGTATCACCCAGAAACACTTGGAAGGATTCTATGCTACCCGAATCAACCGATGTTACATTTTTCACCACTACGAGAACAAGAACATCCCACTACTCGGAATGAATCGTCTCTTAAACTACTAAATTCTACCACTAAATACGAAACATATCATTTGTCAAGCAGACACCAATAATGAGAATTCTATGAAAAACACATAGCAAATGGAACTATTAATCACACTTTTAGGCTCGACCATTACTTCATCACCGGAAAAGAGCTGCTTCTCACTATTGAGAGAGATTTTCAATTTGAGAACTTTGCAACTGGATTAGAGATCGAAAGAATTTGACCGACCGGTCACTTCCTCAACAAACCGACGCATACACCTCTCTGTATGTCTGAAGGCTTCAAGACAGCGGTTTCTCCCTAATTAAACCATGATTACCGCAAAAATATTACCAAGTAAAGCTAAAACCAAGTCTGGAGATCAATTCAAGAATTAACTGTTGGTCCCAAATGATAGGAATTCAGCCTGTGAACCAACAGTACCCACACCAAGGCGCATAGCAAACTCAGTTGTTGTTACGGTTCATAGCCCAAAACCGGTCACAAGAACCGAACTGAAAGACGGACCTTGGCAGCAGCTAACACGTCTAGTATATTAAATCGTGGCTTGAAGAAATGCGGGGCTCGACCACCGGAGTGAGTCGCGACCCATTTGCCGGTGCTGGAAAGACGAGCTTCGCCACGCATATCCAACCAACCCCAATACTCCAGATGCAACTCCGTTATCGTGAAGCTTGGCGCATGTTGTCCCCGAGAACCAGGGAACAAAATTCTGCTCACCACCTGTTGTACCTCTCCTCCAACCACCATACCGCCATGCATGGAAGCAGATCTAAGGTGACAAAGGCATCTTACCAGAGCCACGTGCGGTTGTCGTGAAGATTCACCGGAGAGCTAAAGAAGAGAAAACCAGATTCGGATGGATCTTCAGTCCTAAAAACGCCGACTCCCTTCTTCATTGCCTCACCTTGGGTCTCGCCGTCTCTCCACAAGGATACGTGAACCGCCTCCGTCAAGCACGCAGCAAATCCGGAGTTTCTCGGCCTTTACAGAGCAGATTGTATATTGACTAAGGGATGACTGGAAGAAAGGGAGAAAAGTAAAAAGAGTAAAGTGATGTGCCCCAGTCCGATGATCAGTCCATGAAATCAGACCAGCATGTAGATCAGAACGTCCAGAATTTTCATCCGAGGTTCACTGTCCCGACCGTACCGAACAGATTGACCAAGCCGTGTACCGGATCGACCCGCGTACGTCTGGAATGGAGCTCCAACTGAATCCTCGTCTAGATGACCGAATTCACCGTACTGAAGCTCGTCTTTCCCGTCTTGTTCGCCATTCTAAGACCAACGGTCAAGCCATAATCAACTTAGCTCGAGCGGATTTCGATTAAGTCTGTGCCTTCTCCCTTTTGGCTAGTTTGACCTGTAACGGCGACCGTACTGATGAACTGATCCGACACTTCGATCAGTTCATGAACTTTGACCACCCAAATCTCTCTAAGACAAGGATACAAAGGCTTTCAGATGACTTAGCCTCCGTTTGGACCAGATCAGTTCGTGAGAATCACCCATCCGAATATGAAGACCGAACCGGACCCGTGCTAATCCTTACCGGGGGACGTGCTGTCCAATACATTGAATCTGGATAAGGGTAGCTGAAGGGTCCATCGGCCAGTCAACCACATTTTCCGTGCCTTGACCAGATCTAGTCAAAATTTTATTTTCTATGTTTTGTTTTTCCTTATTTTCTATTTATTTCCTTTGACCACAAAGTTGTATAAGTATGAAAATTCTTTGATGAATAAAGCATTCGATTTTCCTTTCAACTTTTAAGAGTTTCTACTCTCTTTGTTCTTTACTTAGAACATACTTAGTTTCCGAGCAAACGACCCTTCTCTTGTTGGACCGGTGCGTCACATCCGGCAACAAAGAAGTCCGGTAGTATCATTGGGCCATCCGCAACCCATTGTGTCACCAATCGACCCATCAATTCTCTTTCCTTCCTGATCGAGTTCATATCCAAACATACCGATCGAGTGTCCGTTCCTAGGGTTCTTCAGAAAGGGAAGAGGTGGTCGCCTCCAGCAAACCGACGGAGTGGCGGCCGGAGCTAAAGCTTTCTACAACTAGTGTTTCTTTCTCTCGTGCTTTTTTTTTTATCAAAATTATTTTCTAGACTGTGAAAAATTCATATACAGTAGAATCTCTATAAATTAATAATCGATAAATTAATAATTTTTTCCCGGTCCCAACTTGGGACGGTTTAAAATTTGACATAAATCGATAAAATAATAAGATAATAATTTTTAGAAAATCCTATGTAAATAAATGGTCCCACTAAAACCATAAATGAATAATTTATATGTATACATATTTTATATAAGTAAGAATCTATTATTATATTGTTTGTTTTATAATCTCAATGAAATTATCTTTATATTTTTTAACACTAATATATTTTTGATGAAATTTAGTAATATTATATATAAGACCACATTTAATTTCTATGCAATATATATTATATACGAGATAAATAACAAAATTAATATAAATTTCAAATTTCAGAAAATAATAATTAATGTATATACATTAGAATCAAATATTTTTCTTATCTTAGAATAAATATTTCTTAAAGTAAAGAAATCTAAATATGGAAACTTTTGTAAATTAATATCTCTATAAATTAATAAAATTTCAAAGTCCCAACATTATTAATTTATAGAGGTTTTACTGTATAGTCTTTTAAATGTTATTTAATATAGCTTATATATCCAATTTTCATTTTTTGGATTAAAATTGTGTAGTTTTTAGATCAATATGGATCAAAATTGTATAACTTTCAATATGAATCTAATTACAGCCTGATAAATCAACAATGTCCATTTAAAATGATTTGTAAAGATATCAAATCATTTGCGGTTTATCAAGTTGGAATATTAAGATTGTCAATATTTAATAAAATAATGGTAAGAATTACAACTGTGTAACCTTATTCAGACTTCATAACCTTATTAATAAATAAAATTACAACTGTGTAAGAATTTCTTTTAAATAATTATCATAAGATAAAAAAAAGTAAATTCATCAACATAAACTAAGTTGGTATATATTTCCAAATCATTAACCACAAAGATAGAAATAACATTTTTTTAAGAAGATAGAAAGACATTGGGCATATTAACTTTTCTGTATACTAGTGGTATTCCGGCGCTACGCGCCGATTTCGTACGTTTTATTTTACATATATTTACAATTTATTGTATAGTCTTAGTACCGAAAATATGTTCAAAAATATAAAAATGAAAAACTGTTGAAAAATATAATTGACAAAATAGAAAAACATAAGTGGTTGTGACTAATCGATTCAATAAAAATAGAATAAAAAGCCGATAATCGTAACAAAGTTAAGTTAGTTAGAATTTAAACATAAAATAAAATTGATATTTTATTTAAAAACATATTTATAATGTTAAGTACCATGTGTTTAATATATAAAAGGAACGACATTTGAAATTTTATTTTTTTTAACTTCTAAATTTTGATGTATGTGAAATTTTTAGTGTGGATTTGTAAGAAAGAATATATATTCTTTATATTGACGTTGCATTTTATTAATAATATAACCATTTTTAGTATATATTTTGGATTCTTATCTTTTAACTAAGCACCAATATTTTTACTATTTAATTTGAAATTTTCTTAGGGTCCTTAGTTTTAAAACCAATTGAATCATATAATGAGGCTTTTGCTAATTTTTCTTATATTAGTTTAATCAATTTTATTTATGTTTTTTCTGTAGACGATGGGTGATATATAGACAATATTAAAGCAGATATATAATCGTATAAAATAAAATTTATAAAATATAATAAAAGATAAATGTATTTATGGTTTTTTGGTATAGAACCGAGTAAACCGAAAACCGACAGTATATAAACCGAACAAAACCAAAGTAAATATGGTTTGAATATGGTAACTGTTGTTATAAACTGAAATACCGAAAACTGAAGAAATCCGAACCGAAATCGGATCGATATCCAGATTGGACACTCCTAAGTATTAGTGAAAGATAATATTAACTTAAAGTACGTTAAGACCCACGTTTTACGCAAGATGAGTGTTATATATACAAATAATTTATATATTATTATATATTTATGTTCGTTTACATTCCCTGTTCTTGTTGCTTGGTGGTTGTGGGGTGCTGAAATTTACATTCCCTGTTCCCTGATGTCCTTCTATTTGACTGCCCATGTAGCTAAGCTAACTGTCATGGTTTGCCTGTGTTAACAAAGCATGGTAAAAAAATCATGACTTAAACATCTAACAATACGTTAGAAAGCTAAATTTCTCCATGATTTAAACAAAAAAGCCATTCTGATTAAGTGGAATCCAATCACCTTCTCATCTCCTAGAACCATATCGATCCCCATCAACTCCCCATCTTTCTTCACATTCCTAGAATTCTAGAAACGGAAGAGACAGGTACAATAGTCTCCTTACACCGACCAGCCTTCAACTCAAACAGAAGAAACTGAAAATTAACCATTTTAGAAAGTTGCACGTTGGGGCTTCCTGGTTGAATGATTTCAGTATTTGTATTGCGGCTTGGAGTGAGCATAAGTAACTCTCTCATGAAACCAATATTTCATAGTCAGCGCCCGTACTCTCAAGCGAGCTCTAGTCTGGAAGCATAGCTCCTCTCTCTTTGCTGAAAAATCCATATCACCGAAACGCCGCTTGTTCTTTAGAGTGAGATTCAACTTCTCGATCTTAGCCTTCATCAGTAAAAACAATAGTTTAACGAGACCAACAACAAATTCTCAGACCACCAAATTAAACTATTAATGAACCTATTTCACCACAAAACAAAGCTACAAATTTTTAATCAATCAATGTGTTTGAAGTGGTTGAGCTTATAGACGCTTGGATCACAGTAGAATGAGAAGAAGAACCATGAACAGATAAGAGCTTATCTATTCATGAAATCCAAAATGACAAACATTAAAATTAAATCATAAACCGTACTCATACCTTGCCATCAAAAGCAGAAGCATCCACATTCATCATTCCAGGACCCCCAATGTCATGTTGACTACTTGTCTACAGTGGCCCCCCTTCAACTCAAAGAAACGAAGCTGGGATATTGTCTGAACATGTGCAAGAACTTCTCCTTCATCGCTAACATCTGTCCATAACTCCATCGCATGTGCTACCATCCTATCAACAAACACAAAAGAGAAACGTCCTGATCCATTAAATGATTTATTATTCTCATGGATTACCAAAAAACAAAGACCGTTTTGCCTAGTAAGAGCCAAACTCTTTGGAACACACTGCTAGCACAACCTGCCTCATTTCATTATCGACTTTATTAAATAAGGGAAGGGGATACATGGTTGAGAAATGCTGAATGGTCCAGGATCCCTTTTATGCGAGAAATGGGATAGTTTGGGATTAAAATCCATTTTTGACCTCATTGTTTTCTCCAAAAATTCCAGTAAGCAGTCTCAGAAGCTTATGGGAAGCATGGTCCGACTGAACAAATTAGCTAAGAACACAAATATAAGATACCAAAAGAGATCTATAAATAGAACAACAGAGAAGAAGGCGAAGAGAATCCATTTATTAGAGTGTTTATTAGGGAAATTACTCCTCTAAACGGAAGAGATGAGAAACGGGAAAGATATGAGATGGAAGATGAAAGGTGATGAACATAATCGTGCAAATTAAGTCTACGGAAGAAGAAGAGGAGAGCATCGACTACTCTGTTTAGAGAAAACTAGGGGTGGGCGCAAGGCGAGTACTTGCGTTTTTACGTATATTTGATACTTACCTTGTCTTGAACGAGTAATGAATTTTTCGACTTATACTTGCCTTGTAGGAAACAAGTACTTGTTATTTCGAGTACTTATCCAAAAATATATTACTTGCAAGTTATTTGCCTTGCCTTGTTCGATTACTTACTATTTACAAATACTTATGAATTATTTGGATATATTTCTAAAAGAATTACTTGACAGATAATATTCTGTCAGAGAAAGATGAAACTTCGTTTTGTTTACTCAACTTGGTAAAAACACGAGAGTTATTTCAAATAAAATATTTGCACCTAATATAAAAAAGAAAGAAGAATAGAATACATATATATTTCGATATGAAAGTACTGTTTACTTCTTACAACATAGAAATATCAGCTTAGAACTTTGGTTTTTATGGTTTAGTTATCATTTTTCCAGTCGTAAAACAAGTAACGAATAATAGTAAGGCGAGTCGTTAATTTTTTTTGTGATACTTGTTACTTGCCTTGTACTTGCAAGTAACAAAACTCAACGACTTGATACTTGCCTTGGCAACGACGAGTACTTGAAAAAACGAGGCGTGTATGGGTTAAGTAACGGGTATAAGGCAAGTAACGAATATTCGTGTCCAGCCCTAGAGAAAACCAGCCCAATAAAATGCTTTAATCCGTAGATGACGTTCGAAGCCCACAACAGAAACGCGAAAGCCCAAACCATATATATCATTTAATGACCTGGACAAAGAAAATGTTTTTATTGGACAAATTTTTTATCTGATGTGTATGTACTAAGATTGCTTCATTTGTTCCTTTTAATATTAGTTTGATTTGATATATGTAATAATAGTAATAATAATTAAATGTCCAGATCTTATTTTCTTGATAATAACTCCAGTTGATAAATGTTAATATCTTTTTATTTAAAGAATACAAGAAAATTTCTAGTTTTTTATTAGTTGCTCACCGCCTATGAGATTATCGGAGTCTATAAATAAGCATCCCTTTTAGGTCTTTTATTCATACATTCTAAACCTAGCTACTCGAAATCTTCTGGGGATTAGGTTTTTACTCTTTTGCCGTTTTCTACAATTAGATTAAGAATGTATTCTGGACAAAATCCCATGACCATGGAGAAAGGATTTGACCTCATTGATGCGGCTGTTACCAAGCTCAAAAGGATTCTTGAAGGAAAGCCTGAACCTGATTTTGAGCCTGGAGAATTTATTGGAGACTACACCGTAGTTTACAATATGTGCATCCAGAAACCACCTCACGATTGGTCTCAACAGCTTTATGAAAAGTATGGTAGCATCTTCGAAGATTATGCCACTCATACGGTGAGTATTACCATCGACCCACTTTGTTTATTTATTTATTTATTAGGCGTTTCTTTTATTAGGGGTTTCTTATACATAGTTTTTAACACATATATTTGTGCGTGTGTTAGGTGTTGCCCTCTATCATGGAGAAGCATGATGAATACATGCTGAGAGAGCTTTCTCGAAGCTGGGATAATAATAAGATTATGGTTAGGTGGTTATCTCGCTTCTTCTTCTATCTTGACCGTTACTTCACTGTACGGAGAAGCCTTCCAAGCCTAACTCAAGTTGGCATGACCAGTTTCCGCGACCATGTTTACCTTAAAGTTCACTTCAATGTCCAACAAGTTATTATAGCAATGGTAAGTTCTTAAGGTATACACGACTTTGTGATGATGTATAGACAGAACTATATCTGACACGGTTTTGTATTTTTCTAGATTCATAATGAGCGAGAGGGACAGCAGATTGATAGGGCACTGTTGAAGAACGTGTTGGATCTCTTTGTCCAGAATGGGATGGGAAGTTTGGAGAGGTATGAAGAGGATTTTGAGGTCTTCTTTCTTCAAGAAACGGCTTCTTACTATTCTCGCCAGGCCTCAAGATGGATCCAGGAGGATTCTTGTCCTGAATACATGATCAAGTCTGAGGAGTCTTTGAAAAAGGAGAAGGAGAGAGTCGCTCACTACCTTCATTCAGATACCGAGCCTAAACTAGTTGAGATTGTGCAAACCCATTTGTTGGTTTTGGTTGCAAAACAGCTTCTAGAAAAGGAGAACTCCGGTTGCAGTGCATTGCTGAGAGACGACAAGATGGATGATCTCTCGAGGATGTACAGGCTTTACCATGCAATCCCCAAAGGTCTGGAACCTGTTGCGGAAGCCTTTAGGCTTCATGTTACTGCAGAAGGTAACGCCCTTATCAAACAAGCCGAAGACGCGGCTACTAGTGGTAGCGTGGAGGAACAGGTTCTTGTCAGGAAGATCATTGACTTGCACGATAAGTACATGGTCTATGTCACGGACTGTTTTCAGAACCACACACTCTTCCATAAGGCGTTGAAAGAAGCTTTTGAAGACTTTTGTATCAAGAAAGTGGTCGGAAGCTCAAGTGCAGAGTTGCTTGCAACGTTTTGTGACAATCTTTTCAGGAAGGCAGGGAATGATAAAATCTAATATCAAAACTAAAATTAGATAGAGCTACATTAAACATTATTAAGTCTTTTGAGAGTGGTTTTATTAAAAATGATTTACAGTTGAACAAGTCGAGGTAATGAAATCATTCATATTTGCTATAATAACATATCTAATCACTTATCTTCAAGATGCAATTATCTAGAAATAGAGAAAAAATGTCAAAAATCATACACTTAATAAATAAAACCAATTTTTTACTTTAATTTAACCCATTTTGAATTTTAATTTTCAAAAAATATCTACAATAAGTGACTACCGTTTCGAATCCCTTATATACAAAATCAAAAATCATTTGAGCAATAAAATTGTGACATGTGTCATTGTTTTACAAAAGCTTAAAAATCAAAAGTTTACCACGTTTGTGCAACAGAACCATGTTCTTCCTCAAACACGTTCAAAGATGACTTTGGTAACTTCTAATGTCAACTGCTACATCTCTTATAACATTCAATAAACCATTTAGATTTTCTATATATTTTCTGTTTCTCTTTCTCGACAGTTTCATCTTTTGTAGTTTCATTTTGGTTTTGAGTGTAGCAAATTAAGATCATTTGACTTTATTCTCCTTTTCTTTTGGACACTTTTCTATTATTTGTTTTTGCATGAACTTTAAGATTTTACTAGGTTTTTACCCGCAGTTTTGCAGGTAATTATATCATATAAAGAAGTATATATTATCTTTATACTGTTATAATTTTTGAATAATAATTAGTATTATAATTAATTCAGATAATTTGTTATAGAATTACTTTATATTTTAGTTTAACACATGAAAAACCGAAAATACTCTAGATCTCAAGAGAAAAAAAAGAGAGTGTGTGGTTTTGTGTAACTCCAATATGACCAGTACAATGATCAGAGGCTTTTAACATGAAAGATCTTTTGTAAACGGTTTGTGTTGGCTTTAAAAAAAAGTTATAATAATTTCTTACCTACAAATATAATTCTTTTATATAATAATATATAACCATTAAATTAATTCTATAAAAATGCTAAAGTATTTTAGTTAATTATATATAACTAATTGATAAAAATAAAGAAATTGATAAAACATATATTCTCAAATTCTACAATTAGTCACCATAAATCTTATTTGTAATATCATTTATGTTATTTGGTAATTTGTATTAATTAGTTCTAGAATTACCTTTTATTTCTAGATCAGATTAAAATAATAACTAATAAATATTAACAACCAATCAAATTATAACTATTTTTAAAAAAATTAACCTATTAAAGACATATAATCAAAAGTCAATTAAGTGGCTTCTCAATTAATATATAGTAGGATTTATCTCTTTAAAACTAAGGATAAATTTGGCTAAGGTAAACATAAAAACATGTATTAGGAAAATAGTAGTTTAAGAAATTTTTCTCATAATTTGTTCCAAATCACACTTTCTCACGCATTTTTTTTTATTTTAGTGTTCAACATAAAACTCAAATGGGTTAAGCAAACAAATTCTTCCTTAAATTATATATCTATGATCATCACACTATTTTATCGAACACGAACTCATTCAACCAAATGTTTTAATTAAAACTAATCATAGTTTACATATCTTTGAAAATTATTGTTTTAATTTATTTTAAATTAAATTAAAACATATCTATATTAATTAAATCTGATTAACTAATACGAAAAAATAATATTTCAATTTTTAAATAACCAAATGTTGTTATTTTAGGCATTTATACTAAATATTAATGTGAGATCCAATATTATATGAAATAAAATGTTTTTATTTGTATAAATTTTGTTAAAATTTTATTATCATACATTTTAAAAGTTTATTATAGCGTAAAAATACATCTCATTAATTTTTAAGTAATTTTTTCTTACTTTCAATTTACATTATATTTTCCATCTTTGACTTTAACAATTGTAAAGATGGTCATTTTTATTGAACTTCCTTACTAAATTTATCTTAACATTTTAAAACACACATAAAACTCATTAGTTCACATTTACAGTAACACAAAAAGTACATGTACCTCAACATTAAGATTAAAGATATGTTGTAGGGGTATTAATTATATTATAAAGTATTTAAAAATTTTACCTAGAAGCAAGTTAAGTCCAACTTTGTGCTTATGTTTTAATAGTATTGATTAAAATAAATTTGCTTCATTTATCACAAATTGGTGAAAAATCCAGAGTTTTGTTTCACACCATCAGAAGCTTGAAGCTATTGTTAGCATGAAAAACTATTTTCATGGGAGGTAAACACATTTACATTTAAAATTATTATATTAAAATCTGATTAAATAGTTTTCTTTTTTTTTATTATATCTAGATCTTATATATCACTTAGATTTTAGATATCAAAATATTTTCAATTATATTCTGATTTTTCAATTTATCACAATTTTACTGTTTCTTTTTTTCTCAATGATATTTTTTTAACATGAATAAGTGCATATTTTAAAGAAGTATTATTTACAAAAACAAAACTGGAATGTATCAAGTATAGAAATATAGTTTCAGTGCTTCTAGCCACTTTGTTTGAATGCAGAAAGTTTTAAGTTTATGTATCAATGTGTTATCTTGGTAAAAAATATGTAACTAAAATAAGAATTTTTTATAGTTATTACATATCTCCATATAAATCCAAGTTATTCAGATGACAAAAAAAATCCAAGTTATTCTATGCATAACATTTTAGTCATATAAAACTGAAATTTGATTTTTTTTGGTAAGAAAAAATATTTTCATGAGAAGCATGGGTCAATATACTAGTTGCTAGTTCTATCAAATTTTAATTGATTCTTGTTTCTGAATTGGATCACTAAATTTAGTGACTGCCTAATCAGTCAGCAAAAACGTGTTTTCTTATAGTGTGGTCTGTTTATTTTATGTAAACTTAACCGGCAGACCCATTGAATGGAGATCAAGTTTTAGTGGTCCAAAAGGCAATCACATTCACATAGTAAATCGATTAATTTATCTGAAAAAAATAAAAAATAAATATTTATGGTAGTTAATTGCATGTGTTAGAATTTAATCCTAAAACTACAAAATAGTAATTAGAATTATCATTAATTTATTTTAATTTATTTTTCTCAGATTTCATAACCTTATATATATAACTAGATATGGGCATGTGCGTTGCACGAGTTTTATTTGATGTTTTAGTTTTATAAAGAACATAAAAAGGTAAAAAAATCATTTATCATAGTTTTAAGATTTTGCACATGTTATATGAGATTTATTTTAACATTAAGAAATTATGTTTCCATATAAGTTCTAGTTAATATTTGTAATAATCATGGAGTAGGGGTGAATTGTTATCAAATTTGTTTTAACGGCTAGAAAAATATTCATTCTAAAAAATTTAAACCGATTCCAACCTGAAATAATAATTACAATGAAATTAAAATACTTGAAATTTAAATAAGATCATTCGAGTCAATGACCGCATCATACATTTTTATGTACTAATTTAATATTTGTATTAACTTACTATATGTTATTCTTTTGAATTTAAATATATTCTAATTTTTTGGTCATTTATTGAAGTTTCAATAATCATTTTAGGATCTTTGAAAAAAACTTTTGTGCATTTTTTATCATTTATATATTTTGGTTTACGTGATCTATGGATTTTTATTTGTTCAACCAATATAAATCATGTGAGATCATCATTTTTATCATATAATTAGTTATAATGAACCATCAATACATGCATCTTAGAGTCTGATATCACTCAAATTACCTTAAGTATTGATTTTACTCTCTCAAATAAGAGGTTAAGATGTAGTACTTAGGGATCAAATCCACGAGGAGCTAGGGAACCAATTAGATATAATAGTTATATGATTAAGCTAGGCTAATAGATTATAAGACAGTAAATAAATAAATAAAGCAATAAATAAAGCAGTAAACAAGTTGAACAAAATAATTATTCAACTTGGCAGAGAGTTATTTGATGGAATGATCGTTTGCTAGATCTAGGGTTTCTATTCAAGAAGTCAGGATTATAGTAGTATAAATGCCTATGTGAGATGCTTGCATGATATTATAGAACCCAACGGTAACAATAACCGTAACAGTCATTTTATGGGCTATCTATTACTAAAACCAATGAGACTCTCATTGGTGAAACATAGGAAGGCGTCGATCGACCTGCTGTCGCACGTATCGATCGACATTGCCTCGCGTCAATCGATCGATGACTCTATAGGAGTATCGATCGATGCGCCTCTAGTAAGCTTTAAGCGCGGGTTGATAACAGTTCACTTAGGAATTTGCTAAATCAGTTGTCGCTTGCTTCTAGCATAATTCCAAGCTCAAAGAAGATAGATCCAAGGATTGTATCAACTGTCATCATGTATAGGATAGCTACTCCTATAAAAGCATTAAGAACAATCTTCTAAGATGAATATCACATGCTCAAGTATTCATATTTGGGGCTAATCCCACATAACCTATCTGAACCCTAAACCTAACAGGTAGATATATTCAGACATGAAGTTTGTCACAGAAATCATAGATGAATAGATATGAAATTGAAATAGATATTAAAACCAAAACCAATGGAGTTCCAGGAGAACTCTGAATGAGTTCCTCCCTTCTCTCCTGACTAGGAACAATGAATAATGAAGTAAAGAAAGCGTATAAAGCGTAGCCGTCAACAATGGATTAGAAAACACATAAATAGGGTTTCTGGTCGTCCAAGGGTATTTTGGTAACTTTGTGGTGGCTACTGGGCTTCAATCGGTCATAAAATATGGTCGGCCCATATTATGACATCCATATCGATCGATATGCAGTGTGCTGCATCGATCGATATGTATTCCTGTTCTCGACAGCTTCCTCTCACGAGGCAGACTAACCACTCTTCAGTAAAACGGGTATAATTTCTGCTACAAGATGCTGATTGACCCCAGACCGGTGACATTGGAAAGCCAACTCAAAGCTATATCTTGTGTCAAAAGATGGGATAAATCTAACGGTGGGAAGGTCTTCATCTATAGCTAAACATCTGACGTGTATGTGCAGTCCTGCACTCAAAAGGCTCCAGAAGACACCAAAATCACCATATTTCTCCAGAATGTACCTGAACCTGTAAGTACTCTAAATAGACTCCAAAACATAATAAATATATCTTAAAACACTCATATACCATGGATAAAACTGGGTCAAATTATTGGTATATCAGAGCCACAAAAAGTTATGTGCATATTAAAGACCATATTTTTGAATCTTGATTGTGTGGATATCTGTTTGTAAGAAAACATAACTTCTTAACTACGGTTTTAAGAAAAAGCTATAATTATATGGTGATACATCTTAAAATAAATAAACAAATATTTTTATTATATGTTGTGACAAAGCTGAGGAAGAAATAATATACGAGGTAATTAGGGAGTTCTTCTAATTTTATTTTAGATATATGGCATTCAATATCATTTGTAAACTTTATATTAATTAATTATTAAAAATCCAACCCTATTCTTAAATACTAAACCCTAAACAATTATCGTTAAATCTCTCTTGATTAGTATTTTTGTAAAACAAGAAGAACTATTATCATTTAATATCTTACATATCTTCTGTTTAGAATTTCAGAAAAAAATAAATTAATATCAAATAATTATTTCAAGTTACTATTAAATAATTTTATAATTATTATATTACAGTTCATATCAATATCAATTTACAATTTATTTTGGATAGTTACATAAATTGAAGTATCATGTTCATCATCAAATTCTCTTTTAAAAAAATTTAAATTTTTTTTCATTATTTTGGTCAGGAATTAAAAAAATGATACAAATATATCTTTTCAAATTTTTTAATAAATTATTATCAAATATTCTTTTTACGCTTTTTCTTAGTTTTTAGTTTTTCAGAGAAGAAAAACATAAATTATATTAGATTATAAAATTATCTTTTTTGGGATTTACTAAAGTAAAATTACTATCAAATATTTAATTCTAGTAAATATTAATGATTTTTAAAAGTTTTTATTTATGAAAAAATCGTTTTCCAATATCACTTCTACAAATTTAATTTTTTAATTAAATATTTTTAGTATCATGTTTATAATTAAATTCTTAAAAATAAAAACTACAATTACATAAGCTTTTCCAATCTCCTTTTGTCAGTTTTTTTTTAATATTTTCTTTTTGATTAGGATCTAAAAAGGAAAAAAAAATGTTTTAAAATATATATTTTATTTAGAATTTTAGAAAAAGAAGGTTATTCAAGTCCAAAAAAGTTATTCACATAATGACAGGTTTTTATTGACACATTTCACAATATAAATTTTATTGACAGATGTTATAGTCATATCGGGTGAAATATTTGAAGTTATTTTTGGTTTATAATTTTTAAACAGAAATTATCTATTTAGAAGATAGTTAATTATCCATAAGAAAACTTAGATTACTTTTACAATTTTTTAATTAAGCTTTTGAAAAGGAAAATTACATGTTTTATAATTAATTTAAATTAAGTTTTTTGTGATGATAAATTTTTTTTTCTTAATTATTTTTAAATCTTAAACAAAAAGATATTTTATATTTTTGACACATTTCGCAATCTTAAAATTTTTATTGACACACGTCGCGATAATGTTAATTTGTTTATAAAATATTAAATTAGTACAATTTCCGTTTTTGAAATACTAATAAAATATATTTTTGAAATAATTTTTTCTTTTTAAAATCCTAACCTAAAGATAATCTGTTTCCTTTTTAAAAAATTCTAATAGAGGAGAATTGTAAAATTTTATTAAATACTATTTTTTTAAGAATTTGAAGATAAACATGATATTAAAATCTATTTAATTAAAAAAATACAATTTATAAAGGAGAAATTGCCAAATATGACTCAAAACTTAATTTTGAATACAAAAGTATATCCTAAATTCAATCAAATGCAAAAATAACATAAAAACCTAGTGAAATTACAACATCCCCGTTATGAACAAACAAAAAACATGTATTCAGTTTTACCCTTATAACCATCTATTAGAAATTCCTTCGAAATATTCTCGATCAATAGATCTTGAAAATAATTTAAAATTTTTATGAAAAAATATTTTGATGGGTAAAAAGTTGAAATCATGCAAAAATAAACATTTCTCGGTGGTGTATTATTTTATCTAAAATTAAATTATTTCAACATTGATGAATGAATGTAGATTCGTTCAAGAGTCGTTGGTTTAGGGTTTGGTAACATATGTTATAGTATTGTTGGTATCTTTAGGGTTAGTTTCTGAAATGGGTCCCTTCTGAAATCTTACCTTCATTTTATTTTGTATTCAAATTGACATATATATATTTAGTAACTATCTAATAACTTGATTTAAACATTTTCTAAATTTTTTTAAGTTTAAAAAGTTTTTTTTTTTGCATAGTTATTTATTCTAGAGTCTTTAAGACTTACATAAGAATTAAATAGAAGTCTTCTGACATATCCCGCCGAAATTTTAGAAGAATTTAGGTTTCTCGCCTAAATCGAAGTCTTAAAGAGAAAGTCTTCACATGAATTAGATCTTAAAATAAATTAATAAATTTTATAAATAATATTTTGTAAGATAAAAATCGAATTAATGTGTTAATAAACATTAGTAAATGATGAAAATTTAGTTTTAATAAAATTCAATTATTTCCAACATAGATGATTGAATATAGATTAAGTCATGATAGTCTTTGTTTTAGGGTATAGTAACATATGTTGTAGTATTGTTGGTATTTTTGTAGTGCTAGATTCTAAGATATTATATTTTAATTTTTTTAAAAAATTGACCTATATGTGTTTAATGACTATCTAATAACTTGATTTAAAAACTTTCTAAGTGTCTTTTAAGTTTAAGGAAATGTTTTTTCTTGGTTATTTTATTATAGGGTTTGGAATACTCACAGAAGACTTCCCAAGAAATCTTTTGACATTTTCCGCCTAAATTTTTGAAATAAATTAGGTTTTCCGCCTAAATGGAAGTCTTCGAGAAGTCTTCCAGCGAAAGTCTTCTTATGTATGGGATCTTAAAAGTAAATTATTAAATATATTTTGATAGGAAAAAAATCTAAATCATATAAATATATTTTGATAGGAAAAAAATCAAAATCATATAAATATAAACATTCCTAAATGATGTAAATTTAATTTTATTAAAATTGAATTATTTTCAACATAGATAAATGAATATAAATTTGAGTCATGATAGTCATTGGTTTAGGGTTGGGTAACATATGTTATAGTATTGTTGGTATTTTTAGGGTTAGATTATGAAATCTTAACTTAAAAAAACAATTAAATTTGACATATATGCGTTTAGTTTGTGTATATTAAAAGTTAATTTTATATTTAATGAATTTGTTTTTGGCTATTTAGTTAGTTGTTTGATTTTAGGGTCTAAAAGTCTTCCCAAGAAGTCTTAGAAGACTTCTTTGGAAGTCATCTGTATCGAAAATATTTAACCTAATTGGAATTTTTGTCTCCATATATAAAGAAAATTTACACATTCTCTTTCTTCCACTCAAATGGGTGCAATAAAAATGTAATGTTTCTTACTCTAAAACTCTCCAACCTTTCTCTAATCTCTTTGAACATCAAAACACCAAACTTTATATCTATTTCTCATTTTTTCTTATGTCTTCTCACTAATTTATCTTCTTTTTGCAGGTTTTCCATTACATGGTTCTCATCTTTTCACTCATTCAAAGGTAGATCTATAAATTTTGGATATGTTTTTTTTTGTGTGTTTCTATGTTAGATTCTAAAAAGATATAGATTCAACCTAATGTAACTGTTTTGTTTATTATTTAAGCAGAAAAAATTTTAGTTTTGAAGTATTTCTCTGTTTTGAATGTTTTTGATTTTGCATGTTTTTCAGATCTGAGACAGACTTTGAAACCTCTCTCAGAAGACTTCTCACTTTAATATATTTTATGCTAGAAGACTTCCCATGAAGTCTTAAGGAAGTCTTCTGAAGTCATCTACCCAAAGTGGTGGAAATTTTGGATCTGTATTTTTGTGTGTTTATATATTAGATTCTAAAAAGTTATTGATTAAACATAATGTAACTGTTTTGTTTATTATTTAAGCATAAAAATTTTATTTTTGAATTTTTTTCTGTTGTGAAGCTATTTTGATGTTTTTGAATATGTATATTTTTAGATTTGGCTCAGACTTTAGCAGACTTCTTAGGAGACTCTTGGAAGACTCTCAGAAGACTTTCGGAAAACTCTTAGAAGACTTCTCGGGAATCTTCTAATGCATTTTATGCTAGAAGACTTCCCACGAAGTCATCTGAAGTCTTCTTCGCAAAGTGATGCAAATTTTAGATATGTATTTTGTGTTTTATATATTAGATTCTTAAGTTTTATAGTTTCAACCTAATGTGACTGTTATGTTTATTATTTAAGCATAAAATTTATTTTTGAAGTTCTTTTTGTTTTGAAGCCATTTGATTGCATTTGAATATTCAGATTTTTCAGATCTGAGTCAGACTCTTGAAGGCTTCTTAGAAGACTCTCGAAAGAATTCTTGGGAAGTATTCTAATGTTTTTTTTATGCTAGAAGACTTCCCACGAAGTCTTCCAAAGTCTTCTGTCCGAAGTGGTACAAAAGGATGATGTCAAGTGGAGTCCAAGCTTATCAACATTGAGAAATGACATCTAGCTCAATTTGTAATAGTTTTTTTTTTATGATTTGTATGTATACTATTTTAGCTGTGAATGTTTTTGTAAATATAAAGAGATGCTAATCAAAAGAATTTGGCAAACATGTTCATGTTTTGCCAAAAATACTTGACATTATTGAAGTTATTGTTACAACATGCCAATAAATTTTTTTAACCATTTTGTCCACTCATAACAAAACACAACAAAACAAAATCTTAGTCAAATTTACTAAAACTATGAGAGAATATTTCTCAAGAAAACTTAGTCAAATTTATGAAAGTTGAAATTTAAAATTTCATGAAAGTTAAAAAGTATATCTTATGATCTAAGAAAACACATTTGAACCACATAACCTGATATTCTTGAAGTTACTTGACACTTTTGAAAAAATACATTTCTTGAAGTTACTTAACACTCTTAAAAATACAAAATTTACAAAAACAAACGTAGAAGACTTCCCCATAACATGAATATATGTAACCTCATAATTAGCACAAATTAAGTTATGAATTCCACTCATGAGTCATAATATTGACTAACAAACATGAATTAACCAGAAAATATTAAAACTTCATTTTAAATTTGGAGAAAATTGAAGTTTAATAAAGATTGACGTAGAAGACTTCTGGTGGAAGACTTCATAAGAAGACTTCTTAAGAAGTCTTCCATTTATGTCATTTTTGAAATTTCAAATTTACGAAGGATGACTTCTTAAGAAGTTTACTCTACAGAAGACATCTTGAGAAGTCTTCCTTTGTAAATATTAGCTTGCTTTTGAATTTGAAAATTTTTCGAAAATGTCGGAGAAGTCTTCTCGGATAAACAGGTTCATTTTGCAGTTGACTAAGTTTGTCAAAAATTTGAATTTTTATAGAAGACTTCTCGGGAAGTCTTCTCGAGGAAGACTTCAGTAGAAGTCCTCTGAATACGAAGGATACTTTTGCAATTGACTATATTTGACTTTTCTAGAGAAGACTTCTCGTAACCAAAGGTTTGACCAGAACCCGGAATAAAATTTGATAAGACTTCTAAAGAAGTCTTCTTGCGACAATGATAAGACTTCGGGAAGACTTCAAAAGACTTCTATAGAAGTCTTTCCCGAGAAGTTTTCTATAAAAAGTCATATTTCTGACAAACTCCGGTCAATTGCAAAACTAACATGTTTCTGGGATTTTCAGTTTTTTTTTTGTTAACAAAGGAAAGTTAGAACACATCTAACGAAGTCTTCTGAAAGTTTTCCCGACCAGATCTGAAAAAAAAACGATTTCTTATCTTGAACCTGTGAGATGACTTGCTTAGCTTCTCTAAGCATCCAGAAATTTCACTACAAAAGCTACCAACTCGTTAATGATCAAGAATCATGAGCTTCAATGTCTCTATGACCCTTACAAAGCTTGGAATCACAATCTTGTTTTTTAGATGAATTTAAAGAGAAAGTGAAAGAGATGTGATTTGTGTGCATAAGTATTGAGATATGAAGAGTAAATATCGAAACTTTGGTGCATTAAGAGCTTCAAATTGGTTGTTCATGGTGGTTGGTGTATTGATGGGAATAGCAATATTGTAAATACTTGGAGAAAATGAGGATGATAAGGGAAAAGACTCATTTTCAGGAAAAAGAAAAAAAAAAGTAATTGCATTTTGTGCATAACTCGAACTTCTAGTTCTAGGGTGCATAGGGAAAAAGAAAGTAAAAAAAAATGATTATTTTGTGTTTGACTTTAAATTTTGAGTCCTATTTGAAAGAACCTCATTTATAAAATAGTAGGGATATTAAAAACGATTTCTGAAAAAATACCAAACATTAAAAAATTATTAAATATTAACTGAGAATAATGATTTGATATTAATTTGTTTTCTAAAGTTCTAAACAAAATATAACTGTATAATATTATGTAATAGTAATTTTTCTTTTCTAAAATCTTAAAAGAAACAGTAAAATAATATTTTGTGATAATAATTTTCCTTTTTTTAATCTTTTTATTTAAATCTTAAACAAAAAAATATTTTATATTTTTTGACACATGTCGCAATTGTAAGGTTTTGATACAGGTCGCAATCCTAAATTTTTGATTAATACATATCGCAATCATGTTAATTAGCAACTTTGATCAACCACACTTTATATACTAAGATAAATAAATTACAATTGTGTAAGAAGTTATTTTAATAATTATCATAAGAAAAAAGAGTAAATTCATAAACAGAAACTATATTTGTATATATTTCCAAATCATTAACCACAAAGATAGAACTACATTTTAACAAGATAGAAAGACATTCGGCATATTAACTTTTCTGTATATATATAATAATCCCCTATATATTATTTGCGAAGTGATTTGCCACATATTCTCAATACAATCACTTTTATAAAAAAAATATGACATGACTACTAAAATTGATGACTTGGCTTATGGTCAAATATAACATGGACAATTTCATTTAATGGTTATATATATTTTTGGTAAACTTTATAGAATATGGCAATAACCCATATATCACATTTAATGTTGATTTATATTTCTGGTAAACTTTTAAGATATGGTAATAACTCAAAAATTATCATTAAAATAAATATTTTGACATTATTTCAAAATATTATTTAATTTAATTTTATAATTATATAATTTTTATTATTCAAATTTTCTACAATTTAATAAAAAATATTAAATTTTTTATCATAATATCGTTAGTTTCTTTTATATATCTACAAATTTTATAAATATTTTATAAATAAGTTGATTTAGTATATATTATATAACCAAAAGAAATAGATTAAAAAAATCTAACATTATAATTTTAAATATATACATATATATTATTAAACATAATCTGAAATAAGCAAAATTGTTTTTCTCTTAATTTATGCTTAATTAAATAAAATTTCTATTAAGTATTGGTTAAAATAATAAATATATAAAATTAATAATTTTCAATTTTAAATACAATTTAAATTTTTTAAAATTTATCACTATGGTGGAGAAAAACACATAGTATTAACTAGATTCTGACCTGCCCTTCAAAGGTCGGGTATATTTTTTGTAAAAAAAACTTTGTAAGAAATTTAATTTTCTTATTTGTGATTTTTTCGTAATTATATTTCTGTTTTTCTTTGTAATCTTATATGCGCATAATATTTTTCAAAAATTATTACTAAGAAGTTTTGAAAATTGTATTGAACTTGTGATGTTACATGACTATACACTTGTGCCATAATCATTTCATATATTTATTTTGAATTTTATTCCAATATTGTTAGGTAGATCTTTTTTAAAAAACAAAGTATAGTTACAATTTTGTTTATTAATCAAATAGTAATTAAATTTTAATAATTGGATCTTATATAATGATTTATAAATTGTTATTATCACACATAATAATTTGCCATGCAATTTAAAATGGGTTTGTAAATTTTGACTCAATTTAAAATGTCAATAATGTAAATGGAAAGACCCACTTTAGTTATTAAAGTCCAGTTCTTTTTATTTTAAAATTGTGACTAATGGCCCAATTGGTAAATGAAAACCTAGAATGAAAAAGACAGAAAGTTTGAGCTGCCGACTTTAGTGGTTATCATAGGTGGACTTTTTTTTAACATTATGCAGTTAGATATGTAGATGCCGTTATATTAATACCTAATGCAGTTATATTTGATTCACTTATATTTTAAATTGGACATAACATATATCAATTGGTCATATTCCTATTTTAATAGTATTGATAATAATCAAATGTCCAGATTTTATTTTCTTAATAATAATCTCAATTGATAAATGTTAATATCGCTGACAAAAAAGATCAATGTTAATATCACAATATTACTTATGAAGTGAATGTGTTGATTTGTCACGATCTCCATGATTTTAGATTATTTTATTTATTGTTCATGCTCTCAATAGTTTTTAGGTTATTTTGTTTATTTGTCATGTTTTCTATTGTTTTAGGTAATTTTGGTTAGTCATATACTTAATAATTATAATTAATATTTTTGCTATTTTTAATGTTATTCTAATTTTTCATAGTTAATACATTATATTTACTTTAGTAATGTTAAAATATTAGATATATGTTTATATTATATTTGGTTTAATAATATTAAACAGTTCTATTTTAATATATATATATATATATATATATATATATATATATATCACATAAGATAGAACGAAAATCTATCTTTTAAGATAAATTTCTTAGGACATCAAAATAACTCTTTGTGATAATTTATGAAAAAGTTGGTAAGAATTCAAAAATATTTATAATTTTATTTGCGAAGTGTTTTTTTGCTTTTGCCATAAAAGTTAGAGGGTTTAAAATCTTTCTTACCCTTAATAAATAATGAGATTAGATTTATTAATATATAATTATCCATAAACTAAAAAACGAATTTTATTAATTTGATAATCATCATTAATTTTAAAAATAAATATAAATATATGTATATAGTTTTGTGTATATATACATGTTTTTTCTTTATTTTATGTAATAAATATATTTTATTTAAATACAAACTTTATTGTATATCAAAATATTAATATTTATTAATTGTTAAATATTTCTAAAACATGAAAATTATTTATTCCAATAGTTTTTGAATTGATAATATGTACATTTACAAATTAAGATTATTAAGTAGTAATGACAAAACACCTAAAAAAAATTACGCCTATAGTCAAGGAATACAAGAAAATTTATCTACTTTATTAATTTAGAAGTACACTTAGAAAATACCCCTTAGTTTTTCAATTTATTTACATTCCTATGCCACTGAAAATTAAATTAAATTTCCTATTTTAATGTTTGTCTTTTTTAGTTGAGTTAATGTGTTGTCCTAAAATAGGAAATTTAATTTAATTTTCAGTGGCATAGGAATGTAAATAAATTGAAAAACTAAGGGGTATTTTCTAAGTGTACTTCTAAATTAATAAAGTAGATAAATTTTCTTGTATTCCTTGACTATAGGCGTAATTTTTTTTAGGTGTTTTGTCCGTACTTACGGCTTAATAATCTTAATTTGTAAATGTACATATTATCAATTCAAAAACTATTGGAATAAATAATTTTCATGTTTTAGAAATATTTAACAATTAATAAATATTAATATTTTGATATACAATAAAGTTTGTATTTAAATAAAATATATTTATTACATAAAATAAAGAAAAAACATGTATATATACACAAAACTATATACATATATTTATATTTATTTTTAAAATTAATGATGATTATCAAATTAATAAAATTACCTATTTTAATGTTTGTCTTTTTCAGTTGAGTTAATGTGTTGTCATAATATAAAATTTAACTTTCCTCCTCTACTAAATCAATTTCGAAATTATTTATAGTTTCCTAATTCTAAATTTACCACATTTAATGATAATAAACCCATATATAAAATCGTGTACTAATCCCATATATAATATACCATTAGTACAAAGAAAAAAATTAAAATGAAAGAAAATATTTATACAATCATGGATCAAACTCTAGAAATAAACAACAACAACGCTAAATTATTTTATAACAAATTTATTTTAATAGAAATTATAGTTCCAAATATGTTTATATATTTTATGTATTTATAAATTTATTTTATTTGGGATGCTAAGATTTTGGAATTGGAAAAAATTATACTATATTATTTTAATTAAGAAATTTAAATTTTATATCAGAATAATTTATTAAGCTTTTAATTTTAATTTTTATTATAACTACAAAAATAATTTTTCAAACTGGATTTATGTGTAAATATTACAAATTCATCATTTGATATAAATAAAAAGTTAAAAACAGAAAATAAATACCCGTCCGGTCGGACGGGTCAAGATCTAGTAGTTCTTTATTTGTTCTCACCGCCTATGAGATTATCGGAGTCTATAAATACGCATCTCTTTTAGGTTTTATTATTCACACATTCTCTTGCTCTCTCTCTAAACCTAGATACTCCAAATCTCGTGGGACGAAATATCTGAGGGTTTTACTATTTTATCGTTTTTACTTCAATTGTTGAATTTAGTTAACAATGTCTTCTGGACAAAACCCCAATATTGTGACCATGGAGAAAGGATTTGACCTCATTGATGCGGCTGTTATCAAGCTCAAAAGGATTCTTGAAGGAAAGCCTGAACCTGATTTTGTGCCTGGCGAATATATTGGAAACTACACCACAGTTTACAATATGTGCATCCAGAAACCACCTCACGATTGGTCTCAACAGCTTTATGAAAAATATGGCAGCATCTTCAAAGATTATGCCACTCATACGGTGAGTATTACCATCGACCCACTTTTATATTTTTATTTATTTATTAGGGTTTTCTTATAAATAGTTTTTGACACATATATTTGTGTGTGTACGTGTTAGGTGTTGCCCTCTATCATGGAGAAGCATGATGAATACATGCTGAGAGAGCTTTCTCGAAGGTGGGATATTAATAAGATTATGGTTAGGTGGTTATCTCGCTTCTTCTTCTATCTTGACCGTTACTTCACTGTACGGAGAAGCTTTCCAAGCCTAACTCAAGTTGGCATGACTTCTTTCCGTGACCATGTTTACAATAACGTTCACTTCAATGTCAAACAAGTTATTATAGCATTGGTAAGTACATGTATATAGATGAATAGTTTCATGTTCTGTCTTATCTAACACGGTTTGGTTTGTGTTTTCCAGATTCATAAAGAGCGAGAGGGACAACAGATTGATAGGGCACTATTGAAGAACGTGTTAGATATCTTTGTTGAGAATGGGATTGGAAGTATGAAGAGATATGAAGACGATTTTGAGGATTTTTTTCTACAAGAATCGGCTTCTTACTATTCCCGCAGATCCTCAAGATGGATCCAGGAGGATTCTTGCCCTGAGTACATGATCAAGGCCGGCCGAGGAGTCTCTGAAGAAGGAGAAGGAGAGGGTCGCTCACTACCTTCATTCAGACACGGAGCCCAAACTAGTTGACATTATGCAAACCCACTTGTTGGTTTTGGTTGCAAAACAGCTTCTAGAAAAGGAGAACTCCGGTTGCAGCGCACTGCTGAGAGATGACAAGACGGATGATCTCTCGAGGATGTACAGGCTCTACCATGCGATCCCCAAAGGTCTGGAACCTGTTGCGGAAGCCTTTAGGCTTCATGTTACCGCAGAAGGTAACGCTCTTATCAAACAAGCCGAAGACGCAGCTACTAGTGGTAGCGTGGAGGAACAGGTGCTTGTCAGAAAGATCATTGACTTGCACGATAAGTACATGGTCTATGTCATGGACTGTTTTCAGAACCACACCCTCTTCCACAAGGCGTTGAAAGAAGCTTTTGAAGTCTTTTGTAACAAGAAAGTGGCTGGAAGCTCAAGTGCAGAGTTGCTTGCAACGTTTTGTGACAATCTTTTCAGGAAGGCAGGGAATGATAAATCTAATGATGACTCTACTATTGAGGCTACCATTGACAGTGTAAGACGATCTCTCTTTTATTCTTCATATGTTCAATGTCTTGATGCTAATATAGTCTTTCCTTCTTTTTTTTTAATGATTACAGGTTGTTAAGTTGCTTGACTATATAAGTGACAAGGATCTTTTTGCCGAGTTTTATAGGTACACTCATCTTTAAATCTTTTTGCTTTGGTTAAGCACAGTCATCTAATAGCATCGGTAACGGGTCCATCACGGTTTGAATCTGAAAATTAAAATAAATTATATATATATTGTTAAATCTAGACCTATAATTGCAAAAGAAATCTTTACAATGTTAAATATACTATTTAGTATTTTTTTAACAACGTCTAGAAATTATTTGAGACCTTGTATATTTAGAATGGCTTGTTGTATGCATGCAGGAAGAAACAAGCACGTAGGCTATTATTCGGAAAGTTTAATGACGATCATGAAAGAAGTATACTTACAAAGCTCAAAGGACAGTTCGGTGGGCAGTTTACTTCAAAGATGGAGGGAATGGTGACGGATATGCAATTGGCAAAAGACCACCAGACTGGCTTCGAGGAATATATAAATGGTAAACCAAAAGTTGTCGATTTCACGGTCACTGTTCTGACCACTGGTTTTTGGCCGAGTTACAAGACTTCAGACCTCAATCTACCGGTTGAAATGGTCAACTGTATTGAGTCTTTCAAGGCTTATTACGCAATTAAAACCAACCACAGAAGACTTATGTGGATTTACTCTTTGGGAACTTGTAATCTTAATGGGAGGTTTGATTCTAAACCTATCGAGTTGATTGTTTCAACCTACCAGGTATGTGTTCATATATCCTTTCTTTTCTTTGTTAATTTTTTTTTTTATTTCAACGTTATATATATATATATATTTTTTTTTTCAGGCTGCTGTGCTTTGCGCTTTCAACAACACAGAAAGATTAACCTACCAGGAGCTCCTTGAACAAGTAAACCTTAACCATGAAGATCTTGTAAGGGTGCTTCATTCACTCTCATGCGCAAAGTACAAGTTTCTTAACAAGCAACCAGCCTCAAAGACCATCTCTAAAACCGATTCTTTCGAGTTCAACTCCAAGTTCACCGATAAAATGCGGAGAATCAAGGTACGTATGCATAAGATCATGGTCTTCTTTCCAACAAAGAAAATACTAAGATAATAATGATTCTTGTGAAACAGGTGCCTCTTCCTCCAGTTGATGACCGCAAGAAAGTTGTTGAAGATGTTGATAAAGACAGACGTTACGCGATTGATGCTTCTCTTGTGCGGATAATGAAAAGCAGAAAAGTGTTGCCGCATCAGCAGTTAGTCTCTGAATGTGTTGAGCAGCTTAGCCGAATGTTCAAGGTAAACTTCTAAAAACAACACGCATTGGTTTCTTTATGAATGTTTCTTAATGATTTTTTTTTTTGTTTTGAATTTGCAGCCTGATATAAAGATGATCAAGAAACGGATTGAGGATTTGATCACCAGAGATTACTTGGAGAGGGATACTGAAAATCCCAACACTTTCAAATATGTCGCTTAGTCTAAGAGGGAGAGCAAAGAACAGTGTTGTTTAGTTAATACATTCTTCTCTTTCGTTTTTTTTTTCATAAATTTTTGATAATACTTTTCTGATATAATAGTGTTTTACTCTTTTAACTTTATTCTTTACAAAAATAATTCAAATCTTGATAGTTCTCGCAAATAAAATGTTGATGAAACGAAAAGAAAGAAACAATTGCTACAGAAGGTTGAGTAATTTTAGTTCCAGTTCTTCTTAACCTAGCCCTCTTCCTAAAGTTCTCTGATACTATATATATATATATATATATGATATGAACAACACATGATGATAACTCTAAATCTTTGTCAAGTCTCTCACAAATAAGGTCCTAACACTTTACATTATTGCAGTAAAACATGTTCATAATGTCTTAAATTTTCCAGCCAAAACTCAACGGTAGCTTTCCCTTCTCTTCTTTTCTCCGCTCTCAGTATGGCCTATGAAATTAAACTTATTTGTACAAAGTGAGATCATGATTCATAATCACCGGTCTAAGAATTCCATTGCAAGCCTCACCGCATGTACCAACTTCTCCATGTCCTGAAAACTGAAATCAAGTGCCCCTATGATGGATGTTATGCCATTACTACTGTATCTGGTGTCAGATGATTTTCCCTTTGCAACTGCAAACGCAGCTTTTCTTGATGCATCCATTGCAAGGCTTACGTTTTGCGACTGTCCAAGAAAAACACATCCATTAGCATAACTGAGATATGCTGCAAGATTACTTTACACACACATCTGATGGTGTTTACACACACAACACTATTTTTATTATGAGGATGGTAATATGATGTTATAATTGAAGATTATTCCAATTCATGTTACTGATCAAGTCTCACCCAAGAAACATGATATTTCCACATACGTAAATCGGTAAATGAAAAGTCTAGAGATCAAGATTAGAGATGTCTTAACATGATATTTCCACATACGCAAGATTAGAGATCTGATGGTGTTTACACACACAACACTGTTTTTATTATGATGACGGTAATGAATATGATGTTATAATTGAAGATCATTCCAATTCATGTTACTCAAGTGTCACCCAAGAAACATCATAATTCTAATCACTATTTTGTACTTTTAGTATTAATTAACTTCTAACACAATTAATCAACCACCATAAAATATTTTTATTTCTTTCTCTTATAAAGTAATCAATCTTCGGGATTGATTTATTATTGAACAAGCCTTTCTCTTCGTCAAGCATAATCCAAAAACCCAATATTATGTTTTAGTCATAAGCAAGTCTGATTAATTAGAATCAATTTATATCAGTTTTGTGATAATTGTTAATCTACTTCTCTTGTGCCTGAAAATTGAAGCTTAAATGTATAAAATCACTCATACGATATAATTGAAAATATAATAGTTTTTAAATAATAACTTAAAATATATTAGTAAAGCAAATATTTGCAAATTTTTTGAATTAAATTTTCCGTTCGCGTATAACTCCCACTTTAATTAATTGTGTTGAACATACAGTCACTTCTTTAGCCAATTTTTTTTTAAAAAACTATTCCACATGATTATAAATGTAACTAAGTTTAATTTTATAAAAAACTAATATGTAATTATATATTTTTAAATTATGTTTAAAAGAACAAATTCGTGCTTTCAAATCATAAATCAAAAATCTAGTTATATATATTGTTATTATATTAATCTCTTTTTTTTAATTATATTAATCTTGGTTTAACGTGTGTAAAGTTGAATTCGACTACATGATATATAAATGTGTGTATATATTATATTTGCAACATGCTTAAACCATTTTACAGCATGTACAAACGTGGTTACCACTTAAAACTTACAAGGTACATGCAATAGCTTTCTCCGTCTCTCTGCGTCACCATAGATTAGCGCTTGGCCGCTTGTTGTATAAACTAAACTACAATTTTTTGGCATCATATCTAAGCATTTTAACATCTCTGATACAACATATAAAATAACCTAGCTCGTGTATAAAGTTTGTGAAGATATATATGTAACATCCATGGTGCTATATGTTGGAAGATTTAAAAAAAATTAACAAATATTATCAAAGTGTACTTTTTCGAGTATACATAGAATTCTACATTTAAGCATTTTTAATGTAGAGTAATAAGAGAACTGTGATCTATTGAAAAGTGATTCGTGATATCGTATGATTGAGGCTAAAATACGGGAAAATATCATGTGGTGAATGCATTTTCGAACCTCCAAAAAAATTATCATAGCCCGTGGAATAGAGCATACCTCCAAAAATGTCATGTGGTGAACGATACTGTAGGAGAACTACCTCTTGTTATAAAAACAGTTTACAATATATTGTTCCTTGGTGTGTTTACAAAAAAAAAAATATATATATATATACTGTTCCTTGGTTCCTTGGTAGCTAAGATATTTTAATAGAAAAGAAAAAGAATGAGATATTTTAATAAATAAGAAAACTTAGAAAAGGAGAACTACTACCACTTGTAATAATTACAGTTTACAGCTTTACTTTTAGAAAGTTCTCATAAAACTCCAAAAACTCTTGCTAATAAAATTACGAACACAGACGGCAAGCGATTAAAAAAATAAAAACAGCGTCTTCTCCTCCTCCTTTACTTTCATTCTTAAAAAAATAAACTTAAGAGCTGCGAAAGAGACGCGATACTGAGACAACAACGAATCAACCTGTGGCGGCCGAAAGAGATTTGAGATCGGGGGATCCACACGACGGAGAGTGTGAGCTAAAACGGATAATGGGATCTCGGCTACTCGACTATTGCTTTTCCGTCTTCCACTGTCACTCCCTTAACAGCAACTATCTTCCTTGATAGTTGCTATTGCTATACGCAGCGATTCGTGAAAAGCTTACACTCTCTCTATCTCTCAGGTGGTTATCTACACCGTCTTCATGTTTTCAGATTCGTTTAGTCCATTTTTGGGGATTTAGGTTTTGCTTTATTAGTTACTTTTTGTGGTTTTGTGATTCTTGAGATGTTTATTGGTTTGATTTTGCAATTGAAACTGGTTCTGAATCCTAGAGATCACACTAGATTTGACCTGGTTATCAATTTTGGGAACTATGTGTTCTCCACATTATTAATCCAAAAAGTATATCCGTTCAAGTATTTAGAAAATTCGGTTTGGTTTTGGTTCGGTTTTCGGTGCAGTTCGGTTGAATCACTTTGGTACGTTTTCATCCAGTGTTTAAACCAGTTCTGTAACTATCTTTCTCATCTCTCATGGGTTCCTATTTTTGTTCCTGCAGGACTTTGAAACCCTCTCACGTTGCAACAACCGCATTGTTTGTGGCACAGTTTAAGATATCAAAATGGGTTCGAGATACGCATCTCACCAGCTCAGCAATGGGCTATTTGTGTCTGGGGGTAGGCCGGAGCAACCCAAAGAAAAGCCTCCAACAATGAGCTCAGTAGCCACGCCTTACACCGGAGGCGATATCAAGAAATCTGGAGAGTTGGGGAAGATGTTTGACATTCCGACTGATGGGACCAAGTCAAGGAAGTCTGGTCCGATAACCGGAGCTTCTTCGAGAAGTGGCGGGCAGTCTGGTCCTTTGCCTAATGCTTCTGGTCGTATGTCTGGCTCTTTAGCTTCTGCTGCTGGGTCCAGTTCCATGAAGAAAACAAACTCTGGCCCTTTGTCTAAGCACGGGGAGCCTCTAAAGAAGACATCTGGTCCGCAGTCTGGTGGCGTGACACGTCAGAACTCTGGTTCTATTCCTATGCTCCCGACAACAGGTCTCATTACGTCTGGTCCGATTACTTCTGGTCCTCTGAACTCATCTGGGGGTCCTAGGAAGATCTCTGGTCCTCTAGACTATTCTGGTTCGATGAAGACACATCATAATAAGCCATCCGTTGTCCACAACCAGGCGGTAACTACCCTTGGTCCGGAAGATGACTTCTCCTGCATGAAGAGCTTCCCCAAGCCTGTGCTCTGGCTGGTTATACTTATATTTGTGATGGGGTTCCTCTCTGGAGGCTTCATTCTTGGAGCAGTTCACAATGCAGTTCTTCTCATCGTTGTGGCGGCCTTGTTCGCTGCTGTTGCTGCACTCTTCTTCTGGAATCTTTCTTGTGAAAGACGCGGCGTCACAGATTTCATCGGTGGTTATCCTGATGCTGATCTTAGAACTGCCAAAAACGGTCAATACGTTAAGGTCACTGGGGTAAGTTTTTAAGCTTACTGCATTGCTTATGACATTGGTTCTTATAATTTGTTTGTTGTCGAAAGGTGGTCACATGTGGTAACGTGCCGCTGGAGTCATCGTTCCATAGAGTTCCCAGATGTGTTTACACGTCTACTTGTCTATATGAGTACAGTGGATGGGGTTCAAAGCCAGCCAATGCTTCACACCGCCGCTTCACATGGGGACTGAGATCAGCAGAGGTTTGATGATATTTCATTTCACAGAAAAAATGTTATCCGGTCTCTAAACTTTTCATCTACAATACATGGCAGAGGCATGTGGTAGACTTCTACATCTCTGATTTCCAGTCTGGTCTGAGGGCATTGGTGAAAACCGGAAACGGTGCAAAGGTAACACCTATTGTGGATGACTCTGTTGTCATCGATTTCAAGCCAGGAAGCGAGCAAGCGTCTCCAGATTTTGTAAGGTGGTTGGGACAGAAGAATCTATCCAATGATGAAAGAGTTATGCGGCTTAAAGAAGGGTAATGAAAACGATTCAAGAACCTTTAAAAAGTTGCTCAAAATCTATTGGGTCTCTCTCTGATACTTGTTTTAATTTGCAGGTATATCAAAGAGGGAAGCACAGTAAGTGTCATTGGAGTGGTGCAGAGAAACGAAAGCGTGTTAATGATAGTCCCAACGACAGAGCCATTAGCAGCTGGTTGGCAATGGAGCAAGTGCACGTTCCCTGCAAGTCTTGAAGGCATTGTGTTGAGATGTGAAGACTCATCGAACGTAGACGCAATCCCTGTCTAGTGCAGTTAGTAGTAAGTCTTTTCTTCTTCTTCCACCGGTTGGTAGATGAAAATATCAATGGTTCACTTCGGCTTTCATAAAATATTTTTCATGAAATCTGATGATGATTCCCTTGGTTGGTTTGGTTTTACGGTAGTGTTTGTGTCCTCTAATTATTTCTTGTTTTTATTTTGAGTTATTAAATTAGATGATGATGACTTCATTTGTGTTATGGTTTGTAATTGTAAAGCTTTATTCTTTTATCTATTTCGTTTGGCATGCAACTAGTAAATGTATTGTTATTTGGATGAACGAGTCTTGACCCTATTAGTTAATGATACAATTCATTTAGAGAGATTACAACTTCTTGTGCCTGTAACACAACATTTTTATCATAATGAGGGGGGAGAACCAGCAAAAGATAAGATTAAACCAAATGTAATGTTATTTGGATGAATGACATCTTTTCACCCTCCACTGCATCATGCGCCGCTTGCATAAAGACGGGTCCATTCCTTAGCTGCGCAGATCGTTCACAAGGATGGTGTGAGTTAATAACAGCGCAGTGTTTAGAAAGAAAACAAGGAGTCTAGTGACGAGTTAAGTTACCTGTTTCCACAGCTTCTGCCTCATTGCTCTTCCAATGCTTAGCGATGTTCTCAGACAGGGGATCATCAGGGTTTGGTGCACTCAAAAGAGCTTGAATACTGTTTTTACGACAAGACATCGATAGAGTAAGAAAACAATCATACCTTAAGAAGAAACCTATGTTTTGTGGGCAGCAGAGAATCAACTAATGCGTGTACCTTAAGAGCACTGTCCGTATTTGTAGAGCAGGGCTCCATTTGTCTTTCAGAATATCAAGACAGATTCTTCCAAGCTGTACGAGCAAAACCAATTTAGGAACATGTGTTTTTGATTTGATGGAAACAGAGAAAGGAGTTAAGAGCAGACCTTATCAATGTTAGGGTGGTATATCTTGGTGAGAAACCTAACCTGTTCCAAATCAATATCATTAAACAGAGCCCATGAGGCTATGAGTATCGAAGTATATTTATAAAAAAATGCAAATCCCTATACAAACTATCTCCATTGGAATCCAATGTTATAGACCGAATAATTTCTTAACAACAAAAGAGAAACAATGACAAGAAATGTAACATTACATTCCCAGAGAGATCATTAGATACAATGATGCATTTAAAAAATATCCCAACAGAAAAACAAACTTAATAACTAGAGTCTTATAAGTTATATAACTATGGAAACTCCAACTCAAGCAAACTTACCTTGGGAGCTGCCATAGGGTATTCTTCAGGCAAAAAGAGCTCCAACTTGAAAACACCTCCTACAAAACAAATAGAATGAAGCAAATGATTGAACTACCGAAAAATGAGCAGACTCAATCCAAATAAGAAAAAAAACATGTGCAAGTTTAACTCAGCATCAATGAAATGTGGTGATAATAAAAATCAAGAGTACAGTTGTAAATAATAAGCTCATAGTTAACTTTTCTTTGGATGAAAGATGGGTAACTCTACCTTCATAAGGTGATTGAGAAGGACCAAGAACCATAACGTTAAAATAACGCATGTTATCCTCAGATGGTGAGGCACTTATACCAGGAGCTGCAACAATCCCAAATCCATTAAAAATAAATCATATTTTTATTAAATTATTACTCTACAAACTCCTTCATGGAAGATCACATTTCAACTCAATTGTCTCAGCTGAAGATCAATACTATAGCACGAATCAAAGAGCTTACCAGGTTCACTGAGCAGACGTTGCGTTTCCTATCAGATCACAATTGAAAAACCAAAAGAATCAGAAAACAACTTCCAACGACAAGCGATAACAAAATTGGTTCAGAGATAGAGATTGTAACCTTGATGATTCTTCGGGGAAGATTACTATTGGCCATTATCGCGTGCTGCTAAGCTCGATCGATCGATCGTAAGAGTTAGGGAGAAGATCGAGAATCGAGAACACTTCGTCTTCGTCGTCGTCGGTCGAATCTGCTGAACTAATGAAAAAGAATAATAAATAAAATAACTATAGTTTAATTGTATATTTCCCCCTGAATTATTTAGATATTACTGGCGCTCCCTTAAGTTTATAATTACACATTGTCCCGTGTTTTTGTACATATTGCAGCATTCTTGTTTAATACAGGCAGGCCCCTGGGTTTTTGTTCTATTTTTTAAAAAAATTATAAATGTTTCTCAAAATAATTTTATTATAAATATTACCGTCTATTTTATTGTGAAATTTTTAGATGTTTAAATTCAAACTCTCTTGATGGATTCTCTTATACAGACCCTACGTAATGTTCATATGTCTGAACGGTTTATGATTCACTATTAAGCTATATAGTTTTTACCCCAAAAAAAATTAAGCTATATAGTATCATATAGTATACAACTTATTTAAAGTCGACCCACTGCTACGTATTTATCAGAGTATTGTAGTAATGGATCTCCTATATACAAAAGCGCAAGTCGTCTGACGAATCAGAAATTGCCATGTGGAAAAAAAAATTAAAAACAATTGAAATGTGAAAAATATTTAAAAACAATAACAGTTTAAAAACAAATGTAAAAACAGAAAATTTTAAACGCATAAAACCTGTTTAGTCTATTAACTGATTTTTTTTTATTTTATATATAAAATAAAAGTTTCAATACATTCACAGGACACCCATGATCCCACTACTTAGAAACCGCTAATCTTTTTTAGATAATTGTCATGTATTAGTTCCATCATTAATTGCAATCAGAAATAGTAAATTCTTAAATCTTTTGTAATGACTCCATTGATCTCTCTACAGTTTCAAATTCTAATGACGAAACCATTTGCAGTTCAAGATCCAAATCCAAATTGTTTCTGGTCCAACAGTTGCCTAATAGTTAACAAAATGAGAAAAAAGAAGAACATCAATATGCTATGGATATTGATACTGAAGTTGGAAGATAAAGCTTAAAGTCCATGTAAGTGAAACTAAAAAAACGCTTTGACTCTTTATGCTCAAATATCTTTTTGACTAATCGTTTTCTCTTCTAACCTACTTATAACTTTCGTAATTTTTTCTGTACTTCTAGACATTTGCCAAAGCTACATACTGCATGGTGAAAAAGGTAAACAAAATATGTCAACAATGTATTTAAAATTGGTTTCAGAAAAAAAACAATGTATTTAAAATGGACTAATCAATTCTCAATTTGCTGGAATAGGTTTATTTGTTGTCGTGGTGATAGTTCACAAAAAGATTAATATGGTCTCAACTTAGTACACACGTACACGGCCTCTGAAAACTTGAGAAGCATCACAAGAAGAAAAGAAAAAAAAAGGAAAACGTGGAGATAATTAGAAGGCAACAAATGAAATCAAAGAAACTTAGGTTGTAGAGAAACGAGAAAGATTCATGTCTACTATCTAAATCAAGACCTAACTATGGTAAATTTTCTTACTCTTTATTTGTGTGTTTATAATTATATAGAAAATGCAGTGAAATTATTTTGTTTACTTTAAGATTAAAAAAAAACATACTTCTACTTTTATAATCTTTATTTGTAAATTCTGTTAGTAACAAAACTGATTGAGCAAGTATATCAATGCAAATGAACTTAAAGGAATATCATGGACGAAAATAAATGCATACATAAAAGAAATAGGGAGAGACTACAATAAATATGAATGTCAATTATCAAAATTAAACTTTGTATTTAATAATGCGAGAAATATGCCTTCCCTCAATCTGATTTTTCATATGTAATAATCTTTTTGGGGTTTTAAAAAATGAAAATATGTAACGGGAAATATGTAACGTTCATCTTGTGTCTATACTTGGCTATTGTGGGATATAAAAAGCAAAATTTTATTTTTATATTTAAAGTTTTATCAATAAAGATAACCTTCAAAATAATATTTATTTACATTGTAAATTATAACCTTCAAATAAAATTATTTCCATTGTAGATTATAAAATTAATACCCGTGCTAACCACGGGAGGTAATACTAGTTTTACAATAAAATAAGATAATTCACCAAGAGAGTTTGTTTTAGTAGTTTTTCAAAAATTTTAGTAGATGTAATTTGCTAACAATCAATGTTCAAAAAAAAGTAATTTGCTAACAATGACTGGTCAGTGCCTCAGTGGCAGATAAAAAGAATAATCTGTAATGATTTATTTTTAAAGTAGAAAAAAATCTGTAGATGAGGAAAGCTCCTTTGAAAAAAAAAATTGTAGAGGATGAAAGCCAAAATAAGTAAATAAATGCAATCGTCCTTTGCAGTTTGCAGATCTCTGGGATGGGGACCTCCATAAGATTTTACCTGGTTTGGTCTTATTTGAGAGAATCGTATTTGTTTCGGGAACTGGGCGTAAAGCAAGGTCTATTGGGCTTTATTACTGCCCTATCACTTAATGTAAATCCATTAATATCCATTTTCTAAAATATTTGTTAATTCTTAAAATAATGTAGCTGAAGCTTTGATGAATATGCCACTGATCTTGATTATCGTATCTATCTTCTTTGGGTTTGGCCGTTTGGGCGAGTACATTCAAGCAATTTGTATTTTTCATCTTTAGTTTTACAATAATTCTGCTGTAGAGTCTATTTGTCTACGTTGGATTGGACAGTAGGATTTGCTGATTTTTAGATGCATAAGTAAATTTTTACATTCGAGCATTTATTTCTTACATGAACAAGGAAATGCTTACAAATAAAATATACAACGGTTTGCTACGGGTATTACCTGAATATACTACTGATATTTCTATATGTTTGCAAAATATATGCGTAACATAGACAAAATAATAGTTTAAAAGAAATCATAGACAAAATTAATAGTGTTTGCGTTAATTGTCCTTTTCAAAATTATTATTGTTTTCTTTTGTTACATATAATAGGGCGGCAATATTCTATTGATGACAATGATTGCTAAGCTGAATGGAAACATAATTATCATTCTAATGGCATCCAAAATTAAAATAAAGCAAATAGTTAACAATACTTAAATGCTAATCGTACATATTAAAGGATTGAGAAGATCATCTGATAGGTCTACCGATTGATAAAGAAAGAACTAAAGCATTATCATGGGTCCTATCTCCTGTCTCCCTCATTTATCACTAATTAACCTGATATTCCAAAACATCATCAACATAATTTGCATTTCATTCCATATATACATATCTGTTCTATACGGTTGTTTGGTCTTTAACTAAAGTGAGCTTCCTAGTAAAAACATTGATTTAATTATTCGATGTTGATTATTTATATAACACTATAATTTGTTGACAGAAAAATATATATATAACTCTAGCTTTTTAAGTCTTTTACCCTTGTTGATGTGATGCTACGTTTGTATCCGTGTATATAATATATAGTCCCATCAAATAATTTACGTGAGTGAGAATATAATAAGACTATTTCTAATTAGTGTAGAAAAATTTCTAAAGTTTTCCCCCACTATCATTGACATAGTTGCTCTAGATTCCTCTCTTCTTCTCCTTCAAAGACCTAAAAGACTAAAAAGAAGAAGAAAAAAAATGATGTAGTGATCATCATAGATCAAGAAAACAACAAGAGCCGATCCAAATCCATGGCTAGTCCTAGCAACAAAGGCAAAGACATCGCAGAAGGGCCACCGTCTCAATCACAGCCGCAACAACCACAATCACCTCCTAACCCGCCAGCGTTGAGCCGGTACGAGTCACAAAAAAAGCGAGATTGGAACACGTTTTGTCAATACCTTCGTAACCAGCAGCCACCGGTCCACATCTCACAGTGCGGCTCTAACCACATCCTAGACTTCCTCCAATATCTTGACCAGTTTGGAAAAACAAAGGTTCATGCACACGGATGCGTTTTCTTCGGACAAGTTGATCCCCCGGGACAGTGTAACTGTCCTTTAAAGCAAGCGTGGGGGAGTTTAGATGCTTTGATCGGACGGCTGAGAGCAGCTTACGAGGAGAACGGAGGGTTGCCGGAGAGAAACCCGTTCGCCGGCGGTGGGATTAGGGTTTTTCTTAAGGAAGTGAGAGATTCACAGGCCAAGGCAAGGGGAGTACCGTACAAGAAAAGGAAGAAGAAGAAGAAGAGGAATCCTATGAAGAGTGATCATGATGTTGAAGATGGTACTGCAGGGACTAGTAGCTCCAACTTGCCATCTTAGCAAGCAAACAAAAAAACAATAAATACAAAAGTGGAGTTAATTAATGGTAAGCGTTTATCTCGCTCTATATTGTAATCTCTATTAGTTTTTATTATCACGTTTTCTATCTATTTGCAATTCTACATATGTATTTGAAATAGATCTCGACAGTAAGCCTTTGTTACAGACTTTAGTTTATACACAAGCTCATACTAAATGAACATGGCCGAAGCTTATAGCTAATATCATTTATATACTAACATGTGAATTGCCAGAAATTTGATTATATATATAAATACTTTAGTGATAATAAAATATTAATCAAAGATATAACATGTGAATGATGTGCATGAGTCATACTCACTGTTAATTATACGTATGTGGATTACGAATTGTGACGTATATTGATCTGTTCATTTTTACTACACTGTAAACCCTAGAGAGTATTATACATACTGACACACATACGCGAGAAACCCTAAATTCGGCTTCGCTAGGTGTACAAGCTTGTATTTATGAATGTATTCATACATACATCTATTCCAGGAATCTAATTATCAAATGAAGTACATCATTTATAGATTTGATGCTTGTTCTTGGTAACTGGTATGTTAGTTTCTTGCGGTGGGGTTCTTAATTTGTTTGGTTATAAATGTGTGAGATTGCTCATTATGTATTTATAAACGCAAAATGGTGATTTTTTCAGTCAAAAAAAGTAGAGAATGGTGAATTCTCCCCCCACCCCCTCATATTTATAACGGCGTATCATATACACATTGGAATTAAATTAAAGATATAGGAAACGTATACATTATATATGATTTACAGACTTTTTTTTTTGTTAATAATGATATGAAATATTATTATATCCACTTTATTACTTTAATCGTGTATTAGTTTAGGCTTTTTTTTTTGTAACATGTATTAGTTTAGGCTATCCTTAAAAATGTCTGTATGCAATATGCTTTTTTGGTACTAAACATGTCTATATGCAGTAGGCTTCTGTTATGATGTTAAGTGATCTAGAAAAAAGAGTCATCTGCATGGATTAAGGCGTTTCAAAGTAGACAAGATCAAAAATTGATTTGTAGTATATGTTGTGGCGAAAGAAAAATTAGTTTGTATGATCAGATTAAACAAGGCGTAGAAATCGCATATTGAGACTTCTCACTTGATCAGATGTATGTGAAAACAGGAATAGGAATGAACTATTGAACTTGATGCATTTTCTTGGTAACAATTATGTTTGATTAGTTAATGCTATATATATAAAAGATACAATAGATCAAGTATCTTCTGTATTAAGCATTTAATTTTGAGTTAATTGTTTGATAGTAAGAGCTAAACTATCTCTCCATAATGGGTTTTGATCACTTGTGCTTGATATTGGACTTGAGTTGAGGGTACTCTTTGTTCCAGGAGCTCCAAGAGATAATTATTGTCCTTACAAATGAGTGCATTGCAAATTATTAAGCTGTATTTGCTTAATCTAATCCATTTATAGAGAAGCTAAACGTAATTCTTATGACCAAATATTGATTCTTGTGTATTAGTTTATCTTTTATTTGATTTCGGAGTCACTTGATCTTTGCAGGATAGATGTGATTGAATTATATAAGCTACTACATTTTAGTACTGATTTAACATATTAGATATTAACGATTGAAAAATGCTATTGTCCATGACCACCAACGAAATACAGACTGGATTTCTGACGACTACATTGTGATGACATTTTGAATCTCGACTACAAACACTATTTATTAAGCCTAGCTAGAAGCTGTTAACAACTATAGGCAAGTCATTCACAAGTCTATGTGTGCATTTTGGATCAGCGAGAATATGAGATTATTGATTAAAAAGGAGAAAATAAACAATTAAGTAGGGACTATTAAGATATAAAAAGTCACCGCAGATCCTGAAAATTTTCTTACCGAACCATAGACTTTGTGAAATTCCGTAACACAATTCGCCTACTTGGGTCAACTCTAATAATCTCCCCTATTTCTTCTTGCTGCTCCACTAAATCCAAACCATGTCCTGGAAAAAACTCATCACTTGTTGTTCAAGAACAACATCTAACAAATCATCTAGCCGCGAGTTATCATCACTGAAGAACGGAGGGCTATTAGTAGAGAAACTGATTCGCGTCTCGAACGGAGACTACAATCCGTTCTGTATATTTACAGAACACGAGCTGAAGCAAGCAACCAAAGACTACGACCTAGATCTCGTCTGTCTTGTCGACGACAACTATAGATTGTTTCAAGGAGTTCTTGAGAACAGAGGAGCCGTGGTAATCAAGAAAACGAATGAACACGAAGAGCTCGTGGAGTATTGCATAAGAGAAATCGCTGTTGCTGCATACGTAAGTTCAAACATGAATCTAGTGAAGCTTCTCGGCTGTTGCTTGGAAAGCAAGGTACCGATTATTGTCTTTGAATACGTAAGTGGGAACCTATCTGATTACTTGCAAAACAAGAAAGGGATTATCCAATGGATACAGAGGATTCGCATCGCTGCTCAGATTGCTGACGCGATTGCTTTTCTCCACTTAGGTAAACCACGACCTCTGATTCACAGACATGTGAAAACAGAGAATGTTCTGCTCGACGATAACTTGAACGGCAAGTTATTCGATTTCGGACTGTCTCTAGAAGTTCCAGAAGGTGAGACTTCTGTACAAGCAATCGTTGAAGGAACAATAGGGTTTCTAGCTCCAGAATCAGTAGTCACGGAAAGATTCAACGAGAAGACGGATGTTTTCGCCTTTGGTGCTACTTTAATCGAGATTTTGACTGGAAGGGAGCCTCATAATGTGTTCATTGAATCATCTGATCATCTGACTAACCATGATGACACTACTCCAATTGCAGATTCATCTCCCATATATGCCTCTTCGCCGAAACAAAGAGATCTTTTGATGTTCTTGAAGGCCATTTTGATAAAGGGTGGGAATGATAATGCTTTAGAGGCAAGCGCAGAGCTCGCTGCTAGCTGTGTAGAGATATTGCCAGAGAATAGGCCAACGATTGAAGAAGTAGCTAAGAAGCTGAAACGCATCCAGAACATGTAAAGTTGGAAATAACAACTTGTTACAACGTTATAGTTTGTGGAAACCCATTTAATCATGTGATTTTATTAAAGACTTATCACTGTTTATCTAGGTTTTGAATATCAAAAAATCTAAATTATACTATATAGATTAATAATTAAAAAATAAATTCTTACAGAAATCTTTAGCATCAATGCAAATAATATCGTTAAATATGAATCTAATAAAACGATTTAAAATGGTGTAATCAGACATAAATTATCATAAAAAATGTAGAACTGTTAGTTGTAAAATCGTAGTATTTTCATAGTTTAATTATGATAACATAATTAATAAACACTAAATTTTTTTTTGTCAAAACAAAGATCAAAGGTGGAAATAACAAAAAGTAAAAGTATAAGGTCCAACTTGTGAAAATTCAGACAAATAGGGTGAGAACATTATAAATTAAAACTTCAGGCGTTAAAATGCAATAAAACGGCAAATCGTTAAACAAAAAGGAGTTCCATCACATAGATGTAATGAAAAAAGTAACCTCGCCGGGAAAAAAAAAAACAAAGTATGAACCTTTACGACGACGAGTCTCTGAAACAGGAGGTCATCTACCTCCACTCCCTCTGGCACCAAGGCCCACCGACCCGGAACCCCATCCCCACCCCTAATTTCAACCCGGTCCACGACCCGGTTCAAAGATCCAGGCCCAATTACATCCCTCCGGCTGATTTTCAGCTCCTCTCTCGCTACGGAGCCACCGTCGGTGGTCCTCAGATCACATCGAGAAACCCCAAGCGCTCCAGACCGGGTGAATGGCCCGTGAAGGATCCGCCTCGTTCCTCTCCCACGGGATGGCCGGAAGCCAATCCGTGCAAAAAGGCGCGACCTTTATCGGATTCCGAGAAAGCTCAGCTCGCCGTGAGTCAGATCCAGAGAGAAGCACACCGCGCTTGTCGCGAGTTTTTCGGCAAAAGAACAGCGTCCGGTGAAGAATCGGATACTGATGATGGAGGAGGAGGAGAGGAGGAGTTTCGGTTTCTGTCGGGAGTGTTCGAGGAGAACGCGAAGCTGAAGGAGTGTTACGAGAAGAACACGGTGCACGGAGAAGTGTGGTGTCTTGTCTGCGGAGGGAGCGGTGAGAAGAGCGTGAGGAAGTTTAAGAACTGTTTGGCTCTGGTTCAGCATTCGCTTGCGATTCACAAGACGATGAAGAATCAGCATAGGGCTCTGGCGCGGGTTGTGTGCAGTGTTCTTGGTTGGGATGTTAATAATCCAGTTGGTTCAAGCCAAAAGGACTCTCAGGTTAGCAATTGTTACTTTGATTTGGTTTGTGTTATTATGGTCGAAGACTGTCTTATCAGTTTAGTTTATTTTGTTGTTGTGAAAAAATGATGAATCATAATCAGTGTTAAAAAAAAAAATCGGTCTATGCGTCCGCCTAATTAATAATCCCCTACTAATTACTGACTAACGATTTATTGAATATTGATCATAATGATCTTTTGGGTAGCTTTTGAATAGTTTTGATCATTCATATGCATTATGTTGCATTTTGTAATACTAAACGATTTTTCTTAAATGATTTTTTTTTAAAAAAAAAGTTTCTATCCAAACGACTAATCAATAATCTCTTATAAAGCGCTTAATTACCAACTAACGATTTTTTTTTTAACATTGGAATAGTTTTGATCACTCAGATACTTTTCTTAACATTGGAATAGTTTTGATCATTCAGATATACTTTTTTTTTCCTTTACAGGCATTGGGGGTAGAGGCTGTTACCGAAAGTGGAACTGAGCCGCCTCCAGACACAAAGAAGCCTCAGGAGAAACAACATGTGATGTCTGCTGACGAACAAGCAAAGACTGCAGTGTTACAAATGCAACAGAATGCATCAGAAGCTCTGAAAGGCATTTCTGTCAAGGAAACTACTGGTTCAGTTGATGAAACTGAGGAGTTGGAGTTGATATCACGACTCTTCTCGGATAACGTTGAGCTGAAAAGTTACTACGAGAAGAACTCTGAAGGTGGACACTTTGTCTGTCTCGTGTGCTGTGCTGCGACTGATAAGAAGATGATTAAGAGGTTCAAACACTGTCATGGACTTGTTCTGCATTGTACTAAAACCCCGAAAATTGCATTAAGAGCTCACAAGGCTTATGCTCGGTTCGTCTGTGGACTACTTGGGTGGGAGTTTGACCATCTTCCACGTAGAGTAGTGAAAGGCGGTGCTCCTCTTGTGGAGTCTAGTGCTAACCAGAACAATGAGAAGCCATCGTTGATGATCGAGGTAAGATATCTTACAAAGATAACAAGAACTCTTTCTTGGTTCTTGTCCTATTTTTTCATTAACTGACTTGTGGTATCACTTCAGGAGCATATGTGTGAAGAGGCAGCTGATAGTTCACAGGAAAAGAATGAGGCATGCGTTGGATAGTAGATGGTATGTATACATCACACACCTACTCACAATTTTTTGATATAGAATCTTGTTTTTTTTTTTTTTTGGCTGCTTTTAGATGTTTTGAGTAATGAAGCGATGTGTTTATTTTATATACGCAGAATTGCAAAGCACAACCAGTAACAAACTGTTTTCTTCTGGAAATTCAATTTAAAGAGTTGTGTTGATGGACGGCACTGAATCTTCAGGTACGATTACTAGTTTTTCTTTTTTTTCAGCTCATCAGTCTTCTTTATGACTTACCAGACTTGGTGCATAGTCATCATCGACAATGTGTATACCAAACTTTTGATTCTGGATTTTACAAGACACTTGAAATAGATCATTTATTTATATATAAGAGAACACTATCTGGTGGCATAAAAATACTAAAGATCTGAGAATACCATTGCAAATGTGAATAGTTTTGTTCACATGGAGCACAGATAAACTCTTGCAGATAATTTGACGTATTTTTACCATTATTTAAAATGTTTGAATTGTCTGTTCTTTATGATGTGAAAAAGGATAAACTGTCAAAACAAAGAGATTCAATTTTTTTGTTTCTGCAGCAAAAAACAACAAATGAGTAACAACTTCAGCAAAAAATAAGAACAGAAATCACAGAAAATCCTTAAAAAGAAAAAATCATGGAGAATTATAAATATATAATCATTTTGATGATAATCAAAGTTTAATTTAGTTACTAGAATTTGTAATTTTAATCAAAATTAGAACAAAAATGTCATATTCACACATCAAAGTTAGTCTTCAAAAAAAAAAAGTTGTATTTTTCAAAATTTTAAATCATAAATAGGGGTATTTTTAAAATTATCTTTATGGGCCGACCAGATGGGCCTTTGATTAATTTTGTTTTCCGCAATTTTATATTAATTTTGCCATAACGGCTCCGGTTAGACATCTCAAAACACCTCAGGAACAAAACAGAGGAAGTGACTCTGCAAATTCAGATCAAAAATGGGGAAGAGAAGAAGGTTCAAAGAAGATGAAGATCGCTATCATACATCCAGATCTTAGTATAGGTACGTAACCATTTAGCTTTGAGTTTCAGACACAAATGGGAACTCATGTCTGAATGAAGAAGATGTTTGCCTTGAAACAATTATAACCATTTGCATCCCTCTTACCATTTGCAGGAATGGCTGATATGATCCTTGTTAACAGCAACTTCACAGTTTCAACATTATCAAACACATTTAAACGTCTTCATGCACGAGGAAGTCGTTCAGCTGTTCTTTATCCTGCAGTCAACATCGATCAGTTCAATGAACCACATGCTTATAAGTACATTGTATATCCACTAGACTAGGCTCTCCAGCTTGTATACAAGATTCTGTAGCTGCTTCTCTTCTCCTCTGTCATGACCAGGTTGAATTTTCTCTCCGTAATCCGCTTTGAGAAGAAAAGAACATCAATCTTGCTGTTTCATCTTTTGCTATTCTATGCAAAAATAAGCAAAATCTAAGCGATGTTACCCTAACCGTTGCTGGTAAATCTTCCTCTTTCTTCCACAATCTAGACTAACATTGAATGTAAGGCTTACTGTTTGCATTCCATTGTTCAGGAGGGTATGATGAACAATTGAAAGAGAATGTAGACTACTTGGAAGAGCTCAAAAGCTTAGCAGAGAAAGAAGGAGTTTCTGATCAAGTCAACTTCATCACATCTTGTCCAACCGCTGAAAGAAACCAACTTCTCTCAACCTCTCTGTGTGTCCTCTACACACCAACGGTAAAAAAATCACTATCTTTTTACCTTCTTCCTCCTCTAGTTTCAATTACTTGTGATTCTCATGAGTCATGACTCAGAAACCAAATGATAGGATGAACATTTCGGTATAGTTTCATTAGAAGCAATGGCTGCATACAAACCAGTGATAGCCTGCAACAGCGGTGGCCCCTAAATTCATAGAGAATCATGAGTTTGCGAAGGGGATGGGAAGTGAGGCTAGGAAACATGTGGTTGAAGCATTCTCTGTGGCTGCATACAAACCAGTGATAGCCTGCAACAGCGGTGGCCCCTAAATTCATAGAGAATCATGAGTTGGCGAAGGGGATAGGAAGTGAGGCTAGGAAACATGTGGTTGAAGCATTCTCTGTGAAGACGTTTTGATAGAAGTTGAATCAGTATCTAGTTGATGTAGTATCAAGTCCTAAAGAAGATCGAGTTTCCTATGTTTTAGTAATCATAAATCTTTCGTTCTACAACAATGTCAGACGCAGTTAGAGACAACACTGCAGAGAAACAAAGCTTCCCCTTCACATATTAATAATAAAATTTTAAAAGTTAGGAATATATCTTTTTATTGATTAACATGGGTACCCGGGGCCTAAACAATAGATTCATATCTGCGTGGGCACATCATGGAATGTAGTAGGGTGCATTTGAAACGTTGCTTAACCACCCAAATTAAAATCACTTTACCACTAGACACCATCACATAGGATCTATGAATGTTGATTCTCTGATGGTTCAAATAGAGACTCCTTTACAATAACAAGGGTCAAGAGGTATAAATAAACGAATACATAAAAGCTTGTGTGCTCACTTTGAGCCTTACATGGAAAAAATAAATAAAAATAAAATTGAAGGACATATTGATAATGGTTTGGTTGAACCGGATTTCTTTTCAAGAGCTTAAAGAAAATGTACAGGTGATTGCTTTGCAAACTACCTGGTGCTAGAGTTTCCAAGGGTAAGCTCGAGATCATCAGAACCACTCACCTCGTGTATCCTCTCTCCTTCCCATGCCTTCACCAACCCGTTTGCATTACTCCCAAACGCAAACTCCGGAGGAGCCACAGCCTCAGACATTGGAACATCTGTTGTCTGAATAGCCGGTGAGCAAGTCCCGCTTTGACCTGGTGTCCACATCCTTGACCCGCCTCCTGCTTCTTTGAATCCAAAAGGGTTTGTTGAGACGAGGCTGAACGTTGGTGAAGCTGGAACGCTTTGCGCGAGTTGAATCCCTGAGAACCATTCAGAGTCAGGGACGGTCTGATGCCTCGTGGGACTGGGAGGTGTTGAGGAGACGAAGAAAGAGTTGTTGAGTTGGTTCATTCCACGAGATGTCGGGGAGCTTAGAGGTGGGGTTACAGGAGCGCTTATGGAGCCTCCAGGGATGTAGAGGTAGTTATTAGGGAGCCTTGATGATGAAGAAGCTGAGGAGGATGATGTTGTTGAGAGGTGTTTGAGCCATGGGATGAGTGATTGGCCATCTCCAGGTGTGAGATTAGCGAAAGAAGAAGAAGCTGGGCTCATGAAGTTGGATGAGCATGGACTGCCACCTATCTCCATACGCTCTACTGGTCTACTACATCCCTGAAAACATATTACAACATAACTGATCAGAAGGAGAATACAGAGAAACATAATTATCTACTCTCTATGTTCTTTTTTTTTTTTTGAAACACTCTCTATGTTCTATATTATGTTATGCCTAAAACACAAAATATTAGAAAACTTATTTTATTTTTAAAAAATCGTAGAAAATATAAATTAAAAATTTATCTAACCAATCATAGAAATAATGTAAAATGTAATTGTTTGAATAGTTTGCAATAAAATTAAATTTAACATAGAAGCTTAAAACATCTTATATTTTATATTTTGAAACACCAAAAATCTTATAAAACATCATATATCATATATTATGAAACACCAAAATTTTTATAAAACATCATATATCATATATTATGAAATGGAGTGAGTGTTAACTAATGTATTAATGATAAGGTCTAAAGATGAGCAGAACTGAAACAGCAAGTTATTATCCCAATCAGCTATGTCTAAGTAAGGTTTCACATAATAAAAACTCTTTATGTTTCTTTAAACCGATCGAGTCAAAGGATACATGACCCGACAGAAAATCATTGGACTCGGTTCTCGAGACTTGAACATAGACTTGAGAGAGAATAAAGCAAAAGTGCACACATGCTTTTTCCAAACAAATCTACAGATCAAAACGTACACTTTGACTCTGTGCAATGAACATTTTAATCAGCTTTTCTAGTGATATATGCTCTACTTTGCTTTTCTCTTTTGGTAGGTATCATCTGAGACTAAACTAGACCGAACCGCAAGTGAATCAAGACAATGAGAGATAGAAAGAATCTTCAGACAAAAGCATAACTTTGACTAACGCTCCTCTAAAGCTAACCTACGCGCAAGGAACACGTTAGCGATCATGACAAAAGTAAAGATCCAAAACAGCGAACCTTGCGGTAAGTAGTGCCATCGGGTTCGACGATCCAACCAGCTTCGTTACAGAGCGCTTTGAGCACTTCGTTGTTGTCGCAATGCTTGGGAAGCTCGTAGTTACCGTACATTCTCAAACCCGTGAAGATCTTCGCCGCGATCGCTCTCCTCCGTCTCTCTCTCCTCTTGTTGTTCTCTCTCTCCCTCCACGTCGGCATCCTCGTCCCTGACGTCATCACTCTGTTTCCTCCTCGGATACACTCTGTTTTTTTTTTTTGAAAGGTAGATCAAAATCAAAGAGACAATTCTCTGGATTTAGATTAAACCTTTTCTATGAAACAACACTCTCAGATCTGGAAAGATCGGTCCTTGCGTGCTCAGACGATCTCCGATCACTCTTAAAAGTTTACAAGAAGCTTAAGCTAGTTGGTGATAAAAGGTAGCTTAAGCTGAACAAAGCGGAAGATCAAGATGCTCTCGTTAACTCGACGGTGGTGAATTTTCCGGTGATCGGAGAAGAAAATGAAGGAGCTTGAGTTAATCAAGAACTCTCTCGTGCCAGAGAAGAAGCTGTTAAAAGAAAAACAAATAGCTTAGAGTACCGAATTTACCCTAGATTTGACCCTATATTTACGAAACTGCCACTACGTGATGTCACGCGTGTCCACCGGACCAAGCACGTGGGAACATATCTCTTTAGCCATGATTTAAACCGTAATTTACGAATTTGCCACGCGTGCAAGAGCTAACGTGATCCGGTTTACGGAAAATGCCACGAGACCGTTTTAACTGACCTTTTGGAAGTTTCCTTTTTCACGTGATGGTGCGTCCCCCCCCGGCGTGACCTTGTAGGGTCCATAAAACTGTTTAATCCATTCGCGTAGGAACCTGGTTCGCTGCACCGGGTGCTTAGTCGATGGTCTCACGTGGCTGCTGCGTTAGTGTGTCACCCACGTTTGTCTAGTAACAGAACCTTCTTCTCTCTGTGTAGTGTTCAAACTGGTTGTTCAAAGGTGTTTCTGTCCAACATCAATGATTTAGCAGAGAGACAGAACTTGCCTGATCATCGGCGTTACAGACAAGACACAAATAACTACTGTCTTTTTTACATCTTATATCCATCTATTAGTGTAAATAAAATCATCATGATATTACTAATGTATCATTAAAGATATTATTACCAGTATTTCTAACGTGAAAAATCAACTAGGTTTCTCTTTGTAATTCACATGTCTATTATTTCTCTGAAATAATCGGTTTCAAATCTATTTTAATAAAATAGAGCTAAAATAACTAATCATTCATGTTATTTTCCTTTATTTAAATTTACGCTGTTACAATTTCATTCTTATTACATTTGTAGAATATTTTCTCAGCTCAAAAAAATATTAAATAATGGAAATAATTGATGACAGTACCGGATCTAAACCGGAAACTGCAAAACTGTGAACCAGATTCTGACCGGAAGTCACAATGGCTTAGCTAACAGTCTCAGTGTTTCCAACGAGGACTGAATCTTCTCGGAAAGAGCTGTGTAGAGACATCTCTGCGCAGTTTCATCTAGCTCTTTGCCAGCAGAAGAGAGCAAAGGCCATTTCGCTTCTTGAAGAGGAGGAACCATCACATGACGGGAGGCCGAGACAGCGGTCTCAACCATCATGGGAACATCAAACTCGATTGGTTCACCAACCACAACTCGAAGGTTCTTGCTCCACAGCGGTAACGGAGGTCTTTTACCGTAGAAGTACTTCTCCGGCATCATCTAAGTTAGTTAGAGCAATGTAAGTAAGTAGCGAGTTTAGGACAATGGAAGGTACAGTTAAGACCTACATGTTACCTCGTCAAAACCACAGTGGATGATTGGCAAGACGATTGGGGTAACAGGGCAACGTGCAATGAGGCTTGCGGTTCCCCATTTAAGACGTCTTATAGGCACATCTTCTTGAAACACCTTGCCCTCTGGGAAGGTATGCAACTACTAGTCATGATTAAAACCACAAAGGTTAGAGTTCAAAAAATCTCCACTATTTGTTCAAATGTGCAAGATTAACTTACCCAGGATCCATCTTTTAATCGCTCAAGAGCTTCACTCATGTGTTCTTGGTAGATTCCACCACCTCTAGTTATAGGTATACACTTGCCTGCCCAAAAAGAACTCGTTAACATTCAATGCAACAACCAAATCTACCAGTATTCTAAAAATCATTCTAAGCAGTAAATAAGACCTATAAGAAACTATTTTTCTTGAATGTTTTTTTTTAATTAGTCTAAGCGACGCCCGACTAATCAATAATCCTCTATAAATCGCCTAATTACCACCTAGATTTTTTTGAACATTGAAATCTACTAAAAAGTTGTTAACATGTAGACACAAGTCCAAATCTACTGAATAAAGTATTTCATTCCACCTGAAAAGAAGCAAAAGAGGTGTGACTCACCAGTGCGGAAGATGTAGGAGAAGACAGGGTTCTTGAAACATATGTCCTCTGCAGCAAGAACCCACCGAGCCAGTTCTGGATCTAATGAAAGAAGACCCTTGAACCCTCCCCACATTACTGGATCATCTAAACTAATCACAAGATTAAAAAAACCAAACAGCTCAACATTAAGATGACAAGAATGAAAGAATTGAGATTATTATTAAAAAAAGGTTTTGAACGGTTTTGAACTAACGTGGACATGTGATTACTAACAGTGATGAGAGGAACACCGGGTGGTCGTGAACGGACAAGATTCATAAGAGTATCTGCATTGTGAACTGTGGTTCTGTTGCAAAGATTCGCTACTGCTCTTGCAAACGCACCGACGGCTGTTATCACAGTTTTCCTTGGGATTCCTCTCAAGTGATCAGATCTTGCTGCCCATTCCATTATCCTCCCCATTTTAAACCTCAAGCTTCAAAGTTCTCACCTTTATACAGATCATAGCAGAATCTTAAGAAATGGAAAATATAAGAACTTGAAAAGCTAGTTAAAACACAAAACTCGATGCAACGATTCCTTAACTATGTATCATTTCCAAAGCATCAATCTCTAAAACAGTAAAGACGGAGTAATCTAGGAAACTCTAAACGACAGAACTGAACTATTAGGGTCTACCAATCTATTTTACATAAAGACGAGTCTACTTTAAGTCTTTAAGATCGAGACAAAACTTCGAAAAAGATGAACACTTACGATTAGAATGGAAAGAGACCACACGATTGGTCTAAGAGGAGAAATTGAAGAAGAAGCAGAAGCATTGCTTTGGGAGAAGAAACGCAGAGGTCGGTGTTCGGAGAAGAACGGTAGAATTTGGTTGGTATGACTCGGTACATTAGATGAGAATACCGGTTTAGAAATAAACCGGAAATTTTTGTCGGTTGGTAAAAGGAAGAGAGGTAAATAGAACCAAGAGTAACTGGGGTTTAATGATCGATTTATATTCGTATGTTAGATTAAATCTTATTGGTAGATAGACAGACAAAACATCAACTACAAACCTTGGAAAGGATCCAGTTCCAAAGAGATAACAAACAGAACTAGAAGATAAGATCATACAAACGAGCCAAAAACAATCGGCTCCTTAAACTTAGTTCAAATCAGAGAAACATGCACTTCATAATAGAACTGATTCACTTGAACAAAGACACACGACTGAGGAGGACGTTCTTATAAACGGGATCTTGGTTGTGTAAAAAGGTAAACTTCGTCATAACCCTTCCTGCGAGATAGACAATACCAAAAGAACTGTTAAAACATACAAGAAACAAGAAGACTTAAAGAGGATTGTGTAAAGATAGTCCAAGTGGCTTTACCCTGCGTATCCGCAGTACGTTGGCTTGTAGTTGTATATGAGGTTCTTCAGCACTTTTTCAGAAGATGGTCTGTTCAGTGACTTCCTAGCCTCACTGCACCATCATTCAAATCGAAAATTCATGTGAGGAAAAAGTACAAAAACGTTTTGGGAAAACTGTGAGAGAGAGATCTTACCTGATTAAATAACTTGCAGCATACTGTGTCACCTGGATAGCGTCAGCTGAGTGTGGAATTTGAGATGAACCCCATTCAAATGCATTTTTCTACATTGCATATTTTTTTTAATGAACGAAAAGTTGTTCATAAATAGAGACATAAGAAGTTTATGAACTAGCTAGTGGAGTATATACCTCAGGATGCCACTGGAAGCCAGTTATTGGGTATTTCTTTGCTTTAACAGTTGAAACATAAGTCTGCAAGGATAATATAATTTTAAGAGTAAAAAATCAAACTCTAGAATAAGTAGAAGAATCCTTAGTATGGTTTATAATACTACCTTGCTGTTTTCATCAATGCAGGTTGTGACAATTTCAAAGAAACTAGACAGAGCATGATTGGCTTTAAATTTTTCTGGTGTGATACCCCACTGCAAAACAACAATTCGTATCAGGCCAGTACAATAGAATGATAACAAAAAAGATACGATAAACCCATTCAAAAATTGGCAAGAAGATTTGCCTAACCATAGAGTCAGCTAAACAAAACGATGCATACTTATATATCTCTTTAAACATTAGAGAGTTCATAATATTCCATACGCAAAACTAGAGGTGGCAATACTAACCTTGTGTTTCTGCATAACCAAACAGTCTGTACTGAGTTTTCTCAACAACTCTGGAGGAAATCTGCGTATATACGACACAATACAATTTTTATGTGTGGAATAATTTTCAAAACGTGAGGTATTATTATATTTATATATACCGAAAAACTAAAAGCTTAATGAAAAAAAGCTAATGCACCTTTGAAATATGGTTCCTTCAATATTAACATTTTTAACGAATTGGAGACTGGACGCATTGTCTTCAGCATCAAATCTTTCAAGAATGTCTCTGTCCTGTACTTACCAAAGACAATGTTTTAGTATGGCGTCTGCATATCCCAGAATGCACTATACTGTATTCACTCAGATCTATATTCAAAGCAAACAATAGTTTTTAAAAAAAAATCTGGAAGTATCTGTACCGAGACCCAACTAATTCCACGAGAAAGACAGTACGAGGGACTATTCGCCTCGGATTTTTTTTAACGAGGCCTAAGACATGGTTCTATCTTCGTCTAGACAAACAGTATCAACTTTGTTTCAGGCAAGATTCAACTTAATAAGGGCCTCAGACATGGTTCTATTCTTTTAACCACCAAGCTACTACTTGCTTTGTTAGCAAACGAGAGTTTCAAAAGAAGAAAAGAGTCACCTGACTAACGATGATAGACATAAGCTCAAAACCGAGGCAAATGCCATATATTGGAAAATGCTCTCCTGCATCATTTCTCTCCAATGCTTTCTGTGAGAAAAGAAAACATTAGTAAATATATATTGAGGTAACATTTGATGAAACCAAATATTATAAGAGTTGAAAAGATAACAACTTACTTTGAAGATTTTTGTAACCATGTCGAAATACTCATATTTTTTAGCCCAACCACCAGTGAATATCACACCATTGACTAGCTCTAGCTTCTGTAATCTCACCAAAAAAGATATAACTAAACTGAGTGAAGCCACATATGTTTTAAACACAAAGGAGCAAGAGTTAAAGAGATGAGTATATGACCTTGAAGAGAACATCTTCAGGCTCGTTGTAGATGAGAGGGATGACACGTGCTCCACCTGCCTCAGCAAACTTCACGTAAGAAGCTGCGATGTAAGTCGAGATCGTATCATTGCTCAACCGACCCGACGCTCCATCTCCAGGGTGGCTCAGTATTCCGATCACCGGCCTGTAGTTCAGGTTAGGATCCGGTGAGGAGCATACAGGATTCGAAGAGCCGTCAACGCCGGTTTGACTAGGGAGGTAGATCGATGCAGAAGCCTTGGCTACACCGACGTCAAGGAGTAGGAATGGTAGACAGAAGCAGAGCTTCCACATCTCGGAGCAAAATGGTGAATGTTTCCAGCAGCGTTGACCAGAAGAGATGTGAGTGAGAATGATGATCTAGCTTTTATTTATTAATAGAACCATCTCGTGTATCATCCATCATCCATCATCAATCATCATCATCTGAATCAAATCGTGGAATTCCACGCACACACCTTTCGAAAACCAATCTAACTTTATTTCTAAACTATTCGATTATTCATCAATGCCAGAAACGTGGTTTGTGTTACTATTCTGTTTTTTCTATCCACGTGTGGGCCCCAATCGTTACCTGTAATGGGTGTATTCGCTAAAAGCCAGCGAGATTGTTGGCTAGCGTCGGATTAAGGTGTTTGCATTATATCTACACGAAATTTATACAATTAAATTAATATAAAATATAAATATTCAAAGTGATGCGTTTTAATTTGATCTGTTCTGTATATAAAATTAGGTATAACTATTTAATTTATTTTATGATATTAGAAATAATATATTTTATTAATATCATCTCCAGACCATACTGGTTAACAACAGCCTTTATGCTTTTAACAACAGTCTTTATGCTTTTGCCATCATTTAAAGAGAAATTTAAATTCTACCACAAGTTTAATATCACTTTTCATATTTACCATTGATAAATAACTATTTTTATAAAATATCCTAAATATGTGACAAAATAACAGTAAGATGATTTTTCAAAATATTTATAAAACATCTATAAACCCAACCTCAACCCCTTTAATACTAAATCCTAAACACTAATCACTAGTCCAAATATTAGTATATTTTTTATTGAGGATATTTTTGTAAAGTGGTACTTAACTTGTGGCATTTTTGACAATTTCTCATCATTTAACTTCTTACTAGTATCACTATCTTCAAGGCCTCTCCAACCTGGATTTCGGTTTCGTTCATTTTTTTCGGTTTTTCATTATTTTGATTTATAAAAATTAACTATTTTATTAAAATTATATCTAATTTAGTTTAGTTCAATTTATATACTATCGATTTTTGTTTTTATAAAAGCATAATTAAATTTATCTTTATACAATTTTTATTTTATACAATTAGAAATCAGATTTATTAAAACATAAATATATATATATTTCTTACTGTAGATTTTAAATAAATATTTTATGTTTTTTTGATCAAAAAATATTTTATGTTTTATTTAACTAATAAAATAAAAGTAAGATTTATCTTCTTTCTTCTTTTATGAACACCCTTACAATATCTTCTTTCTTCTTTTCTTTTTTCTCCTAACCCATACTACCTTAGTTACTTTATGCACTCAAAAGGATTGTATAGCAAGAGACTTGACATTCAAACCTGGAGTTCGCATTTAGCTAACTCTCGGCTAAAATCCATGCATAAGTAGATACTTGTTTTTTTCGTTATTATATATCGAAAACGAGATATTTAGATGCTTATTAGCATGTCGACATAACTTTGCTCCCACGATCGATCATCAACCCATGACTTCAACACTTTTTCCCTCTTCAGTGTACTAGCTATGAGCCCTTTCCTTTAAGGGATTCACTTCGGATTCAGAACTAGTGGCCTGAAGGCTGAATCTTCTCCATTGACGAAGCCGTACAAGGTTTCTCGTATTTTTAAGGCAGCACAAGTATCAGCAGAGAGGCAGTTTTTTGCTAGCTGATCTATGGTTCATGTGTTTTTATCTCTCGCATATTATATAATACTAGAGGGTTAATTTTAATTTCACCTAATTACTCTGATAATATATAATAATCTCATTTATCCAAGTAAAGATTAATTTATTTTTTATAAGAAAAACATGCAATGTCGTTCAAAAAGAGGAAAAATTATTGATAAAACCAATTCATGATAGGAAATGCAATTACACTCCTACTAGAAATCAGTTTAGGGTTTAACATATCTCTTTATAAACAACTCTAACACACACTTTTCTTCTCAAACAAAGAAACGAAAGAGCAGAAGCCAACGAGTCTGGATGGATTTCGATCTCAACATGCCCCCATTTACCTTCTTGAAGACACTATCTGCAAGTGATGTCGGTAGTCAAAGCCGACTTATGCTGCAAAGAAGCGACGCCGAGAACCACATCTTGAGTCATCTTTCTGAAGCTGACAATATAGCAATCCAAGAAGGCCGAGGAGTCAGGATTAATATTAGAGTGTACATCCGCAACACATATACTGAGCACCAGCTTGTTCTAAAGAGAATGATACAAACAACAGGAAGCTATGTATTAAACGGTGGATGGGGTAAACAGTTTGTCGAGAGTAGAGGTTTGAAAGAAGGACAAAAGATTGGATTCTTGTGGAATAGCGATGAGTCTAAACTCCATATGTATTTGCTTTCTCCTCCTCCTGCAGATCAAAACTATCCTAACTAGGTGGAAACTAGATTGCCTTCTCTTCTAAAGACCTATTTGTCGTCTTTGGTTTTTTTTTTTTTCTGGTTTTTTAGTAAGGCCTAAGACATGATTATCATGCTTGCCTTTCTTTTTCATCCCACCCTTTTTATCAATGTTTAGTTATTCTTTAAAGATTTCAGTAGGTCAAACTAAGAATTAATTCCTTCTCTAATCTTTCAGTCTGTAAATTCTTATCTCTTAAACTTTAGGTCAATTTTGTTTGTTTTTTGTGTGTTTTGGTGTTTTGATTTCTATCTCTACTAATCCGTCTAGGATTTTAGGTTGTTTGCGTTTTAATTCGAGTTGTTCATTGTAGCTTCACAAAACTAACAATGAATAAAATTTACAAGGATAATAAAAAAAATCGGTAAACTGTGAGAAGTGTTATATCAACTTACAATATTAAAAATCCGCCTAGTATGTACATACGAGAACACGTCTAATTGTTCAGTTTAGACTCTAATAAAATTCGTTATACTACTGTTAACGTGTCATTAAAGATTATTTCCACTATTTCTAATGTTAAGAGATCATCTAATTTGTTTTTCCTTTTTACTTCTTATGTCAATTTTCTCCTATGATTTAATAGTTTCAAACTAGTTTTAATAAAGGGAGATTTGCCAAAATACCCCAAAAAATTAAATATGTTGTCCCAATACACCTTTCCTATTTTTTCCTGTTTTTCTCTAAAATACCCCAAGTGAAAAAAGAAAAATATTAAATTTTTTTTTAATTTTTTTTTAAAAATTAAATAAATAAAAACATGATTTTATTGATAATATGATTGGATCGAAAGTATTTTTTGAAAAACTACAATTTTTAAAGAAAAATTTAAAAAGTTGTTCTACTATTTCCAGAATGTGTATTCTAAATTTTTGACTACTTCTACTCTTTGTAGAATGTGCATTACACCACTTACCTATCGATCTACAATTTGGTAGAAAACAGTTCCTACCACTTATACATAATTCTTGAAAATCAAAAATACACCTTCTACCTTTTTTTAGTTATTCTACATGTTTCAGAAAGCACTTTCCACCATCATCTACCAATCTTCTTCGATCTACGTTCACGAAGAATACAGAATCTGCCACTTTCCTTTTGTTCTAAGTTGGTAGAAAACCTTTCTGCAGAAACAGTTATAAAATATCTAAATTTTAGGAGATTTAGTTATGAAATCTTATCTCTAGATTTTATCAAGATTTGATGGCGTAAACCAAAAAATCTCCTCTTCTTACACTATACCTTACTCTTCCAATTGACGTTTTCTTCTTTTCAAGACTAAAATTAGGACTAAATCACTATTTTCTCTTGTTCTCTAGTAATCTTTATCTCGGTTAATATGATGCATGTATTTGTAAACTGTGGTGAATGAATATTGGAAGCCGATAACGGATGGAGCTTTACTGTGGATAGATGAAACACAAAATCATACAGTGATTCCAAACCCGATTTTGGGAGACAGTAGGAGGAGAAGTAATGGAGAATCGGACCGCCGTCGCTAAATGAGCATACGCCCGGTCACCCGACAATGAAGGAAACTTCGGTCACGGACAATGAAAGAAACTTGGCGGAAGTTGGGGAAGAAAATGAAAAGTTGAGGAAGAAGGTTGAAATTAGATTTTTTTGTCAACCAGGTTGAATTTAGTTCTAGATTTAGGATTTTGTTTATTTACTTAATATATAAATTATTTATTTAATTATTAATGAAATATTAAAAAATATTTATTCTTAAATTAATTTAAGGGTAAAACAGTATTAATGTAAATTAAAAATGGTATTAGGACATTTTTAAAAGAGAAAAGAGTATAAGGACGAGACTCTTGTTTTTTTGACCCAATTTAGCAAATTTTTCTTTAATAAATTGAAGTGTTTTTTTTTAAAAACAATTCTTTTTATAACTTTTTGTGTTGTTATTAGATGAAAGCAAATCTTTAACAAAAATATACATATGGATAATACAATATAAGTAGATGAGTGGGTTTTACTTGATGAGTCTCTTGTGATCGATCTCATTGAGAATGACTTTAATGCTATTTTGGCTAATAACATTGCAATGTTTTTATGAATTTGATGATTTATCGTGGATTTTGGTGCAAGTTATATGCACAATGGATTTTGATCAGTCATTCTTGATTCGTTACATATACATTAGATAATACTTGAAACAGAAGGGCCTAGAGAATCAGGGAGATTTGTCATTTTTCTTCAATAATCTCATGGATTTATTTTCTATATATATGAGTCTCTTGTAATTGCAAACGCTTCTGCATAAGAAAAGAAGCTATCTGTCCAGTAATCTCCTGGAGAGTTCAAGACTCTTATCTCGTACCATCCAAGATAGTGGCTTATGATGTTGTGGTAGCCAAATTATCATTAAGATAGTTAGCAGCAAAAAAAATATTTCACACTAAAAAGCTTTATAGCATAGAGTTGATAGTTGCAAGCCATAGAAACAAGAATCTGAAAAATCTTTTCTGGTTTTGAGATGAAGAAACTACAGTAAACCCGAGAAGAAAAAACTGGAGCTTAGTAGAGATACTCCATGGAGTTATCTATTTCTGCAGCTGTATTCTCTCGTCCCTGATAGGCAGATCAAGCGGCTTCTGTATGTCGTGAGGATGTTCTGAACCTTTGTACACCTTCAGGTGATTGAACAGAGCTCTCCCAAGCTGCCACAAAACGAGCAGACTATGTAAGAGCTAATATGAAAACTAGTAATCAGAATAAGTACGCGGTAACTATACACTCTCTTTACTAGCAGATTATTCAAGGCATAAACTTTAACGAATAACTGATTTACTTTATATAATTTTACATTTTTATTAGATATTTTAGGTTATTAAATTACTTTGATGAATTATAAAAATTACATATACAAAAAAAAGAGAAATTATAAAAGTTTGTAGATTTACATTAATATTATTGCTTGGTTTAATATATCTAGACCAAGTTTATTCGACTTAAAAACGGTTTAAAGTCCCATTTGTGCTGCAGAAATCAAATTTTTTTAAAAAATCGCTTTGGTAAACCGTTCTATTGCCTAGACCAATTTTTAGAACACTGGACTACAGTGATAAAGAGCAAGGAATCAAATACCTAACCCGTCCCTTTGGAAGCATTCCACGAACAGCATGCTCAATGATCCTTTCCAGGATTCTCTGCTGCAACTGATCAAAGCTTTCTACAGTCATACCACCACGTCGTCCTGAATGCCTCCTGTACAGCTTCTGGTTCCTTTTCTTTCCAGACACAGCAACTTTCTCAGCATTCACCTTAAATCCAAAAACCAAAAGAAGAACATATAAGTTACGTGACAAAAAAAACAAGTGCTTCACAACAGAGTCTTGTTTCTCATTTCTCGTACGACAATCACAAAGGCTCCCATGTCGACACTGGGAGTGTAGGAGACAAGGTTCTTCCCACGGATGCGGTTAGCAATGGTTGATGCTAATCTACCGAGAATCTTGTCGGTCGCATCGACAACATACCAAGGCTTGTCTGTGTTCACATGGTCTGAAGCCTTTGGATACCATGTTGTGTTCCATATGTCCTGTTAACAGATTCAATAAAGCTATAAACTCAAATTCTACAACTTCAACAGAACGTATCCTCAAAACACAATGCAAAGAAGTAAAGGTTCACACTTTATGAATCAATAAGAGAAAAAAATCAAACTTTTAAATCCATTTGAGTATCTTTAACAGAAATATACATATGGATATACAATCTAAGTGGGTTTTACTTAATAACTTGTGATCTCATGAGAAGGATTTTAAGGCTAATTTGGCTAATAACATTGCATAAGAAAAGAAGCTATCAGTCCAGTAATATCCGGATCGGAAGAGTTCGAGGCTTTTCTCTCATACCATCCAAGGTGGTGCCTTAAGATGTTGTGGTGCCCAGATTATCATTCAGATAGTTTGCAGCAAAAGATATTTCACATTAAAAAACTTTATAGCATAGAGTTGATAGCTGCAAGCTGAAGAAATAAGAATCTGTACAAATAAGTTTTACAAACTTTATATAGCATCATCTAATCTCAACACTCACACCCACATGATAAATAAGTTTTACAATCTTAATATTGAGTTCTTGATCACAAATTGCTTTCTTCATTTTTTACACAAGTATTCTTGGTTATCTTGATAGCAATGGAGCAGAAGAGGGAAATGGGTGAAGATTCAATATGATTATTTCACATAATTTCTCTGATAATTATAATCTCATTATCCAAGTAAGATGAATTAATTTTTTTATAAGGAAAATCATTATATAAGAAAAAAATGCAATATTGTTCAGAAAGGGAAAAAAATTGCATAGAAGATTTTAAACAGTCGTATAAAAAAATTTGAAGTTTAAGGATTTGCCACACCAATTCATTGATCATGTGGAGGTGAAACCTTGATGACCACGTTACTACAACAAAGGATGAGTGTGCTCAGACTTAACTCAAATTCTAACTACGGATGGTGTATATCAAACCCGAGTTAGACACACTTTTGGGACCACTTCTGGTGGAAACGGCTACAACGCTCCCTGCTGCTCGTACCGTTGTCCTTGTGGTCTCCAAGAGCCGAAAGCACATCTGGATTGTTGTGACAAGCACGTTTTGGTGATGCAATCAAGTGTTCAAGTTCAAAAGGAGCGTTTGCGTTAGGTCATACACAAGAGGTTCAATACTTTTATATAAATAGATTGTCTTGTTGTTTTGAGAAAGAGATAAGAGAGAAACGTGATACAGAGATAGTGAGAAGAGAGAAAACTTGTAAAGGTCTAAGCTTTGTGTTGAGTTTTCTCTAGCTTTAGGAGTTGACAGAGTGAGTCTTGAGTGCTAGTGAAGGGCATCGAGATGGGTCACTTGTAGCTCATTTTGTAAACACTATCTGAATCTAGTGGATTCCGAGTTAAAAACTCGGCCAGACATGTGTCATTATAAACAACTCTAACACACTCTTTTATTCTCAAACAAAGAAACTAAAGAGGAGAAATCCAGCTTTATGGATTTTGATCTCAACATGGCCACATATACCTTCAAGATCCAATTACAAAAAAATAATGATATTGCAACACATGAAAATTATTGCAAAAGATCAATATTTTGTTGCAAAAAATAGAAAATGTAACGATGTCTCAACAAATTTTATCTTGTTGCTGACAAGTGTTACAAAATCATAATATGTTGCACAAATATTGCAAAATCTGCAGGAATAACAAAAAGATTGGATTCTTCTAGGATAGCGATGATTCGAAACTCAATATGTTTCTGATTTCACCTCCTCCTGCAGCTCAAAACAATACTAACTAGTTGGAAAAATCTTCTTCTCTTCTGAAGACCTATTATGCATATTGATTTGTTGTGTTTTGTTTTTCCAGGTGTTTTAGTAAGGCCTAAGACATGACTTTATGTTTGTCCAGCCAAAAGTTAATAACTTAGGTTATGGTAAGATTTAAACTCAGAAACTCATGGGTTTATGTCTTATCTCAAGTTTTCCTCTTATCATCACCAACCCTTTTTAACAACTTTTAGTTATTTTTTAAAGATTTCAGTAGGTCAAACTAAAACTTAATCCATTCTCTATTCTTTTAATCACCAAATTTTTATCTCTTAAGCTTTGGGTCAATTTTTTCTTGGATTTTAATGCTTTTGGTGTTTAGATTTACAGCTCTGTTAATCCGTTTATAGTTTTAGGTTGTTCTGATTTGTGTGTTTGCTTTCAATTTGGTCTTGTGGCTTTCCAAAGCTAATATAATAAACAAAATTGACAAAGACAATCAACATATAAAAAGTAAAAAAATTACGAGAAGTGTTATATGATCTTATAATTTATTAGAAGTCCATTTGCCAGCTTAGATACATGGACGTCTAATTATTGTCATGGAATTGTTAATGTGTCATTAAAATTATCTATTTTATTAATTCAGAAGTACACTTTAAAAATACCCCTTAGTTTTTCAACTTATTTACAATGGCATGCCACTAAGACTATTAATTAAATTTCCTATTTTAATGCTTGTCTTTTTAGTTCCATTAATGTGTTGTCTTAAAATAAAATTTAACTTCTCTTCTCTAATTAAATCAATTTCAATTTTATCTTTATTATTAAAATAGTTTCCTAATATTTCCTAAAATAATTTTAGCATTAATATGACGATTTAATAATTTCCTAAAATAACTATTTGTTATATAATTCACTTTTATTAATTCTTTACAAATCTTAAATCAACATTTTAATATATTATATATCCATAAAATCTGAATAAATGAATTGATGTTACAAAATCTTATACTTTATTTATCTATTTCATGTATCTTACTAACTCATAGTTATTTATTTCGACATATTTGAAATTATCGAAATTGAATAATATATTTCATATATAATGTATCATTATCTATCTTTTTATTTATTTTCCGTATTCTTTATATAATACTAAATATTTGTGACACATTTGATTGTTAATAAAAATGCAAAAAAAAACTCAATGTAATAAAACTAACTATTACAAATGCATCATTGGTATAAGCAAAAAAAATAAAAAAATAAAATAAATACCCGCCCGGTCGGGCGGGTCAAGGTCTAGTCTCTATTATTTCCGGTGTATAAATTACCATTAGTTTTCTTTTATATGCCGATTCTTTTAGTTTCAAACAAACATTAATAGAATAAAGAAAAAAAACTTTTTCCTTTTGTAATTTTTTTTGTTGGCCTATTATTACATCAAGCAAATCTTTAACAAAAAAAAAATATAGATATACAATATAAGTAGATGAGTGGGTTTTACTTAATAACTCTCTTGTTATCTCATTGAGAATGATTTTAATGCTATTTTGGCTAATAACATTGCAATACTTTTTTTTTTTATGAGTTCGATGATTGACCGTGGAATTTGGTGCAAGTGACATGCACAATGGATATTGATACTTTTAAAAGCAGTCATTCTTAGTTCGTTACATATTACATGAAATACTTGAAACAGAAGGGCCTAGAGAATCAGGGAGATTTGTCATTTTTTTTCAAAAATCTTTGCAATTTATTTTCTATATATAATGAGTCTTATGTCGTTGTATGATCGCAAATGCTTCTGCATGAAAAAAGAAGCTATCACTCCAGTAATCTCCGGGAGAGTTCGAGACTCTTATCACGTACCATCCAAGGTAGTGGCTTATGATGTGGTACCAAATTATCATTAAGATAGTTAGCAGCAAAACCTAAATAAAAGACTTTTCACATTAGAAAGCTTTATAGCATAGAGATGATAGTTGCAAGCAATAGAAACAAGAATCTGCAAAGTCTTCTCTGGTTTTGAGATGAAGAAACTACAGTAAACCCGAGAAGAAGAAAAAAACTGGAGCTTAGTAGAGATACTCCATGGTATATGCATCTATTTCTGCAGCTGTATTCTCTTGTCCCTGATAGGCAGATCAAGCGGCTTCTGTGCCTCGTGAGGATGTTCTGGACCTTTGTACACCTTCAAGTGATTGAACAGAGCTCTCCCAAGCTGCCACAAAATGATCAGACTATGTAAGAGCGAATGTGACAACGTAATCAAATTATACAAACGAGTGTTCTAGAAATAAGTAGGCGGGTAACTAGACTCTCTCTTTACTAACAACTAGGCGAATTATTCGGAACCTAGACAGACCGCATGTATTAACGAATACATTAGATATTTTAGCTTTTGAAATTAATCATATAATTACCTTAATGAATAATAAAATTACATACACAAAAAAAATTAAACAAATTTGTAGATTTAAACTAATATTATTGCGTGATTTGATATATATACCTAGACCAAATTGATTTAGACCTTTTAGACCAATTTTAACCGACTTTAAAACAGTTTAAACTGATTTGAGTTGCAGAAATCAGATTTTAAGAAAACCATTTTGGTTATAACCAATTTGCCATACAACAATTTTAGAACACTGGACAGCAGTGATAAAAGAGCAAGGAATCAAATATCTAACCCGTCCCTTTGGAAGCATTCCACGAACAGCATGCTCAATGATCCTTTCCGGGATTCTCTGTTGCAACTGATCAAAGGTTTCTACTGTCATACCACCAGGTCGTCCTGAATGCCTCCTGTACAGCTTCTGGTTCCTTTTCTTTCCAGACACAGCAACTTTCTCAGCATTCACCTTAAATCCAAAAACCAAAAAGAATGAACATATAAGTTACAAGAGTGCTTCACAACACAGTCTTGTTTTCTCATTTCTCGTACCACAATCACAAAGGCTCCCATGTCGACACTGGGAGTGTAGGAGGCAAGGTTCTTCCCACGGATGTGGTTAGCAATGGTTGATGCTAATCTACCGAGAATCTTGTCGGTTGCATCGACAACAAACCAAGGCTTGTCCGTGTTCACATGGTCTGAAGCCTTTGGATACCATGTTGTGTTCCAAATGTCCTATAAATCAACATTCAATAAAGCTATAAATTCCAAAGTCTACAACTTCAACAGAACCCATCCTCAAACACAACGTGAAAAGAGTAAAGGTTCACACTTTATGAATCAATAAGAGAAAAAAAAAATCAAACTTTAAAATCCATTTGAGTATCTGATGCACTAAACTAACAAACAATGTTTCAGAGATGTGAATAAAGCAAGAGGGAGATAGATTGTTACAGGGCCATTAGCTTCTTCTTCGTCGAACATCCACCGTTGATTCGCAGGAACAAGGGATGTAGTAGTAGTAGTAGTTGCCTGCTCGGCTTCGCATTTCACCTGCACTCCTCTTTTGGTGTTCGTGTAGTTAATGGCGACCGGTTTCGAGATAGCTGTTAGAGAGAAGCCTAGGAACGGAGACCTTCTGTTACATCCGGAGGTTTTCACTGAAGAAGAAGAGGGGAGTATAACTGTTGAAGACGAACAGAGAATCGCCATTCTTGTTCTTCTCTGCTCTTTCGATTTTTTTTTCCGGATAAGATCGTGTTATGATGAAGACAATGCCATGGGCCGTGAGTCACGGCCCGTGACATCCAATACACAGCTGACATACCCACGCGTTTATGTCAATCGCTTGTGATTGTACCTATAGATTTAGAATTTAGCTAGCAAAGAGCTACTTGAAGGTTACTAGACTTTGATGTCATGTATATATTATTGTAATTTCCATACAATCTTTCAACCAAATATAATATCTTGCTGCAACTAACAAGGAACTACATTACAACAGTTTCCAAATCATTTTAATGATAGTTCACATCTGTTATCAGACCAGGCGATGGTTGTTTAGAACCGTCTCCGCCGCCGTTTCCCAACCCTATGGATAGGGAATGAACCGGTACAAGGAGTTGAAGAAGATATGTCCGGAACAAACACTGAGTTGTGGTCAAAATGTTTGGGCCAGTTTAGACCAGAAGCTGTTGGTGGAGAATGAATCTGTGGAACAGCCCATGATGTCTCACCTCCCAAGCAGTTACTGTTATCTTCTCCATCTTCTTCACCAGATCTCATCATAGAAGAACCGTCTGAATCTCCTCTTTTACTAGTATCAGCCTGCAAGAAAAAAAATATGAATCAAACAGGCCAAAATGAAGACCAATCTTTACTTGTTACCATTACGGTTAAATCGCACCTAAACGAAACAATTTTTTTTTAAAAAAAAATCGGTTTTCATGTTCAAAAAATTTCATATAATCTCCTCAAATATGAAAATTTTTGAACACTGGCTTGTTACACAATAAGCAATTGTTTACCTTAGATGATCCGTTGTTTTCCATGTATTCATAGCTCTGATCAAAGTCAGTTAATCCGAAAATCTCCTCTAATTGCCACTGACCAGTAGCTGATCCACTGCTTGCAAAAGGAAGCTTTGTAGAAATGTGATCACTCGCTTTAGTATCATGTAAACCCACCTGATAATGATGATCAGAGTCCATCTTCTGAGGCTCAGATGTAGGTAGCGTAAACTGTTTGGTCTCCATGGCTTTATCATCATTGGATGCTGGCGATGATGATTTTATAGAAGGACCTGTGTCTATAGACTCAAGACCAACTCTGATCCCAGTCAGAAGAAACCTCTGGTGAGCTGAAACATGAGGGTTCACAGTGTGGATTGCCACATCGCATTTCCGACATAGTAAAGCTCTGTCTTGCAGACAGAAGAAGAACCCAGAAGCTTCCTGTCAAGTTTAGTTCCCAATATGAAACAGAGCTTACAAAAAAAAAACAGAGCAACTAAACAGAGTTACAAAAAACAGAGCAATTAAACAGAGCAATGGCCTATCTAAACCTATAAAGGTTGAAACTTTTTATAAGAAACAGAGCAATTAAACAGAGGTTTCTGTCAGAGACTCAGAGCTTAAAGACTTAAGAGAGATGAGTTCAGACCTGACAGATGTCGCATTTGGGTATGGAAGAGGAAGAGACAGAGAGAGGGACTCTCTGGTGTTTCTCAGCGAGTTTGTTAGCGGCGTGAACTTTCTCGTCGCAACTCCAACACAACGCAGCTTCATCGGCGCAACAGAGCACCGCCGCTTCCGCCGTCTCGCACACGTTGCACTGAATCTTCATCCGAAAAAAAAACCAAATTTGAAAGATTCAAATCTCGAGAAAACGAAACTTTATCTCTTTGTTTCTTTGTCTCCCCTCAAGACTTTGAGGTTGAGGTTTATGGTTTAAGAACTTCTTACGTTTTCTAAGAAATGTTTTCTTTTCTGAATGAGAATTTTCTGATAAAATATTTTTCTGGTCAAAATGAATTTATAACTTTCTAATCAGTATATTTGGATTCTAAATAAAAATAATATCAAGATTATATTAATACACGTATGGTTACACAAGCCATAAACAAATGAATCAACATGCAGAATCTTAATCAACCAATCATTATTAAGGTCCCATTTTGAAAAAAAAAAGATAATAATTTGTACATTCGGAGTCTAGATTAGTCGCTGGCCTTTGAGGAAAAATATAAGTTAATAAATTAATAAAATAATATATAGTGATGGGTGTCTGAGTACTGTATATAAGTGGTGGGGGGTCGAAAAGAAAATATGAAGGACTTGATTTTTAGGCTGATGAGTGAACAATGGGACAACACGTGGCAGTCTAAGTACATGTGTTTTAATTGCAGGAGACCATCTTAGCTGTGTCAAGCGTAAGTAACACATCTCTGCATCACTTAAATGTTCTTTGTACTCATGCTCAGAATATCTACTGTTTGCATTATACAATCTACCTACAATGATAGTATGATAGTGAAATGTTAAATATTAGTAATAGAAAATATCAAATTCTATAGATTACATTCATACACGTATGGTAACATAAGCCATAAACAAATTAATCAGCATGCAGAATATCACTCAACCAATCATTAATAAGGTCCCATTTTTGAAAAAGATCTTTCTCCAAAATCAACAATTTGCACGAGAAAAAAAAAAGAGATTATTTTATTTTTACTCAAGAGGATCAGACACATCCACGTTCTTGGTTCAACAAAGACATCTACTTTCAATTAAACTTCTTCAAGAATCAACGAATCTTCTGGACCAAAGAACCTTTTTGCCATAACTATCTACAGACAAGTGGGTTGAAAGCTGTCTCTCAATGTATTCTAGTACCTTGATCTGATCTGAGTAAAGCCTTGAGACAAGAACACGTTCAACACCGGCGCGTGAGATGATATCTCGATTGTATCGCCGAGCTGCACGTTGTAGTTAACCTGACAACCGTCAATGTAGATAGTTCCATGGTCTGAATACCAGTTAACATCCAATGATTGGCCCGGTTTAAAGGCTGAATGCATTTGAGCAAGGGTTGAACCGGGAGAGATGGGCTCTCTGACCATAAACTGTAGATCAGGAGACAACATTGGCATCACGTACCCACCTGCTGACAGCATTGCTGCAGTCGAGCCAGCTGCTGTGCAGACTCTTAGACCGCTCGAGCGGCAGTTCACTGTCTTTGGACTGGTATCTCCATCTTTGTTCTTGATCCTGAACATGTTGTAAAGGACATTGGTACATAAAATGACTTAGAGAGGGTTATTATGGTTCTAAGAAACTTCTTACTTGAACGAGAACTTTGAAACAGCGGCAGGGCATGGGTGTGCGATCAGAACGTCATTAAGTGCGTGTGAAAGAAGAGGTTCTGAGTTCAACTTTACTGATATTCTCGATACTCTGGAAGGAACTACTCTGCCAAACAAAATGTCATCAAGTACCTGTAGTGAAACAAATAGCTGAATGTTCAAAACCAAGTAAACAAACAGGCTTATTATTCCTCTTATCAAACTTTTTACTTACCTGTTCAAAGTTCTCAACAGTTGCAGCACAAAGATGACCGGTGCTTCTACTAGCATCAAACTGATCGCTCAGTTCTTCCACCTCGTGAGCTTGTGTTGGGTCAGAGTTGACTCCAAGAACAGGAACAGAGTCGTCGATGAAATGACTGGCGTGCAAGAGGGTGCCGTCTCCACCGACGGTGATGACCATATCCACATCACGGATGGGGTGTGATAAGTCGTTACGCGAAATGGGTTTCCATTCGACTGGCTTCTTGCTTAGTATCTCCTGACAAAAGTTTATAGCGTTCCTGTGTACTTCGCACCTGCTCTCTAGATACTGAAGAACCTAAACAACAGCAACAAAAAAACTAAAGTCAACAATGTTTAGAAGGATCAAAGAGAAGCAAACTAAAACAGTAACAAATTATAATAATCTTACAAAATTTTTAAGAGAATAAACAATATGAATATTATTATGATATTTATATTTAATATATTGTTATACTTGGTAAACGCATAGATACTAACTAATAATCTTAGCCACTGGAGCTTTCTTGAAGAGTACGGTAATTAACACATCTAGTCTTCAAAATGTCACATTGAGAACCAAAGATGGAAACTTTTGTCAATGGGGACACGTGTTCTCTCAGGAATTTCGTCGAACATCTTCAATGCGAAACGTGATCGGGCTAGAAAAAAAAATGAGATGCAGTGATGAGGAGGGTGATTACCTGAGGGTTCTTTGATGAGCGAGACACCATCTGTTTCAAGGAATGGGTACAGATCAATCGGTTTCAACAGAAGCAAAAGCTTCCTGATCGCCATTTCTCCCTGAACCAATCTGGAGCAAACCACTCCCTCTGAAGAATGAAGATGACTTACCTTCTCTTCCATTAGACCCTCTAACTGTTTAAGAAGGTTTCTCCTTGAAAAAAAATGTTAAAAGTTTTAGGCCCGATTCAAATTTTACGAAAGTGGCCCAATTACTCGAACCCACCTTTAAAAAATTGATTTTTTTTTTCTTTTTAAAAAACGGGGTGAGCCAGCCGTGATGTAATCAGGCATGGTATTTCATGGCAGGATAGTAAGTTATCTTGATGGATTTTCTCTTAAAAATAAAGTTAATATCGTTGAGACCGATGAATTTCATATCAGATATTAGTCGATAAGAACGAAACAACACTTGATCTTAGCCTTACCGAGGAAGGTATAAAAAAAAATTGATTATGAGCAAGGGTTGAACCGGGAGAGATGGGCTCTCTGACCATAAACTGTAGATCAGGAGACAACATTGGCATCACGTACCCACCTGCTGACAGCATTGCTGCAGTCGAGCCAGCTGCTGTGCAGACTCTTAGACCGCTCGAGCGGCAGTTCACTGTCTTTGGACTGGTATCTCCATCTTTGTTCTTGATCCTGAACATGTTGTAAAGGACATTGGTACATAAAATGACTTAGAGAGGGTTATTATGGTTCTAAGAAACTTCTTACTTGAACGAGAACTTTGAAACAGCGGCAGGGCATGGGTGTGCGATCAGAACGTCATTAAGTGCGTGTGAAAGAAGAGGTTCTGAGTTCAACTTTACTGATATTCTCGATACTCTGGAAGGAACTACTCTGCCAAACAAAATGTCATCAAGTACCTGTAGTGAAACAAATAGCTGAATGTTCAAAACCAAGTAAACAAACAGGCTTATTATTCCTCTTATCAAACTTTTTACTTACCTGTTCAAAGTTCTCAACAGTTGCAGCACAAAGATGACCGGTGCTTCTACTAGCATCAAACTGATCGCTCAGTTCTTCCACCTCGTGAGCTTGTGTTGGGTCAGAGTTGACTCCAAGAACAGGAACAGAGTCGTCGATGAAATGACTGGCGTGCAAGAGGGTGCCGTCTCCACCGACGGTGATGACCATATCCACATCACGGATGGGGTGTGATAAGTCGTTACGCGAAATGGGTTTCCATTCGACTGGCTTCTTGCTTAGTATCTCCTGACAAAAGTTTATAGCGTTCCTGTGTACTTCGCACCTGCTCTCTAGATACTGAAGAACCTAAACAACAGCAACAAAAAAACTAAAGTCAACAATGTTTAGAAGGATCAAAGAGAAGCAAACTAAAACAGTAACAAATTATAATAATCTTACAAAATTTTTAAGAGAATAAACAATATGAATATTATTATGATATTTATATTTAATATATTGTTATACTTGGTAAACGCATAGATACTAACTAATAATCTTAGCCACTGGAGCTTTCTTGAAGAGTACGGTAATTAACACATCTAGTCTTCAAAATGTCACATTGAGAACCAAAGATGGAAACTTTTGTCAATGGGGACACGTGTTCTCTCAGGAATTTCGTCGAACATCTTCAATGCGAAACGTGATCGGGCTAGAAAAAAAAATGAGATGCAGTGATGAGGAGGGTGATTACCTGAGGGTTTTTGATGAGCGAGACACCATCTGTTTCAAGGAATGGGTACAGATCAATCGGTTTCAACAGAAGCAAAAGCTTCCTGATCGCCATTTCTCCCTGAACCAATCTGGAGCAAACCACTCCCTCTGAAGAATGAAGATGACTTACCTTCTCTTCCATTAGACCCTCTAACTGTTTAAGAAGGTTTCTCCTTGAAAAAAAAAATGTTAAAAAGTTTTAGGCCCGATTCAAATTTTACGAAAGTGGCCCAATTACTCGGATCCAAATTTCTGACCCGAATTCAAGTGTCTAGTTTTTGAATTTTGTATCATCTTTTTAGAATTTTATGTTTATTGTATATCATTCAAGATTTAGGATGATTCATATTTAATTTTTGAATTTTTTTTATTATCCTGAAAATGTGAAAATATAGGTACTTTGTATAGTCATAGCCAGTACTATTCGGATCTGAACAGTACTGACCCTGACCCTGAGAGAAAGCATTGGAAGTTTAAGTTTTTGGTCCTATATTTAAGTATGTAACCGGAAATCTCAGAAGTTTTGAGTAGTTTACTGGTTTGTAGAGTAGTTTTGTTAAAGTGTTCGATTCATCCTTTCTCCATTTACATCAAAAGAAAATCTTTGTAAAATAAATTTTAATTAAAAAAAAAACTTAAATTTCAATTTTGCTTCCAGAGTTCCAGTCTTCCCAAAGTTTTGGCAATCAGGAACAACACTTAGTAGGATCAGATCCTCCGAATCGAGTGGGCAGTCCTTTAAAGATTGTCCGGTCTAGAATCTGATCTTGAAGTGGGGTTAGTTTTGAGATCGTACCGGACCAGTTAGGCTCCACAAGTTTTCATATTGGTGAGACCGCTAATAGTGGCCAACCGAACCTATGAATTTGACCTAGAAATATCAGAATTCATGTGATTGTCTCTGATGTGGCCAAATATAGTAAACCACTGTACGAGAAATTTAGTTGAACAACCTATGACATATCTTATAGTTTGTCCAAAAATAGTTTTGCTTTTCTATAAAAAGCATATATATAATTTGAACGAGACAAAAATAAATAATGTTCTAGGATAAGAAAACTATACCTAACATAATACAGACAAATCATGGTGGGTTGTACAAGAACCACATGAAAATAACTAGCTCATCCATGTAATTATGTGCATGAATAATCTTTCCTGTCATACTGGTGGATCTGTGCAGATTAAAATTACTTTATCTTGTTTGTTACATGAACTTAACCAGTCACATCCATGTAATTATGTGCATGAAGAAACTATACTCCTGTCATACTTGTGATTTGTGAAAATTTAACTTGTTTTTTTTTTCTTATCTATAAAATGACATAAACAAAAACGTATTAAGATTCAACACACCAAATATTATACAAGCCAAGGAAAATTGGCTTTTATTGAATTTGTGATAAAAATGGGAAGAGTATTGGCCAGTCCGAAATTATTCGCCAAACCACTCGTTTTGGCGTGTGTCTGTTTTCTTTCTAAGAGTGACGAACCTATCTTTGTTCTTATCCTTAGCTTAAGCGTTTTGGAGTCATGATGAATTAGGTAAACCATACGGAAGAATTTCAAAACAAATTATATTTGATTTAATAGTGCTGATGAATGAATTTTCCTATAAAAACCTTCAGAAGCTGGCAAGCAATATTAACTTTTTGTTTTGGCTTTTGTTAGAAAAGAAGACAACAAAAAAGTTGTAAAAACTAGAGTAATAATTTAAAGCTAACACTACGTGCATGGAAGGCCAAATTAAAAATAGTGACCGTTCTCTAATATTCGAATCTGTGGGAAGAAATATTTCTAGGTGCTTACAAGTTACAAGTTATGAGTTATGCAGCCTTTGTAAAAGATTCGATGTTTTAAAGACTATATATTAATTGACGATCTAAATCTCATACATATATTCCTCTCAAATGGAACTTATTATGCGCTGATACTCTCACTCACACACGTTGACGCAAGTCACGCAGTCAGATTTTAAAATAAGATAAAAGAAATATATAAACAGTGGAATGTGTTAAAAAAACAGTAGAATGTAATTAAGATAATAATAACGTACAGTAACAGCAACAAATAGTCATCGGTTAGTGATCATGCGATGAGTCGAATGATTTCCATGAAGGAATAGAAGTTATACGCTGACGTAAAGGTCATCGTCGTGGCTTCTGATGCGGCTAATCAACTTATTCTATTAATTTATTTAACGTCGACATATTTTTAATTTTTCATTTGATTAGTTAAGCTTTTGGACCATAAGAAAGGGTATTTATAACAGTTTTCTGACATTTGGAAATATATGTTTGCTTTTATAGTTCAATACAAACCAAGTTTTAATGCATTATATCTATGGCCGTTCCACAATTCGTAAATGTTAGTATAACATCAGTTAATTAGAATATATAAATACACTGCATTTTAAAAGATCAATATATGATAACATTTGAGAGTATTTTACTTGTTACCAATGAATATCTTCATATCTTCTAACCAACAAAAAATTCCATTTAAGTTTTGGTCCTATATTTAAGTATGTAACCGGAAATCTCAGAAGTTTTGAGTAGTTTACTGGTTTGTAGAGTAGTTTTGTTAAAGTGTTCGATTCATCCTTTCTCCATTTACATCAAAAGAAAATCTTTGTAAAATAAATTTTAATTAAAAAAACTTAAATTTCAATTTTGCTTCCAGAGTTCCAGTCTTCCCAAAGTTTTGGCAATCAGGAACAACACTTAGTAGGATCAGATCCTCCGAATCGAGTGGGCAGTCCTTTAAAGATTGTCCGGTCTAGAATCTGATCTTGAAGTGGGGTTAGTTTTGAGATCGTACCGGACCAGTTAGGCTCCACAAGTTTTCATATTGGTGAGACCGCTAATAGTGGCCAACCGAACCTATGAATTTGACCTAGAAATATCAGAATTCATGTGATTGTCTCTGATGTGGCCAAATATAGTAAACCACTGTACGAGAAATTTAGTTGAACAACCTATGACATATCTTATAGTTTGTCCAAAAATAGTTTTGCTTTTCTATAAAAGCATATATATAATTTGAACGAGACAAAATAAATAATGTTCTAGGATAAGAAAACTATACCTAACATAATACAGACAAATCATGGTGGGTTGTACAAGAACCACATGAAAATAACTAGCTCATCCATGTAATTATGTGCATGAATAATCTTTCCTGTCATACTGGTGGATCTGTGCAGATTAAAATTACTTTATCTTGTTTGTTACATGAACTTAACCAGTCACATCCATGTAATTATGTGCATGAAGAAACTATACTCCTGTCATACTTGTGATTTGTGAAAATTTAACTTGTTTTTTTTTTTTGCTAAAATCCGTACTTTTTGTTTTTTTTTTTTGCTAAAATCCGTACTTTTTGTTTTTTTTTTTTGCTAAAATCCGTACTTTTTGTTTTTTTTTTTTGCTAAAATCCGTACTTTTTGTTTTTTTTTTCTTATCTATAAAATGACATAAACAAAAACGTATTAAGATTCAACACACCAATATTATACAAGCCAAGGAAAATTGGCTTTTATTGAATTTGTGATAAAAATGGGAAGAGTATTGGCCAGTCCGAAATTATTCGCCAAACCACTCGTTTTGGCGTGTGTCTGTTTTCTTTCTAAGAGTGACGAACCTATCTTTGTTCTTATCCTTAGCTTAAGCGTTTTGGAGTCATGATGAATTAGGTAAACCATACGGAAGAATTTCAAAACAAATTATATTTGATTTAATAGTGCTGATGAATGAATTTTCCTATAAAAACCTTCAGAAGCTGGCAAGCAATATTAACTTTTTGTTTTGGCTTTTGTTAGAAAAGAAGACAACAAAAAAGTTGTAAAAACTAGAGTAATAATTTAAAGCTAACACTACGTGCATGGAAGGCCAAATTAAAAATAGTGACCGTTCTCTAATATTCGAATCTGTGGGAAGAAATATTTCTAGGTGCTTACAAGTTACAAGTTATGAGTTATGCAGCCTTTGTAAAAGATTCGATGTTTTAAAGACTATATATTAATTGACGATCTAAATCTCATACATATATTCCTCTCAAATGGAACTTATTATGCGCTGATACTCTCACTCACACACGTTGACGCAAGTCACGCAGTCAGATTTTAAAATAAGATAAAAGAAATATATAAACAGTGGAATGTGTTAAAAAAACAGTAGAATGTAATTAAGATAATAATAACGTACAGTAACAGCAACAAATAGTCATCGGTTAGTGATCATGCGATGAGTCGAATGATTTCCATGAAGGAATAGAAGTTATACGCTGACGTAAAGGTCATCGTCGTGGCTTCTGATGCGGCTAATCAACTTATTCTATTAATTTATTTAACGTCGACATATTTTTAATTTTTCATTTGATTAGTTAAGCTTTTGGACCATAAGAAAGGGTATTTATAACAGTTTTCTGACATTTGGAAATATATGTTTGCTTTTATAGTTCAATACAAACCAAGTTTTAATGCATTATATCTATGGCCGTTCCACAATTCGTAAATGTTAGTATAACATCAGTTAATTAGAATATATAAATACACTGCATTTTAAAAGATCAATATATGATAACATTTGAGAGTATTTTACTTGTTACCAATGAATATCTTCATATCTTCTAACCAACAAAAAATTCCATTCAAGATTTGTAATATATTTAGTTTGGTTTTGGTATGACTTTATATATTTATTTTGGTTTTGACTTCTTCATAAGGCGTTTTAATTTTTGTATTTTATTTCATGTTAATGACATTTTCAGGATATTTGCTATTTTTACTTGGAAAGAAAATGATAATTATTTTTTAAATGATAACTATATTTACAGAACGTAGTTAGCAATAATAATTATTTAGATTTGGTATCCGTACTTTTGTTGTGAAGTTCTTTTTATTTTTGTGCAATCTTTTGATTGAGGAAGAGAAATTACAAACAAAAAGAATTGAAAAGGTTAAAAGGGAACCAATTCCTCCAAATGATTGGGCCATAAACTAAACAAGGCTGCTCTCTTTGCTCCTCCTTACTTTGCTCTCTCTCTTAGCCAAACACAAACACTCGCCTCAGAAAATCTCTATCCATCTCTGATATACTGGTGGTGACTTGATCGCTCTCGTCTCTCTCTCTCTCAAGCCTTTGTTGCTTTCTCTGGTGACTGCATCGTTCCTCAATACCTAGGTTAGTTTTCTTTTTGTCTTTCACTCGTCGTCCGGTTAGTCTCATCTCATTGCAAGTCGGTTTCGGCTTAATTAGATTTTTATTTGCTTAAGCTAAGTTTTGTTTTCCTTATCGTCGCATTATGTTCGATCCCGATGATTAGGGTTTTGCGGTTTTAATTTAGTAATAACTTGTGATCATCTCTTGACTTTTGTCTGATCAATGATCAGACTTCTGATTCAGATTGATTTTGTTTTGTTTGATCTCTACTCTGTGATGAACTTAGATCAACGGACTTGATTAGGTTCTGGAATCAATTGCGAGATATGTTTTGGATTTGGGATATATGATTGCAACTTAAATGGAACTTATTATGCGCTGATACTCTCACTCACACACGTTGACGCAAGTCACGCAGTCAGATTTTAAAATAAGATAAAAGAAATATATAAACAGTGGAATGTGTTAAAAAACAGTAGAATGTAATTAAGATAATAATAACGTACAGTAACAGCAACAAATAGTCATCGGTTAGTGATCATGCGATGAGTCGAATGATTTCCATGAAGGAATAGAAGTTATACGCTGACGTAAAGGTCATCGTCGTGGCTTCTGATGCGGCTAATCAACTTATTCTATTAATTTATTTAACGTCGACATATTTTTAATTTTTCATTTGATTAGTTAAGCTTTTGGACCATAAGAAAGGGTATTTATAACAGTTTTCTGACATTTGGAAATATATGTTTGCTTTTATAGTTCAATACAAACCAAGTTTTAATGCATTATATCTATGGCCGTTCCACAATTCGTAAATGTTAGTATAACATCAGTTAATTAGAATATATAAATACACTGCATTTTAAAAGATCAATATATGATAACATTTGAGAGTATTTTACTTGTTACCAATGAATATCTTCATATCTTCTAACCAACAAAAAAAATTCCATTCAAGATTTGTAATATATTTAGTTTGGTTTTTTTTTGGTATGACTTTATATATTTATTTTGGTTTTTGACTTCTTCATAAGGCGTTTTAATTTTTGTATTTTATTTCATGTTAATGACATTTTCAGGATATTTGCTATTTTTACTTGGAAAGAAAATGATAATTATTTTTTAAATGATAACTATATTTACAGAACGTAGTTAGCAATAATAATTATTTAGATTTGGTATCCGTACTTTTTGTTTTTTTTTTTTTTTTTTGCTAAAAATCCGTACTTTTTGTTGTGAAGTTCTTTTTTATTTTTGTGCAATCTTTTGATTGAGGAAGAGAAATTACAAACAAAAAGAATTGAAAAGGTTAAAAAGGGAACCAATTCCCTCCAAATGATTGGGCCATAAACTAAACAAGGCTGCTCTCTTTGCTCCTCCTTACTTTGCTCTCTCTCTCTTAGCCAAACACAAACACTCGCCTCAGAAAATCTCTATCCATCTCTGATATACTGGTGGTGACTTGATCGCTCTCGTCTCTCTCTCTCTCAAGCCTTTGTTGCTTTCTCTGGTGACTGCATCGTTCCTCAATACCTAGGTTAGTTTTCTTTTTGTCTTTCACTCGTCGTCCGGTTAGTCTCATCTCATTGCAAGTCGGTTTCGGCTTAATTAGATTTTTATTTGCTTAAGCTAAGTTTTGTTTTCCTTATCGTCGCATTATGTTCGATCCCGATGATTAGGGTTTTGCGGTTTTAATTTAGTAATAACTTGTGATCATCTCTTGACTTTTGTCTGATCAATGATCAGACTTCTGATTCAGATTGATTTTGTTTTTGTTTGATCTCTACTCTGTGATGAACTTAGATCAACGGACTTGATTAGGTTCTGGAATCAATTGCGAGATATGTTTTGGATTTGGGATATATGATTGCAACTTAGATGGAAAGTATTTGGATCTTTAGATATTCATCTTATGGAATACATAGAGATTATATATAACTAACAAAGTTATTGTGCCTTATAACAAACAGATCATTGACATTTAATTTGAGATACATTAGATCATAAGAGATTTGATCCGTGTGTGGTTTCTCAATTAACGTGTTTGCAAATCTCTGGTTTCTTGACAATCACATAAATAACACATGTTCAACTAGGTTATGATTCTAAGCATATAAAACTGAAGGATGTTTTTCTTTTGAAAGATCCAAAAAGGCCGATAACGATGATGATGACTGGTTTAATTAAAACATTATCATCTCAACTCAGGACTGGATAATATCATAATGTATTACAAGAATGAACCCATGACGAAATAACTCATTTGCATGTAATCTTTCTTTTTACATCCCAATACTTTTTTTGGTCAAAATAATATTTTAAGGGAAGTACTTATCCCTTTTTCGTGGGTGCTACATGGTCAATCTATTCCAATGCATCTCCCAATACATATATATATTTCTCATTTGAGAAGATCTTTGTGGGGTCCTAGTGATTTGTGGATTCCGTGCCTACTTGAATGAGTCACTGCAGTCTTCACGGGGGAAAGCAATCCCAATCTTAAGCATTTCTCATATCTGTATTATAATTGAAAATGGTTGATACAGTGCCTCCTGGTTACAGGATAGTCCTAGACGTTAGAAGTTAGAACAAGTGCAAGGTGCGTGTGAGATTCTTGTTGCCTAGTCATGGGGGTTTCTAGTGTTTTGTTATCGCTATCGCTTTTATTTTTATCACTCACATGGTTTTTTTTTGGGGGGGGGGGGGGGGGGGGGGGGGGGGGTATAACACGTATACCTAAGACTTTCAACTATATTCAAATAAGAGGACATTATATTCAAATAAGAGGACATAGTTTATACATATAGGCAGAGCAAAAGTGAGATCAGCAAATCTTATTAATTTTTTTTTTCACACATATATGATGGTTATTAGATTTGCTCTTATTAGGTGGATCAACAGTTTGTTATACTTTCTTTTTCATTTGCCTTTGCTTACCGCCACATGTTATTGGATGCATCGTATGTGTTGTCCACGCACATACAATACATACTAAGTCGTCGTCTTCTTCTTACCATATAAAAGGAACATCGTGTCTTCATGCCTATTTGTTGCCTTGAAAAAATCACGTGATTTTTCTTTTCTTCGTCCAAAGTCAATATGTGAACAGTAACTCCCTGAAAATCAATAATGCTTCTCTCTTTATAAGCATGAAAAATTCATCCCGACAAGAGAGACAGTGAACTGGTAGATTTTGAAACTATATCTTACTGTAACATTATTTTCCATTGTGCATATCATTCAAGAGTTTGACATTTGTTATCTCTATGGCAGAGAGTGTGTTGTATAAAGATAGGTGTCGGTTTTACCCTCTCAAAAGTCTCATTTAGGTCAGTGCTCGGCAAAGAAAAGTACTTTCTGTCATTCTGACTTAAAAAGCATCTGATTCCTTTTCTTCTGCCTTACCAAACTAAGCAGAAGAGTTTGCTTGAGAGTCCTCTCTCTTCTTATCTATGTTCCTTGCTTAGTGCATATATATTGTAACACAAACTTCACTATCCTCCTTTGAATAGTATAATTTGACTTTTTATTTTTGGTGAGAATGAATGCTATATAGAGGGTTTACAATGATCATGTCAGTGATACTGTGGCTACTAACTCTTGTGAATTTTCCACACTCAGTCTAGATTTATTATATATGTGATACAGTGGGGGTTATATATTATTCCTTCTTTTTGTTCTTTGGTCAACTTTAAAAGAATCCAATTGCGAATAAAAGCAAAGGAGGTAGATCTTTCTACATTGTATTCCCACAAAATCATATCCAACAGGTTCGGCCGAGTGAGAGAGGTCATTTTCAGGTTAATCTTTTAATGTCACACTCAAAAATATAAAAAATACTTCTTGGGTTTATATTAGTAATATTACTTAGCAAATCTCCAAAATAGCACATTTCTAAGTTTATGTCACAAAAATAGCCCTCAAAAGCTAAAATGACCAAAATAACATTTTATCTTGAAAAATTTAATTTTCTTTTATTTTTCAAAATTTGAAATCTTATACCAAAACCCCACTCTCCAACTCTAAACCCTAAAACCTAAACTCTAAACCCTAAACCCTAAACCCTAAACCCTAAACCCTAAACTCCCCTTAACTCTAAACCCTAAACCCCACCCCTTAACTCTAAACCCTAAACCCTAAACTCTAAACCCTAAACCCTAAACCCTAAATCCTAAACCTCACCCCTTGACTCTGAACCCTAACGTCTAAATTAATTTACCATTGAGGTATAAGTGTATATTTATCTCTTTTGATAAAACATTAAGTGTTATTTTGGTCATTTTATTCTTACAAGCTAGTTTTGAACAAAATATCGAATCACACTATTACAAGCTAGTTTTGAACAAAATATCGAATCACACTATTACAAGCTAGTTTTGAACAAAATATCGAATCACACTATTACAAGCTAGTTTTGAACAAAATATCGAATCACACTATTACAAGCTAGTTTTGAACAAAATATCGAATCACACTATTACAAGCTAGTTTTGAACAAAATATCGAATCACACTATTACAAGCTAGTTTTGAACAAAATATCGAATCACACTATTACAAGCTAGTTTTGAACAAAATATCGAATCACACTATTACAAGCTAGTTTTGAACAAAATATCGAATCACACTATTACAAGCTAGTTTTGAACAAAATATCGAATCACACTATTACAAGCTAGTTTTGAACAAAATATCGAATCACACTATTACAAGCTAGTTTTGAACAAAATATCGAATCACACTATTACAAGCTAGTTTTGAACAAAATATCGAAATCACACTATTACAAGCTAGTTTTGAACAAAATATCGAAATCACACTATTACAAGCTAGTTTTGAACAAAATATCGAATCACACTATTACAAGCTAGTTTTGAACAAAATATCGAAATCACACTATTACAAGCTAGTTTTGAACAAAATATCGAATCACACTATTACAAGCTAGTTTTGAACAAAATATCGAAATCACACTATTACAAGCTAGTTTTGAACAAAATATCGAATCACACTATTACAAGCTAGTTTTGAACAAAATATCGAATCACACTATTACAAGCTAGTTTTGAACAAAATATCGAATCACACTATTACAAGCTAGTTTTGAACAAAATATCGAATCACACTATTACAAGCTAGTTTTGAACAAAATATCGAATCACACTATTACAAGCTAGTTTTGAACAAAATATCGAAATCACACTATTACAAGCTAGTTTTGAACAAAATATCGAATCACACTATTACAAGCTAGTTTTGAACAAAATATCGAAATCACACTATTACAAGCTAGTTTTGAACAAAATATCGAATCACACTATTACAAGCTAGTTTTGAACAAAATATCGAATCACACTATTACAAGCTAGTTTTGAACAAAATATCGAATCACACTATTACAAGCTAGTTTTGAACAAAATATCGAATCACACTATTACAAGCTAGTTTTGAACAAAATATCGAATCACACTATTACAAGCTAGTTTTGAACAAAATATCGAATCACACTATTACAAGCTAGTTTTGAACAAAATATCGAAATCACACTATTACAAGCTAGTTTTGAACAAAATATCGAATCACACTATTACAAGCTAGTTTTGAACAAAATATCGAAATCACACTATTACAAGCTAGTTTTGAACAAAATATCGAATCACACTATTACAAGCTAGTTTTGAACAAAATATCGAATCACACTATTACAAGCTAGTTTTGAACAAAATCTCAAAAGTCTCATTTAGGTCAGTGCTCGGCAAAGAAAAGTACTTTCTGTCATTCTGACTTAAAAGCATCTGATTCCTTTTCTTCTGCCTTACCAAACTAAGCAGAAGAGTTTGCTTGAGAGTCCTCTCTCTTCTTATCTATGTTCCTTGCTTAGTGCATATATATTGTAACACAAACTTCACTATCCTCCTTTGAATAGTATAATTTGACTTTTTATTTTTGGTGAGAATGAATGCTATATAGAGGGTTTACAATGATCATGTCAGTGATACTGTGGCTACTAACTCTTGTGAATTTTCCACACTCAGTCTAGATTTATTATATATGTGATACAGTGGGGGTTATATATTATTCCTTCTTTTTGTTCTTTGGTCAACTTTAAAAGAATCCAATTGCGAATAAAAGCAAAGGAGGTAGATCTTTCTACATTGTATTCCCACAAAATCATATCCAACAGGTTCGGCCGAGTGAGAGAGGTCATTTTCAGGTTAATCTTTTTAATGTCACACTCAAAAATATAAATCTTTTTATTTGGTTAATAATAATAATATTAGTTAAATATAAAAATGGAGTTTGGTCAGGGCGGAGGAGCGGCTCCAGGTTCCGGATAGGCCAGGGACCCACATAGCTATAAGTAGGAGAAGAGGAATACTTCAATGATGATTATTGTAGTAAAATCATCTCTAAAAATCTAATATTTTATTCAAAACATCTAATATTTCCCCGTGATTGTTAAGTGTGTTTGTGATCTTTATCAGCCCCAAATCTTCGGGAGATTTTCACCGGCGGTGTTAATATAACCCTAATATAATTGATAGGAGTTTTGAGACCTTTTTATTTGGTTCGTGGTGGAGAAAAAAAAAAAGAAAGAAAATAAGTGAAAGTCTTGTCTATGTTATCAGAGAACCGAATCTTGTGGTGTATCACTTATGCATGGCTGTGAAGGCTCTGTGTAGGTCTGTAAAGCTTACACGAGGATTTTCTTGCTCCCTCTCCTTCTCTCTCTCCATGATAATGTCTCTCACACCATTTCCTTTGGCTTTCTCTTTATCTGTTAATATCTCCCTTTTTTTTTTTTTTTTTAAATACTATTATAAATAAAATCTGTGACGAATCGGAATCGATACGGTTACAAGCTAGTTTTGAACAAAATATCGAATCACACTATTACAAGCTAGTTTAAGCCCACCCACTAAACCCGGCACAATCCGCTAGTTTGTTTTAGAAATCCTTCGATATCGGTAGCCGTTCTCTACCATCAACATGATTCTGGAAAGTGAGGTTCTCCTAGTTGCCTAGGATGCCGGAGTTCCCTTGATGTCTCTGGAGTAGCTAGTTCCGATGATCTCCACCAAGCTTATAACTTTTAAATACATGAAGCGCAAGACGACGGAAGGGAGGTTTCGGATACTTACCAAAACCTTGCAAATGCCACCAAAGCCGATTTGTATGTAACGCCACACGGCGCTTTGAACCGCATCCCAATCGAGCAAGTGCTTGCTTACGCCATCAACGGACACGCACAAAGTCGGTTGCTTCCATTGCCACATTCGAGCGAAGTCTCTTAACCTACACAAGAAAGTCACCGCACCACCGCAGATGGAACAAAACCAAAACCACAGTCTTTGGGATGTGAGCTACAACGAGATGCTGACTTCGAAGGCGGTTAATGACTCGAGAACCGTCTAGCATCCAAAGCCTTTGAGAACCAAAGGACCAATTTCTTGACCATGTAATAAACAAACTCCGAGCCAAACGGAGTGAGATCGCCAATGATGAACGAGACAAACCCAAAATCCGGCCGTCGCCTACTCGGAAGGACTGAACAGATGCCTAAGAGAGAGCACGGAAAGAGTTGTGAGGCTACAAGGCAAGTTAATGGCCATAGGCGACCACTCGAGACGAAACCAAACGCGCACACAAGGAAACAAACCGGACACTTTCACCACGATCACATCCGACTTCAAACCTCGCCTCTAAGCCAATAGAGACCGAAGCACTCTTGATTACGGTGGCGAGACCGAATCTCCGACCGAAGAAACCCTATGAAACCGCCACGAAACCGAAAGCGAGCACAAAGCATCGGATCCGCGACCCGCAGACTACAAATGAACCCAGCCTTGACTCGAACACTTGCTTCCTCCTCACGACGATGGAAAGCCGGAGAACTCCAAACAGGGGAAAAAGGAGCCCCTCCATGAACCCTAAAAACCGACTCAGATCCGCCTCGCCTCACCGTACCCTCGCCGTAAGTCCGGAGAAAGAGCCACATCCACCTTGTTTCCACTCGCGATGAAGCTTTCACCGAAACGCGAGCCCTAACCTAGAAGAGCATACATATCGAGCACGGAGAGCAGAGGCTGAGCAGAGCAAAGGGAAAACCAAAAAGGGAGAAGAAACCCTCCGGCCTCGGTCTGGCGCACAGGCAGTCCCGTCCGCAGAGGGTGAACACAGGCTCTGTTTTAAAAGAAGTGGTCGAGAGAGAAAGGGGATAGAGGAGAGAGAACACCTTTAATATATCTCCCTTTCGTTTCTTTTGGCTCTATTTACTTACCCTCTCTCGATGATAACGACCTGAAAGTTGAAACCCGCCTCAAGAATATTCTCTAATTTAATTCCTTTTAAGCCTTTTTTTGTCTTGCTCGTGTACTTAAGGAACACTGGTCCTGTGAAGGTGTGTGATTCAGCAGGTGTCCTTCCTGGTTAGTATTCTGTAATCCTGTGGCCATTTTTTTGTTCTCTTTCCATGTAGTTAGCCTGTTAGGACCTTAGGATCCTATTGTCATTGGAATCATTTTCAGTGTTTGACACTATCTTGTGTTTGTTTGTTTTCTTTCTTCCTTAGCAATAACTTTTAGATGCCTATTCCTTGGCCAGATGGATTATTTTGCATTCAGCAGAAGTGAGATCAATATGGTGATAGACAGTGACATTCTCTTTATTTTATTGTTTTAATGTATTCTTACTTGACACCTGGTTTTGTTAGTGTGGCTTGATTTGCTTAAACAACAAAATGCAGGTGACCTCAGCTTTTTGTTCTGTTTTGCTGTGAGCGTATGCCTGGAAATAATTACAACTGCAGTTCGTCTCATATCCCACTCTCTCGAACAGAACGGCTCTTGAGAGAAAGAGAGCTCAGAGAGAAGAGGAGAAGCGACCGTGCTCGTAATCCTAATGAAGCTGTTGGCAGTTCTGAAAACTCTGACAACGACCTGCGTTTAGAAGGGGACAGTTCAAGGCAATATGTTGAGCAGTACTTGGAAGGTGCTGCTGCTGCGAGGGCCCACGATGATGTGTGTGAGAGACAAGAAGTAAGGCCTTACAACAGGCAACGGCTGCTTGTAGTGGCTAACAGGCTCCCAGTTTCTGCTGTGAGAAGAGGTGAAGATTCATGGTCTCTAGAGATCAGTGCTGGTGGTCTTGTTAGTGCTCTCTTAGGTAAGTCATTATTTTTTACATTACTGATTAGATATGAAATAAAGCCTCAGTAGTCCATTTATTTGATCAAGTCTTTTTGACCGATATATTAGTAAGTTCATGGCCGATCCTGATATTCTGGAGGATTAAACAATTTAGTAAAAAAAAAATTAAACAGTTTGGAGGTTTATGTTCATTTATATTAGATTAAAAATTTTAGGGGCTCAAGATGATCAGTTTTTAAATTGGCTATGTCCAGGACTGGCTCTGAGTAGGTTGACATAAAACTATGGCGTTTTGTAGGTGTAAAGGAGTTTGAGGCCAGATGGATTGGATGGGCTGGAGTTAATGTGCCTGATGAGGTTGGCCAGAAGGCACTTACCAAAGCTTTGGCTGAGAAGGTACATAGTATCTCTTCTTGATGTTGCTGACAGTGAGAATGATCTTGTGTATACTTTGAGTCCTATGTTGTTTTAATTTGCAGAGGTGTATCCCTGTGTTCCTTGATGAAGAGATTGTTCATCAGTACTATAATGGTTACTGCAACAACATTCTGTGGCCACTCTTTCACTACCTTGGACTTCCACAAGAAGATCGCCTTGCCACAACAAGAAGCTTCCAGTCCCAGTTTGCTGCATACAAGAAAGCAAATCAAATGTTTGCTGATGTTGTAAATGAGCACTATGAAGAAGGAGATGTTGTCTGGTGCCATGACTATCATCTTATGTTCCTTCCTAAATGCCTTAAGGAATACAACAGCAAGATGAAAGTTGGTTGGTTTCTCCACACACCATTCCCTTCCTCTGAGATACACAGAACACTTCCTTCACGTTCAGAGCTGCTTAGATCAGTTCTTGCTGCTGATTTAGTAGGGTAAGATCTCTGCTTGCTAGTAATCGTCCATGGTAATGGCTCATAGTGTTTACTTTTCAGTTTCCATACCTATGACTATGCAAGACACTTTGTGAGTGCATGCACTCGTATACTTGGGATTGAAGGAACACCTGAGGGAGTTGAGGATCAAGGCAAGCTTACTAGAGTAGCTGCGGTATGGCCATTTCATTACTTCAACCCTCGTATTGTTCACATTTATCATCTCAATATGACAACACAACTCATAACACCTTGTCTTCTTTTTTTTTTGTTGGATTTGTGTTTAAGTTTCCCATTGGTATAGATTCTGAGCGGTTTATAAGAGCACTTGAAGTCCCTGATGTCATACAACACATGAAGGAACTGAAAGAAAGATTTGCCGGAAGAAAGGTAAGGTCTCTTCTGAGGCAAGTCAATGGAGGTAGTGCATAGAAGTGAGTAGTTTCCCTCTTTACTGAGTTTTTGTTTCTTTGGAAGGTGATGTTAGGTGTTGATCGGCTTGATATGATCAAAGGGATTCCTCAGAAGATTCTTGCATTTGAAAAGTTTCTTGAGGAAAACGCAAACTGGCGTGATAAAGTGGTGTTACTGCAAATTGCAGTACCAACAAGAACAGACGTCCCTGAATGTAATCTTTCTTTCTTTCTTGGAGTTCAAATTTGCATGGTAACATTCCAATGTCACAAAGGATCATATCACCAAAACTTGAGTAGCTATTCTAGATGAACTAGCAACTTATACCTCTTTTCAAAGGACAGTTTCTTGAAACCTGTAGCTAATGAATGAAACTTGTGGATGTTATTTTGTTTGTTATTACAGATCAAAAACTCACAAGCCAAGTTCATGAGATTGTGGGACGCATTAATGGTCGTTTTGGGACACTAACTGCAGTTCCAATACATCACCTGGTCTGTTTTTTTCCTCTCTTGCATCCTATTATGTTAGGATTTGAAAATTGTTTAAGCAGACCATTTTTGATGGTAAATGGATAGAGAAAATATTATATGTATCACTATATATTTGGTGTTCTGGATCTTATAGTTTGAGCATGAAACTCTGAGATAATGCTGATAAAATTCTCATGCCCTGTGATCAGGATCGTTCTCTGGACTTTTATGCTTTATGTGCACTCTATGCCGTCACAGGTAAATGGTCTTAGCTACTTGTGGGTATGGTTTGTTAGTTTCTGTCATCAGATTAGTTTCTTTCATCAGATGTTGCGCTTGTCACATCTTTGAGAGATGGGATGAACCTTGTCAGTTATGAGTTTGTTGCTTGCCAAGAATCCAAAAAGGGCGTCCTCATTCTCAGCGAAGTAATATCTCTCACTGCAGCTTCATGATGCTTTGCCTCATCAAAGTGGTTTTTTCAAAGTTGCAATTGATGTACAGTTTGCAGGTGCTGCACAATCTCTAGGTGCTGGAGCCATTCTTGTGAACCCTTGGAACATTACAGAAGTTGCTGCCTCCATTGGACAGGCACTAAACATGTCACCTGAAGAAAGAGAGAAAAGACATAGGCATAACTTTCATCATGTCAAAACTCACACCGCTCAAGAATGGGCTGAAACTTTTGTGAGGTATGCAAGTTACTAATGCCTTGTTTGTGTTGTTCAAAAGATGATCCTTGGAAACTATTGAAGTGTAACTATCTGCAGTGAACTAAATGATACTGTAATAGAGGCTCAACTAAGAATCAGCAAAGTCCCACCTGAACTTCCACAGGATGACGCGATTCGACGGTATTCAAAGTCAAACAACAGGCTACTGATCCTGGTAACTTGTTTTAGAAGCTAAGTTTGTGTTAAGTACTTCATGATAGTTGAACTAAATGATACTTGTGGTCACTAAACATTCAGGGTTTCAATGCAACATTGACTGAACCAGTGGATAATCAAGGGAGAAGAGGAGATCAAATAAAGGAGATGGATCTTAATCTACACCCAGAGATAAAAGGACCTTTAAAGGCGTTATGCAGTGATCCAAGTACAACCATAATTGTCCTAAGTGGAAGCAGCAGGAGCGTTTTGGACAAAGTATGTATATATTTTATTTCTCTCGTTTCCTTACTTGGAATACAAGTTTCACTTACTGACTTGTTTCTTTACTTTAAATTCAGAACTTTGGAGAGTATGACATGTGGTTAGCCGCAGAGAATGGTATGTTCCTAAGGCTTACAAATGGAGACTGGATGACTACAATGCCAGAACACTTGAACATGGAATGGGTTGATAGTGTAAAGGTAAAAAAATACCTTAGTCCAGACAAAACCACTTCTCAATCTCAATCTGGTTGTCTTTTTCTTTCTATTTGTAGCATGTTTTCAAGTACTTCACTGAGAGAACACCAAGATCACACTTTGAAACACGTGATACTTACTTATATGGAACTACAAATACGCAGGTACTAACTTTATTGGTTTTGCCTTCTATCAATCATTCAAGACTAACTCAAGTTTCCATGCAGATATTGAATTTGGGAGACTTCAAGCAAGAGATCTTTTACAACACTTATGGACAGGTCCAATCTCTAATGCATCAGTTGATGTTGTCCAAGGAAGCCGCTCTGTGGAGGTACGTGCCGTAGGTGTGACCAAGGGAGCTGCAATTGATCGCATTCTAGGAGAGATAGTGCATAGCAAGTCCATGACCACACCCATTGATTATGTCTTGTGCATTGGTCATTTCTTGGGGAAGGACGAAGATGTGTACACTTTCTTTGAACCAGAACTCCCATCAGACATCATCCCAGCCATTGCACGGTCCAGACCATCATCTGATAGTGGGACTAAATCATCATCAGGAGACAGAAGACCACCTTCAAAGTCCACACACAACAACAAAAGCAGTTCAAAATCTTCATCCTCATCTAACTCTAACAACAACAACAACAAGGCTTCACAGAGATCTCTTCAGACAGCAGAGAGAAAAAGTGGGTCCAACCATAGCTTAGGGAACTCAAGACGTCATTCACCAGAGAAGATCTCTTGGAACGTGCTTGACCTCAAAGGAGAGAACTACTTCTCCTGTGCAGTGGGTCGTACGCGGACCAACGCTAGATATCTCCTTGGCTCACCTGACGATGTTGTTTGCTTTCTAGAGAAGCTTGCAGACACGTCGGTTCCTAACACATCGTCTGCATCTTAGAATTTGAGACGGTGTGAAGTGAGAGTTCTTGTAATCCAAGAAATAATTGTTTTGTAACAAGAAGTAAACATTACAAGACTTTTTACTGGTTTTGATTCTAATATGATAGAGTAGAGAAAGTTATAAATAACAAGTATGTGTACATAAAATAATCAAGCTCTACTACATAGAATAATTAAACTATACAATATAACCAGAACAATAAATAAAACAGATAGATGTTAGTGATTAATCTGATGAAGAATTACAACCATTCTCTTTAGGATCTCATTGTGACTCACCACACGTGAACTTATATATTCAAGTAAAAAATGAAACAACAATGTTTTGGTACATAGGTTTGCTACATTAGTCAACAGAGTTAGGTCTGGGCACGGATCGGATATCCGAATTTTTGAAGGTATTTGTGATTTGCTTCGAATGCCACAGATATCTAATTTTCGATTTGCTTTGCTTCGGAAAAATACGAATATTTGGAAAAACGGATATTCGGAAAATAAATAAATATTTGCGGATATTTACAAATACGTAAGGATATCTCATCTGTTTTGATTAATACAAATAATCTTAAAAATTCGACACAAGTTTGTTTATAAAATATTTTTTGCATGATATATAAAATAAAAAGTAAAAGAAATAGTGAATCTACATATTTTGTAAAAAAATTAAACTTAGTTAACAATTATAATAACACAAAACTTAAGAAAAAGTTATAATTGTCATAAATTTGTTCTCTTCCTTTTATGTAATACTTTTATATAAGTAATAATGCGAATAGAATTAGTCTAATCATATGTTAGAATAATAATTATATACTTTTATATATTTAAAACTTTAAAATATAATCAAGATATACATGTATTTATATATTACCGGATCGGATCGGATATTCGCTTTCCAAAATTTTAATATTTGTGATTTGTTTCGATTTTAACGGATATTGGTTTTTCGTATTTGCTTTGCTTCGAAAGTTTACGGATATTCGAATTTTTGAAGGTATTTGTGATTTGCTTGAATGCCACAGATATCTAATTTTCGATTTGCTTTGCTTGGAAAAATACGAATATTTGGAAAAGCGGATATTAGGAAAATAAATAAATATTTCTTGGATATTTACAAATACGTAAGGATATCTCATCTGTTTTGATTAATACAAATAATCTTAAAAATTCGACACAAGTTTGTTTATAAAATATTTTTGCATGATATATAAAATAAAAAGTAAAAGAAATAGTGAATCTACATATTTTGTAAAAAAATTAAACTTAGTTAACAATTATAATAACACAAAACTTAAGAAAAAGTTATAATTGTCATAAATTTGTTCTCTTCCTTTTATGTAATACTTTTATATAAGTAATAATGCGAATAGAATTAGTCTAATCATATGTTAGAATAATAATTATATACTTTTATATATTTAAAACTTTAAAATATAATCAAGATATACATGTATTTATATATTACCGGATCGGATCGGATATTCGCTTTCCAAAATTTTAATATTTGTGATTTGTTTCGATTTTAACGGATATTGGTTTTTCGTATTTGCTTTGCTTCGAAAGTTTACGGATATTCGGAATTTTTGAATCGAATCGAACCGGATAACGAATCAAATCAAATCAAATTTAACAGATAAAATGCCCAGCCTAAATAGATTTCTAGGCAGCTTAATCAAATCATCCGGGACAATGATCTATAACAGACCAAAAAGACAAAAAGAAGTCTACATAGACCAATTGTGATCTATCATGGACCAAGGGCTGGTAAATTACCAATTTGCCATTAATGAAAGTGGCATGTGAACCATTGGATCAAATAATGGAAACTCTAATCTCGGTCGTCCAATTTTCTTCTTCCTTTCTCTTTCTCTCGTCTGGGTCCCACCCAAAATCCATATTAACTCCCTCACATCTTCATCTTCTTCATTACTCAACCACCCACGAAAATTCATTTCAATCACCAACCAAAGTTTTCTTCTTCAAGTTTTTATCCACAAACCTTTAATTACGTTTCTTAGGGTTCTTCTACGCTTTTCTCGTCCTTGAAGCGACAAATGTGCCTCGTCCTTGGTCTTGAAATCGCTTGGTAAGTGTATACTCTCTCCCTCTCCTTCTCTCTCACTCTTCTCTTCTTTTTTATTTGTTTTCTGTTTAGTTTTAGTCCCATAATATGTATGTTACCATTATGAGTCAGGTTCCATGGTTTAAGATAACGTTCTTATAGTATGAATCATGATATTGTAGATTAAATCATTTTTTACATTGGTTACACTGGTACAACAGACGTTGAGTACACCTGGTAAACCTGGTAAAACTCGTTAAGAATAACACTAGTACAACTAGTAAACCTGGTACAACTCTAAGTAACACTGAATAAGAGTATGGGTAAAACTTGTATAACTCTTAGTAGTCCTTTGACAAGTCAAATACTAGTATAACTAGTATAACTTATAAACGACTGTTACATGTAAACCAGTATAACTGGTAATACTAGTATAACCCGTATTTTAGCGACTTTAGAACTCGTATAACTGATATAACTTGTAAGCTGTAATGTTGGTTTTAACTCTTTTCAGGAACTATGGATGGTACTGGAGCTGTGGTGATACATTTTGATCATGGTGGAGACAAAAATATATATACATTAGTAATGAGAGGAAAATATGAGGAGATAACCTATTCTCGCTTGGTTGATAGAATAGGCAAGAAAATGAATATCGATGTAGCTGCGACGAAGCTTCAACTGAGCTACTATCCCCTGGTCGTGGATAATAAGAGGCCTTGTTATATTTTGGATGATGAAGATGTTTTAGGATATTTAATGGAGGTGGATAGGAAAAACCGGCGTAGTGTTTTGCATGTGGAGTTTTCCGAAAATATCTCAGAAAATCAGAGTAACGAGCAGTTTTCTATGAACGAGGAAATTCAGATTGATGCCAGAGCTAATGATGGTATGGCTGGAGTTGAGGAGTTGGCAATTGTTCCTCAAAACCAATCAGATGGGTATAATCATGAGGAGTTAGCAATTGTTCCTCCAAGACAATCAGATAGGTATGAGCATGAGGATTGCAATGAAGAGGGTGATGAAATGAATGATAGGGAGGAGTTGCCGGCTGTTACACCATCTGTAGACACAATTGTCAATGCTGAGTGGGATGATGGTATTGATATGAGTTTGTATCAAGAATTTGCGACTAAGGAAGAGCTGAGGAATTTAGTGGACGCAGGAGTGCATTCGAATTGTTTTGAGGTTGATATAATCAAGACGAATCGTACTGTTTATGTATTGAAATGTCGTGGGGTTGGATGCAGATGGTATTTACGAGCTGCAAGGCTGAAAAACTCAGCCTTTTTCAGTGTCAGAACGTATAGAAAGATGCATACGTGTACTCGGGGAGAGGGAAGTGTAACCAAGAGGGGGAAAAGAGGAACACCAAGCTTGGTCGCAGGAGTGGTGCATGAAGATTATCCAGGCCAATACAAGACTCCAGATCCAAAGTCTCTCATAAAGTTGGTGAAGAACAAACTAGGTGTCACGGTTTCATATTCTGACTTTGAGAGGAAACACAAAGCTGTCGGTGATTTGCGTGGTAACCCTCGGAGAGTTTTGCTAGACTTCCATCTTACTTGTACATGTTAGAAAGAATGAATCCTGGTACCATCACAAGATTAGTAGTGGATGAGAAGAAGCAGTTTAAGTATATGTTCTTTGCGCTTAAAGCTTGCATCGAAGGGTTTCAAGCAATGAGGAAAGTGATAATAATGGATGGAACTCACCTGAAGGGTGTGTATGGAGGAGTGCTTCTCATTGCCACTGCTCAGGATCCAGATCATCATCATTATCCCCTCGCTTTTGCGGTAGTAGATGGTGAGAAAAATGCGAGCTGGGAGTGGTTTTTGACTATACTGAAAACTTTGATACCAGATGATCCTCAGCTTGTTTTTTGTACTGATAGAAACCAATGCATCATCAAGAAGGTGCACGAGGTGTACCCAATGGCGATCCATGGATATTGCATTTTTCACTTGTCTAATAATGTTGCCGGAGCATGCAGCAAAGTTAACAAGAAAGGGGTTGCCAGAAAGTTTAGAAAAATTGCTGGTATGTACACAGAGGTCGAGTTCAGAAAAAGCTACAATGATTTCAGGAGAACGTTGCCTCAAGCCGCTGAGTATCTAGATGAGAGTGTTCATGAGACCAAATGGGCAAGATGTCAATTTCCGGGAGAAAGGTACAACATAGATACAACCAACACTGTTGAATCAATAAATGGTGTTTTAAAGGAACCAAGGAAATATGCATTGTTGCCAATGCTTGATGTGATCATTGGGAAGATGGTAGAATGGTTTAACAAATATCGTGATTTATCTTTACGCGTTCCAGAGAGACAGATACTAATTCCCTACGTGCATGGGATATTGCATCACAGTTATCCGAAGGCAAAAAAGCTCACGGTGATGGAGCTAAACAGATTTGAACGTCAGTACACTGTGATTGGCAAAGATGGTCAAGGTTATTATGTTGATTTAGGCAACGGAACATGCCAGTGCAAGTGTTTTGATATTGATCGGTATCCTTGTGTGCATGCACAGGCTGCGATCATCGCGCGTGGAGAAATGTCTGAAGACTATTGTTCTAAGTATTATTATATGGAGCAGTGGACTTTGGCATATTACAAGACAATATATCCAGTGCCTCATCATTCATTATGGGAAAGTTATGAAATTCCAGATGAAATCCTATCTCAGGTTGTCTACCCTCCGCATGTGGAAAGAAAGAAAGGAAGACTACAAGAAACTAGATTTCCATCAGCTGGGGAATATCGGAGGAAGAAAAAGAAGAAGTATCCACCATTGGTGTGTGAGAATGATGGAATTGACAGCGATGAAAGTGGAAGCGATGGAATTGATGAATGAGTCTTACTTATGTGTTATGGAACTTGCTTATGTCTTGTGAGTCTTACTTATGTGTTATGGAACTTGCTTAGTCTTGTGAGTCTTACTTATGTGTTATGAAACTTATTTATGTGTTGTAGAACTTATTTATGTAATGTGTTGTTTCTGTCAGGTACAACAGGTACAATTGGTAAAACTTCATTAAACCTAACATTCATGTTTTTGTGTTGTTATACTGGTACAACTAGTAAAACTAAAAATAAGTTATACTGGAATAACTAGTTCAACTATGTCTAGTTTACTAAAATAGGTTCTACTGGAATAACTAGTACAACTATGGAGGATCTGAAATTTAAATATTATTTTAGGTTTTTCCATATTAATAAAACATTCAAATGGTCTAATTTTAAGTGTTTGGATAGGTTTCTTTGTGTTTTGTATTGTTTTTTTTTTTTTTCTGGATTTCTACCTCCATCACAAAAGTTTGCTTGATCTATCTTATACTTTTAAGGTTTGTTAACATATTTGTCCACATATTTTTTGAAAAACATACATGACAAGTATTTTCACAATAGTGATGATTTCATTGTATCCGGGCAAACACATGTTAACATAAATGAGTGGTACAACTTAGATAATGGTATTTTCTCTTTGGTACAACTAATATATTCAGGTTTCACTGCCAAAGTACAACTCTGTACAAACTAGTATAACTAATAAACTAGTACAACTTTGTGCAAGCCAGTATAACTAATAAATTAGTACAACTTTGTAGAAACCAGTACAACTAAAAAACTAAAACAACTTTGTGTGCATAATGAGTTTCAAATAAGTGGATTCCCAGATAAGTCCTACACTTTTTAATTTAACACTAGGTGTACTAGTTTTTCTAGTTATACTACTTTCATATTTTTTGGCATAGTTGATGCTGTAATGTTGTTTTACTTCCCACCTGTAATTGCAACCTGTTCAACCACCAAGTTTGGATTTAGGTTTTAAAACACACACACATACAAGTTTTAGGTTTTAAAACACACACACATACAAGTTCATCCGTTTTAGGTTTTAAAACAAACACATACAAGTTCCAAAAACAACAACATAGTTCAGCCAAATCAGTTTGGCGTAAAAGGAGATCTCAACAAATGAGAACGCTGGGCACCCTCTTTGGCATCTCAGCAGATCCTGTGAATCTCCAACCAAGCTGTGTTCTCTAAAGCGTCATCAACTCTAACCTCACCTTCCTTCTCCAAAGCATCATCATCTACAACCTCATCTGTCTTGTCCACGCAGCTTTTTCCGCAGCCTTCTCAAATCTCTCTGCGATTATGCGCCATAATTTGAAGTGTAGATTGTTCATCTCCATCTTCAGATCTACATTGAACAAAATACATCCTGACTTAGATCATCATCATTAAAAATAAAATTTGAAGTTATATGTTATCATGACTTACCTTGCATCAACTTCTCAGCCTCTACCTCGATATGTTTCTCACCATCCTTCTCAGCCTCTGCCTCAATCTGTTTCTCACTATCCTTCTCAGCCTCATCACCCTTGTCAGCCTCTGCCTCAATCTGCTTCTCACCATCCTTCTCAGCCTCATCACCCTTGTCAGCCTCATCACCATCCTCGCCCTCCTTATCAGGCTCATCATCACCATCCTTATCAGCCTTATCACCATCCTCGCCCTCCTTATCAGGCTCATCATCACCATCCTTATCAGCCTTATCACCATCCTTGTTAGTCTCATCACCATCCTTATCACCATGTATCTCACCCTCCTTATCACCATGCATCTCGCCCTCCTTATCACCAAGTATCTCAGCCTCCTTATCACCATACATCTGGCCCTCTGGGCGACCAACTTTCTCTCGGATTTTTCTTCTTCCAACTCCTTTACTCTTGCTTCAGACAGTGTTTAGATCTCTCAATGCAAATCCATCATCCATTCTTTGTTCAACTTCAACTCTAATTCTCTTAAACTCTCGACTGCTTGCCCCTGTTTGAACTCCTGCCTCACCCCCTGCCTCGCCTCCTGCCTCGCCTCCTGCCTCTCCTCCTGCCTCGCCTCCTGCCTCGCCCCCTGCCTCGCCTCCTGCCTCGCCCCCTGCCTCGCCTCCTGCCTCCTCTTGTTGCTCTCGGGTTCTCACATCCATCTCATATAGATCCGGCCAGAAGATTTTTTTCCCTGGTTCCATTAGGATCTTGTTCCAACTGTCAACAGCTATGTCTAGCGTATCCGAATCATCTATCAGCTCCAAGTCTTCAAAAGTCCCTTCATCCATTATTTCATACAAAAGGTCTACTTCATTTCCTTTTGGTTCCAAAACACTGATAATCTCCTGAAATGACCAACAACAAATTACACATTTAATTAACTATGAACTTGAAGAAAATGACATAAACAACACTTAAAAAAATTATAAGCTTTTACCTTTGTGTTTCCTAGCGTCCGATAAATCATGTCAAGTGGAAATCCTGTTGTTCCGGTCCTCTTGAACTTCCATTTGCACATTCTTGGACAACCATCAAAACAGTTTGGAACAGGCTCTCTGAATCTTTCCCTAAGGACAGGGATACATTCAAATGCTAATATCTGCACATCATTTCACACAATCACTTTAGTTATATTATAACAAATATGCTTATGAAAAATGTTATTCATATACCTCCAAAGGGTTGATAAACCCAGGAAATACCCACTGTGCATGCTCTGGGATCCCATCACGAAAATGATCCCTTACATGAAAAATCTCCTTCATGCAATCATCAAAGGTGTAACGGCCCCATGGAAATTCGGTGCAAAACTCCAAATCTTCTACTGCTTGGAGAAGGAAATACTCAATGAAGTATCCTGCTTTGGACCTTCCTCTTAAAACTGTAGCCAGAAAGTAAAGAACCGCCATCCTCAGACGATCGCCACTACCATCAAATTTCATCTTCTGAAGTTTCTCCTTAACATCCGCTTCTGTCACTTGCAGACCCTTTTCCTTCCCATCCTTTGTCTTCTTCACTTTAAAATACTTTCTCGCAAACTTCAGTCTCCCTATGCTCTGATAGTTTTCTGGATATGAGTGGCAGTATAAACCAGAGAGGAGGCTATGTTCCCTGATAGAGTATCTAATTGGAACACCGTTTACCCCAAACCAAGCTTGTCGACCCTTCTCTGTATGCATAGTACGAAGTAGCAACATCCACAATCCCATCACTTTTCTTGTTGAGGTACAATCCATGTGGAATATATGCTTGAACTGAGGATGTTCCTGAAACCAACTCTTCTCTGAGGCATCCAACTTACCAATCGTCTTGTTCAGAAAATCGTGTTGATGGCACCTTGAGGAGAGCTTGCAACCCTTTCCATAGTTGCTCGGATTGAAGAAAAAACCAGCAGGTCTGTCAGCTTCTATGGTCATATCATCACTCTCAACCTGAAAAATACAAACAAAATACAAAGAATAAATAACTGAGTTATACAACACATAAACACTTAGTTGTACCAGTTACACTAATTAAATTAAAAATAATATTACTAGTTCTACCAGCAAGCCTAGTTATACAACAACAACACCATCTCATTAAACAGTTATACAAAATACTTCTCTAGTTATACTAGTCAGACTACGTATAAGAAGCGTAGTTGTACCAGTTATATTACTTATAAAAAAAATTTTACTAGTTATCCTGAATTTGTTTACAACATATTATTACCAGTTGCACCATTTTCACTCTTTTAGTTGTACTAGTAATTTAATACTCGGTTGTATTAGTTAGACTAATTATACTTTTCATAGTTATACGAGTTATATTAGTTATAAGAAGTGTGGTTGTACTAGTTATACTAGTTCCATTGATTCTGTTTTACAACATTTTATTACCAGTTGAACTAGTTTCATTCTTTTAGTTGTACTAGTTACACTTCTTATATAATCACTACTTATTTTTTTTTCGACCCTATGATAAATATTTCTAGAACCATTTAAGTTGACTTGTTTACCGTTCTTGGAGCGTCGTTGTCAATGGCAGCAGATCCAATAGCAGCCTCATGTGAATTTGAATCTATGTTGTTAGATCCAATCTGCTCACGGTTCCTATTTGTTAGTCCAATTTTATCATAAAAATTCCAAAACCATTTTAATTGATTTGTTTACCGTTTGCCCGTCATTGTTAATGGCAGCCTCGGGTGAGCCTGATTCTCTGTTGGTAGAAGTTATTGGAGCTTGCAGTGGATTCTCCGCCTCATTGGGTGTTTGAGTAGGTGATTTTTGTGGCTCAATCGGAACTGATGGGCTTGGCGTACCCTCTCTATCATCCTGCGAAGGTAACTCCGTTGATAGTGGCGGATAATGATCAGGATCGGCTTGATGTTCTGGTGAAGATGCGGTCTGAGGCCGCTTGGTTGGATTGGACGAGGACTCATCGTCTACACCACTGTCTCGCTTCCTCTTCTTCTCTGCGGTTTCAATCTTCTTTTTCTCTGCATCTCTTTTTTTTTTAACGGCTTCTCTCCTCCTTTTCACCGCTGCTTGTTTTTTCTTTATCACAGAGTCTTTCTTCTTCTTTTCCGCCTCAGCTTTCTTCTTCTCCACCGCAGCTTTCTTCTTCTCCACCACTGACTCATTCTTCTTCTTCTTCTCCGGCGCACCTTCTTTGTTTGTTTGTTCGGTGAAACGAGTCTTTGGAGCCATAGTGTTTCAAAGAGTAACACGAAATAGAGAAACAAATGAGATAGAGGGAGATCGTGATGATTGTGGTAGAGTTTGATTAGTGAGATGAGATAGAGGGAAGGGGGAGAGATCGTGAATTTTTTTCTGTTGGTTATGTCGGGGAAGAGGAATTAGGGATTTAGTTTGATTTAGGGGGAAGGATCCGGGAAGGGCACGCGGGTCGGGTTAGTGGGTGGGGTAGGTTGGTTGGATATGTAAATAAGTTAAAGTTTTAGGTTTTATAGTATTTTCAGCTTAATTTCGATTTATTATTAATTCATTAAAAAAATAAAAACAGAAGTGTCGTTTTCCAGATTTTTGTGTGCCCATTTGGTCGATCTCAGCATTTGATTCAATCATCCGTTACATAGTTCAACTGACGACTAATCAACTTAACAAATATTCTAATAATGATTTATTGTTTTTTGTTCAAATATTGATTTTTTTTTTGTTTTTTTCAAGAAATAAAGATTGTGCACAAGAGTCCATATAAATCTCTATATTTATACTTCAACTATCTTTCTTAAAGTAATAAACTACTTAAGATTCTCCTACAAAATGACCTTTGGATCTTAAAATTCCCCTTAATTTACAGCTCAGCTCACGTTTTATTCACCTCAAAAGCCTGAAAATATTAATTAGTATATATACAAAAATCTCTTTGTTTTTTCTTTGAACTTTAAAATCACTTTGTTTTTTTTTGTAAGAGTTTTTAAATAATATAAAAATTCATCACTGATAACACTTGCATCGTTTATATAAACAAAAGATAGTGGAAGAGTTCTCACTCTCAGATAAAATATAAAAAAATGGCTAAAGCATGGATGTGCCTTTGCTTCCTCATCTTCTTCTACCTCTCTTCAGGTGATCAAATTACAGCTACTTTTCGATCTTTTGTTGCACAAAACGGTCTTTGGGACCTTAAACACTCTGGTGAACAACTTTCATGGCGTGGCAATAGACATACGCATTTTATTCGCTCCAGGCTGGATCGATCCATGAATAATTGTGCATGGGCTGAGGCTTTCCCAATGGGACGATGCAGATATCTACGTTTTGAGGACTCTGATCATAGATCACTTCTCACTTACTTCAATGCGGATAGGCCAAAAAAGCGAGGGATGTTCCGCTTTGATAGAGCGTTAACAGAACAGGAAGAGATCACACAACTGGTGGATAAAGCTTGGAATACATCACCGCTCGATACAGTGATTGCTAAGTTAAGTTCCTACAGACGCAATATCATTATTTGGGCGAAAGAGAAACAAATTCAAAGTAACGTGCTGATCAAGCTGAAGCAGCAGGAGCTTGAGAAGGCACTGTCGAGTGCTATACCAGATGTGGTATCAATTGAGGCCATTAATTCAGACCTTAAACGTGCTTATCTTGAGGAAGAACAATTCTGGCTACAGAGGAGTAGAATTCAGTGGTTGAAAAAAGGGGATCGCAACACTGGTTTCTTTCATACGGCAACCAGAACTAGAAGAACTATCAACGCGATTCCAGTGCTTGAGGATAACCAGGGAGGGGCTGTATATGAAGAGCAACAGATTGCTCGGGTGATCTCGGATTATTTCACCCAAATCTTTACTACCAATGGCAACAGCTCCTTCTCACAGATGCAGGGCATTCTAACCCCGAAGGTTACACCGGAGATGAACGCCTTTTTGAAGAGTATACCAAGTGATTCGGAGATTACGGCAGCAATGAAATCTATTAATGGAGGAAAGGCTCCGGGACCTGATGGTTTCTCAGCCACCTTTTACCAGGCTTATTGGCACATTGTGGGAGCCGACGTTATCCGAGATGTCAGGAGCTTCTTCACCTCAGGTCAGCTCCACCCGCAACAAAATGAGACTCATATCCGGTTAATTCCCAAGATAACAGGAGCGCGCACGGTGGCGGAGTATAGACCGATTGCGCTTTGTACCACTCACTACAAGATTATTGCGAAGATCTTAACCCGGAGACTTAAGCTGTTACTGCCACACCTCATCTCCAAATCGCAGTCAGCATTTGTTGCAGGCCGGGCAATTACAGATAACGTACTCATCACGCATGAAACGCTACATTATCTACGCACCTCAGAGGCAAAAAAGCGATGCGCTATGGCGGTGAAAACCGATATGAGCAAAGCTTATGACAGGATCGAGTGGGGATTCGTCAAAGAGGTGCTAACTCTGCTGGGATTTGATCAGATATGGGTCGCTTGGATCATGACTTGTATCGAGTCGGTGTCATATTCCTTTTTGATCAATGGAGCTCCACAGGGATCTGTTATTCCGACTCGAGGTCTCAGACAAGGGGATCCGTTGTCTCCGCACATCTTTATATTATGCACAGAGTTTCTTTCAGCTCTTTGTGAAAGGGGACAGTCGGATGGCTCTCTACCAGGCGTTAAAGTTTCTCACCATAGTCCACCGATCAGCCATCTTTTGTTCGCAGACGATACTATGTTTTTCTGTCACTCTAAACCATCCTGTGTCACTGCCCTTAAGAAGATTTTGGCCACCTATGAAGAAGTATCAGGTCAGAAAATCAATCCTACAAAATCTGCAATTACTTTCTCAGCAAAGACCCCTGCTGGTGTCCGGGCCAGAGTCAAGGAAACGATGGAGATCGCTGCAGAGGGAGGCATTGGAAAATATTTGGGACTTTCCGAACAATTCGGTAGACGTAAAAGAGATATTTTCGCATCAATTCTGGATAGAATTGGCAAAAGCAAGGAGTTGGACATCGAGATTTTTATCAGTGCGGGCAAACAGGTTTTACTTAAATCTGTACTTTCCGCGATGTCGTGCTATGCCATGTCCTGTTTCAAATTACCGGCTTTACTATGTCAGCAAATCCAATCCATCCTCACACGCTTCTGGTGGGATGCGATCCCCAGGAAAAAGAAAATGTGCTGGGTATCCTGGGAGACTATGGCAATGCCTAAGTATGCGGGAGGTCTAGGTTTTCGAGATATTGAGATTTTTAATGATGCTTTGTTGGCAAAGATTGGGTGGCGCCTGATATCGGAACCGCAGTCACTTCTGGCTCAGGTTTTATTAGGCAAATACTCGAGAGATGGATCCTTTTTGACCTGCTCTGTTCCTAAGACGGCTTCCCATGGATGGAAAAGTATTTTGGCAGGAAGGTCTATTCTTCTACTGGGTTTGAGTTGGGCTGTTGGTACCGGAGAGAATATCCGCATATGGGATGATCCCTGGCTCTCTTTCAATACGCCAAGCCGCCCAATAGGACCAGCGTCTCTGGAAAATAGCACTATGAGAGTTAGTGAACTTCTTTGTCCACTGTCAAACAGGTGGGATTTAGAGAAAATACGCAGGGTGCTTCCTCAGTATGAGGAGATTATTTTGTCAATAAAAACAAGTTCGGTGGCAGCGCCGGATACTTGGAGATGGCTTCCGGAAAAGACAGGATCTTATTCAGTGAAGACGGGTTACGGGATTGGGATGATTGCTAGGAAAAGGAATCTCGACAAGGAGGAGCCAGTCCAATGGGTTAAGCATGTTTGGAATGTTAAAACAAGTCCGAAGCTGAAAGATTTTCTCTGGCGGGTTTTGAAAAAAGCGATTCCAGTTAGTTCCAATCTTCAAAAAAGAGGCTTCCCTAGTTTCACTTGCAAAAGATGCGGCGCTGCGGAGGATGAGCTACACGTTTTACTTACATGTCCAACGGCCCAGCGAGTATGGAGCTTGGCACCTGTGGATCACACACCACCAATCTCGCTGGCCTCTGTCGCTGATTTGGTCAAACAGGGGAGTCGATACACAGTCCTTCCTCCGACTAGTTTAAATGCTCCTCTATGGCCATGGGTTTGGTGGAATCTGTGGAAGGCTCGAAATAAATTTGTCTTTGAGAATAAAGATTATACGGCTCAGGAAATCATTACTAAAAGCATTCAAGATGCTAAAGAATGGAATGAAGCTCAGGTCACCCAACTTAATGGAGCTCTCCCATCGACAATAACGACCATGATCTCTGGACGAGCGGTGTGTGCTCCTCCCTCCTTCCCGTCTGGTACACTTGTGTGTAAAGTGGATGCGGCTTGGGAGGCTACGACGGGGAGATGTGGTATAGGAGGTGTGTTCTCGGGAGATGGATGTCGACTTCTCCCTATATTGGCTGATAGTTTCAGCCATGTCTCTTCAGCTTTAATGGCAGAGGCCATTGCTGTTCATCGTGCGGTGTCTACGGCCGTATATTCAAACGTCCGATCCCTGGCGGTTCTTTCTGATTCCTTATCTCTAATCAACCTGTTGAAGACGAGAGGGCATCATCCTGAACTGTTCGGTATCATGTTTGATATCTATCATTTCTCTTCGCTCTTTGATGTTATTTCTTTCGATTTCATGTCTCGTACCTTTAATTCCGAGGCTGATTCTGTGGCGAAATCAGTTCTCGCTTTGTATGCCTCAAACTCTTTTACCGGAGTCTAGGCTCCTCTAGTGAATAGTGAATGCATGTGTGTTTGATAAAAAAAAAAAGTCCACTTAACGGTGTTTCATTTGTGTATTTGTTTTTCACAGAAAGAAACTTTATCAAAGTCAACGCAGAGGTATATGCTTAGACCAGTAATCGTTACTCGTAAAACGATGTTTGTTCTTCTTAATTACTCAATCTGTTTTGTTCTAACTAATTGTTATAGACGAAGACTTGGTGTGTGGCTAAACCTTCTTCGGATCAAGCACCACTTCTAGATAACATAAACTATGCATGTTCACATGTGGATTGTCGCCTTCTTTCGAGTGGGCATCCATGTTATTCACCCAGCAATCTCATAAACCATGCTTCTATCGCCATGAGTCTTTATTACCAAGCTAATGGAAGAAACTATTGGAACTGCAATTTCAATAACTCTGGACTCGTTGTCATACTAATCCCAGTGAGTTTGATATTCTCTTTCTCTTCTTATACGCAATCATTATAGAGAAATGTGAAGAATAATTTATGTTTTTCTCTTACATGTAGGCTATGGAAACTGCTATTATGAATACACATGAAGAAAAAGCATATGGACTCGTTAATGACATTTTAATTTTAATTTCCAAAAGCTTAAAATGTTTGATTTAGCAAGTGTTAAATGTTTAGTTCCTTAAACTTTTCTTTTTATTAACAATCATATTTGATATCATATAAGCAAAAAAAGAAAGAAAAGAAAAGTGTATATCATGCATTTTATCAAATATTTTGATCACAATAAATCCATTTTGCTACGGTATGCACTAATACACTTATAACCATAGGCTAACAAAGAGTTTAATTATTCACAAGACTTGAAAACCTATATAAGAAAAAGGACTTAGAATTGAATATAAAATTTGGAGAATCCAAAAAAATTAATTTTGTGTACACATAAAATAGGATTTGGCTTCAATACAGAGATTGCGTTGGCAGCAATAGTAGCTCAAATTTCAAAGCAATAACACATCATACAGAGAGCAGACGCAGAGCCTTTGTGTTATATGCTAGTGCCCAAAGAGTACTCTCTATTAGCAGTTATGGGTCTCAGGCCCAAGATCAAGAGAAGCCCATCTCACCGAGAAACAAAGCAACGGTCACACACTTGAAGAACAAGACAAAACAGAGTACGGTAGCTTCAATTAAAACAGAGAACAAGTTTGCAGTGCTGGATGAAAGTGATGGCTAGCTGGAGAAGAATATTCTTGGCATATTCGATTAGGTTTTACATGTCTCCAAACTGTATTCACTTTAATATATAAACTAAGACAATGTAACTGAAACAACCATGAATGAGAATATGTTTGTTTGAGAAACACATCGTTCATCTTCTTACTAAAGCTTCAAGCTTTCTTGTTACTTACATGGTATCAGTCGCCAGCGAGTAGATCTATGGCGGATCCAACTCCCTCCGACGCGTTTACTCGGCGGTGCTTTCTATCACACAAGTCGTTACTCTCAAACTAAGCGACACAAACTACTTGTCATGGAAGTTGCAGTTTGAACAGTTTCTCAACAGCCAGCTCCTTATAGGCTACGTCACAGGCGCAACTCCTTGCCCTCCTCCAACTCTTACCGTGCGCAATGGAGACGAGGTCACTGAAACGAACAACCCAGCCTACCTCAAATGGATCCACACGGACCAGCTCATCAAGGCGTGGCTAATCGGTTCTCTGACGGAAGAAGCTCTGAAAGGCGTCTATGGTCTCAACTCCTCTCAAGAGATCTGGTTTGCTCTAGCAAAGCGGTACAACAGAGTATCAATCAAAAGATGCATACACCTACGGTCTCAGACTTTCAATGTCTCAAGAGGATCTTGCGATATGTAAAAGGAACGATCTCCATGGGACTTACGCTTCATACAGATACTGATTCAACTCTCAGAGCTTATTGTGACAGTGACTGGGCAGGATGCCATGCCACCAGGAGATCCACAGGCGGCTTCTGCACCTTCCTCGGTTGTAATCTCATATCTTGGTCTGCTCGAAACAGGACTCGGTGGCTCGTTCTTCTACCAAGCTGAGTACAGGACACTGTCGATACCGCTGCAGAATTGTCGTGGATAACTGCAGTATTGGGAGAAATGGGTCTCAGGCATGTTCGACCTGCAGAGGCATACTGTGACAACCTTTCAGCGGTTCATCTTACCGCAAACCCCGTTCTACATAAAAGGACCAAGCACTTTGAAACACACTACCACCGCAAGGGAACGAGTTGCTAAGGGTCTTCTTGTCGTCAAACACATCCCCGCAACTCAACAAATTGCGGACATCTTTACAAAGTCCTTACCGTTACAGAGTTTCAGTGACTTGCGGTTCAAACTCGGTGTGGAAGAGGCTCCCACCACGAGTTTGCGAGGGGGTATTAGCAGTTATGGGTCTCAGGCCCAAGATCAAGAGAAGCCCATCTCACCGAGAAACAAAGCAACGGTCACACACTTGAAGAACAAGACAAAACAGAGTACGGTAGCTTCAATTAAAACAGAGAACAAGTTTGCAGTGCTGGATGAAAGTGATGGCTAGCTGGAGAAGAATATTCTTGGCATATTCGATTAGGTTTTACATGTCTCCAAACTGTATTCACTTTAATATATAAACTAAGACAATGTAACTGAAACAACCATGAATGAGAATATGTTTGTTTGAGAAACACATCGTTCATCTTCTTACTAAAGCTTCAAGCTTTCTTGTTACTTACATGGTATCAGTCGCCAGCGAGTAGATCTATGGCGGATCCAACTCCCTCCGACGCGTTTACTCCGGCGGTGCTTTCTATCACACAAGTCGTTACTCTCAAACTAAACGACACAAACTACTTGTCATGGAAGTTGCAGTTTGAACAGTTTCTCAACAGCCAGCTCCTTATAGGCTACGTCACAGGCGCAACTCCTTGCCCTCCTCCAACTCTTACCGTGCGCAATGGAGACGAGGTCACTGAAACGAACAACCCAGCCTACCTCAAATGGATCCACACGGACCAGCTCATCAAGGCGTGGCTAATCGGTTCTCTGACGGAAGAAGCTCTGAAAGGCGTCTATGGTCTCAACTCCTCTCAAGAGATCTGGTTTGCTCTAGCAAAGCGGTACAACAGAGTATCAATCAAAAGATGCATACACCTACGGTCTCAGACTTTCAATGTCTCAAGAGGATCTTGCGATATGTAAAAGGAACGATCTCCATGGGACTTACGCTTCATACAGATACTGATTCAACTCTCAGAGCTTATTGTGACAGTGACTGGGCAGGATGCCATGCCACCAGGAGATCCACAGGCGGCTTCTGCACCTTCCTCGGTTGTAATCTCATATCTTGGTCTGCTCAGAAACAGGACTCAGTGGCTCGTTCTTCTACCGAAGCTGAGTACAGGACACTGTCTGATACCGCTGCAGAATTGTCGTGGATAACTGCAGTATTGGGAGAAATGGGTCTCAGGCATGTTCGACCTGCAGAGGCATACTGTGACAACCTTTCAGCGGTTCATCTTACCGCAAACCCCGTTCTACATAAAAGGACCAAGCACTTTGAAACACACTACCACTTCGCAAGGGAACGAGTTGCTAAGGGTCTTCTTGTCGTCAAACACATCCCTGCAACTCAACAAATTGCGGACATCTTTACAAAGTCCTTACCGATACAGAGTTTCAGTGACTTGCGGTTCAAACTCGGTGTGGAAGAGGCTCCCACCACGAGTTTGCGAGGGGGTATTAGCAGTTATGGGTCTCAGGCCCAAGATCAAGAGAAGCCCATCTCACCGAGAAACAAAGCAACGGTCACACACTTGAAGAACAAGACAAAACAGAGTACGGTAGCTTCAATTAAAACAGAGAACAAGTTTGCAGTGCTGGATGAAAGTGATGGCTAGCTGGAGAAGAATATTCTTGGCATATTCGATTAGGTTTTACATGTCTCCAAGCTGTATTCACTTTAATATATAAACTAAGACAATGTAACTGAAACAACCATGAATGAGAATATGTTTGTTTGAGAAACACATCGTTCATCTTCTTACTAAAGCTTCAAGCTTTCTTGTTACTTACACTCTCTACAACCATTTACGGCATAATAGAACCTCTCTACAGCCGTGACAAAAAAAAAAAAGAAAAAAAGAACCTCTCTACATCCATTTTCTCACCAATCAACTCAATCGGCATGCTTCCAAAGACGAGGCAGCACTAGACCAACCAGCCAACCACAGTTTAAGCATGATTAAACTTGAAGCATGATTAAAATGTGGTTGGCTGGCTGGTCTAGTGCTGCCTCGTCTTTGGAAGCATGCCGTTAATTTGTTTTTTTTATTATTTTCAGGTAATATAAGTATGAAGTAACCGAAACACCACATGCATAATGAAAATTTGTAACTAACCGTTACAAATATATGAACAGAGCTACTAGTATTCATTCTAAGCTGACTTTCTCTCAACTCTTTTTCTCCCACCCACTTTCTTTCAGCAGAAGGAGGATGGACATTGCAAAAGGAGGATGGACATTTTCGAACCTTAAAACTCTCAGTAGCACAAACAGAAACAGGCTATCCTTGGTCTTGGTCTGAAAATGTCCATCCTCCTTTCGCAATGTCTGTATTCTATGATCACCGAGAGGGTTTGTGTAAACTGAGATTTTTTCAAGTAATTGTATCCTTTGACGAGTGTTGATCTAATGATCTCCTTGTCATCATCATCAACAACATCATGAGAAGCTAACATGACTTGAAGTGAGAGTGATGTATCCCACAACTGACCACCAAAAGGCTGCACCATGTCATATTAAGATGTCAACATCTTGGAGACAGAATCGGACGTTCAGAAATAGAGAAAAAAGTTCCTTGATGTTTGGACCATCTTCTCCATAAGCAGTCAAATATGTAGAATAAATAAGGGTATATGAGATAAAATTTCTATCATTAAGAATATATAACAGCATATTTGACAAAGCAAATTTGACAAAGTCAAGAACTCAACAAGACAATGAGATTATAACTCATAAACCAACAGTCAAATAAAATTTAAGTTAATCCAAAATATATCCCAAATATCCAAACATAAAGAAAATACAACAATACTTTAATCCAAATTCTGAAGAGTTCTCTTTCTCTATCACCAAAGGCTAGGCTCAACCAAATCCGCATCCGAACATCTGATATGAAGGTACTCGTGAAACTTTGGAAGTTTCTTTAGCTTCGCTATTCCCGCTTTGATTTTCGACTTATTATTAATTGTAGATGAGGACGATGGTGTAATCATCATCATACTGATTACCGTCCCATGCGTTATCATACTCGAGGCTAATGCAAACTCTTCCTTTGAACCGCTAAAGTTAGACAAATATACACCATACACACGGAACTCATCATTAGGAAACGGTTTTGTCTCTTCCCAAAGCGTACTCCTAGTTATTTCAATGGAAGACTCACTTTCTTTCCCAGCAGCATTGTTACTCTATATAAGCAACAACAACAAAAAATAAAGCACATACGTATCGCTCCCTTAGATATATAGTAGTTAAAGGCAAACGTTATGAAAATTAGAAAAAAATGGCAAATTAGGTGATCATGTATTAATTTGATAACATAGAATGAACGTACCTTCAATACAATCTCAACTTCTTTCATTGGTTCAGGCCATGCAGCTAACACTTCTCTGAGCATCTCAACTTCTTTTGCATTAGTTAAGTCTACACTCACCGACATTAATGCCAACATTTTCATACGATCAATGAATCCGCTCAGCATGACTTTATGCGCAATGCTTACTTCACCCTAATATTCATATAAATATATATAAAAATATATATATATATATATATATATATATGTCAAACATGTCAAGTATTGACATTCTTACTTTCACTATCAGAAAAAAAAAGCATACATAAGAAATATATATACCTGATGGGGGCATGATATATTATAGCTAGTGTGAACAAAGCAATGTCCTGCAGCCCAATAGTTCCGATGAGAATGGAGCCTAGGGCTCGCAGTGACGCAGTTCTCTTTATCACACGAGAGATATTCAATGGAGAGGATATCTAGGTTGGGTGAAGACACGTTAAGGCCTTCTATCCCAAGGCAAGATAAAAATAAGAACTTTAGGTTGTGGTTCTCAATCTTCAGAGTCCCACTATTTTTGTGGCAACTGATCTTTAGTGCAAGCACTTCCAGAGAAGGGCAAGACACAAGGACTGCATTAAAGACTTCAGTCTCGGCTGAGACGTCAATAAGTCTGAGATCCTTTAAACTCCAGCAACTGTTAAAAGCATGTGGAGCTTCTAAGTTGTACTTATCTAGGAAGAGAGATATGAGGTCTGGGTGGGAAAATAACTTAGGAGGCAAGTCAAGTGTGACATTGGATCTTGTGATTGGTCGTCCGTCATTGTCAAAAAGGTTTTCAAGTTTGAGATGTTTGATGTGTTTCACATTGACCAGTGACTGAATCCAAGACTCAAACACCCCGTCTTCACATTGGAGTGCGTCATGGTAGATTATGCATCTTTCCAAATAGCCACGGTGATCCTTTATGATCTACAACGCCAATGACTTGTTTAGGACAATTTTTGAATACATACCGCACCAATATCTTACAATAAAATTGCAATAAACTGTCAAAAAATAACTTTTCAAATATGATGAACAATGCATTTGATTCGTCTATATATGCTGGACTTTACAGAAATTTATAAGGAATTGAAGGCTTTAAGGGTTGCATATCATATTATGAATCCACAAATTCGAATTATGATAGATATTCAGTGCACTGTTTTGAATGGAAATATGTATTTTATGTGTAAATGGCAAGAAATCATGTTTTCTTGAATTTCTGGTACACTACCATAACAATTCAATGATATATATTCATCTCAAATCTAGTGATCATAAAATTTGAAAATCAAATACTTTCGCGCGAAAAAACCGTTAGCCTTAATCTTCAGTAAAAGCGCGAATTTCAAAATAAAATCTTAATTCATTTGATGTACTTTTTTAATGCAAGTATTTACTCTAGATGTATATGGCTAGAGAAAATGTTTTCCTAGATTTCATATTCACTACAATAACAATGATATGGTATTAATACAATCCTGATCATATAATTTGAAAATCTAACATTTTCGCGCGAAAAATGGTTAGCCTTAATCTTTGGTGAAATTCAAAGTAAAATCCTATGGATACAATACAACAACTACACCAAACATGTTTGATATCTCCAATAAGTAGGAACGTCTTTTCTCAACTGTTGTAATTTAACCGCAAACAAGAGAAAATGTACCATCAGTTATCTAGGTTCACATTTTGAACTTCAACAATCAACAAACAAGATCATCTCATGCATCTTAAGAGTCGTAATATAATAAACATCAAGCTAGTCCGTCTGATTATACCAGATCTGTTCAAGTAATTTATTTTTCCTAATCAAAAGTCCTGAATAAGATTAAAGTAAAGAAATCGACCTTTGTCACCGATCTCGCAGCTTGATGAGAAACCTCGGGCAAAAGAACTTGAGCTTTTGCGATCTTTCGCATGTCCAAGTAGAGATGAGATGTCTCCTTCCACACATCCACCCATCTTTTTGATAGAACACTTGTCCTAAGGACTTCTTCCATGGACAACTTCGATAAGACCTTAAGCAAGACATCCTTTGGGAGCTTACTGATCCGATCAAGGCTATTGACCACCTCAGCATGTATCATTTCTCCATCTACGTCAGATGATGGTATTGATCTATCCATTGCTTGGGGTGCTAAGACAATGGATTCTTTTGTGAAGAAAATGGACATGAATCACAGAGAGATATTTGTCTTGAGAGACTATTGGTATGCAAGAGAAAGTTGAGATAAGTATATGGAGGTTTATATGTGGTTAATTACGAGGAGACACAAAAGATTAATTAGGAGATACGGAAAATCTGGTGTTGTTGTCAAAATTTAAACCCCATGATTATTATCTTTTTATTTTTATTTGCACTGTTTTCTCTGGCTCTCTTTCACTTAAAAGTTGGAATATTTCTTGACATATATGTACATATTGGTAAAACTATGTGATTTTAAGATGTATACATATAGTGATATAAATAAATTTTGGTTAGTGGCAGAATTAAAGGTGTTAGAAAATAAGTTTCGCCTTAACTTTGTGGTTTTTAGTTTACAAAAAAAAAAATTTTTGATTAGTAATCATAGTTCATAGAATAAATATACTAAAAGACTTTGACCGCAACATGAAAGCTTCCCGTCACCTTATATGATCATCATCTTTTCCATCACTGTCTTTGCGTCACGAAAGCATGAAGCTGACATACACACGTACTTCTTTGATTTCAGTGGAAGTTAGGTCCATAATCTCCCTAAATGTGGAATAAACCTTTAAATATATTGACTAAATATATATATATATATTGATTTAAAGACTAATCTTCTATATCAAAGATGGTTTGAACTTGAAGTACAAAGAAATCATACCTCTTGTAGTACCAGTAGACTACCAACATTTTGGTTGTATTCCTTATTCAAACCGCTAAAATAATAGTCCATCCACAGTGACACGAAGATCAAAATTTTGCAAATGGTTTTAGCCCCCCAAATGAAATCTGACCTTCTTTCTTGGGATCATTGATAATCTACACATACTGCCATCAGGGGCGAAGCTACGTTGAGTTATGGGGGTGCACGTGCACCCATTAGTATTTAAAATTTTGACTTTTTACGGTGAAGATAAGAGTTTGAAATAGCATATTTGGCAATGGTGCACCCATGATTTTCAAATAACATGGGTTCGATGCTCGCCTTCCCTATAATGTTAATAATTTTGCACCCACAGAAAAAAAATTCTGGCTTCGCCCCCGACTGCCATACAAGAACATGTATAAATATGTATTGGAACTTAAGTTACAAAACATAAATACTTCTCAGTATGTGTAGATTATCAATGATCCCAAGAAAAGCAACAGAGGAGAGCTCAAAAAACCAGCGGGTAAGAACCACTCTCGAGTAACGTGTCTCGTAGCCAACGCGTGTCCCTCTCAAGAACTTATAAATACAAGACATATATTACAGATATCCTCAAACATATAAACAGTATATTTTTCTCAGAATATAAGTCAAATAAAATCTCTTCATTACTTCAGTTGAGTCCATTCTTTTGTTACCCTTTTCAGATATTAAGAACTGTTTATTTTAATTAAGGACATCTTTAAAACAAAGTTCTACCGTTCTAATCAACTATCTCATGATAGTTAAATAAATAAAATCAATTTATATGTAAGAAAGAAGTTACAAAAAAAATCATTCAAAAAGTTTTTAGATAGTTATAAGAAGTTTCGTATCAGTTAATTAATAAGGTAGTTTTTACAATAAACATAGTTATAAACTACAATATTAATATACTTTTCATTTTAGAAACTCTTTCAGTTTTTAGTATTAATGTTTTTTTATCAACTTAGGTATTACGAATCAATAAAGTAATCCATAATAATAACTAGTGGCGAACCCAATACTTATTTTTATATGTGTTATATATAAAATATTTTAATTTAATTACAACAAATATAAAGTAGAGGTTTGAACTCTGGTTTTGGGGGGGGGGGGTGTCAAATACACCACAAACACCATTTAAGCTCATGATTCTTTAGTATTTTATGTGCAAAATAGATTTATATTATATCTAACCTGTGACAGTTGACCCACCTATTCCTATAGTGTCCGTTTCTGATAATAATGCACAGTTTACAAATAGACTCTTTTCTAGATATGTGCATGACCGGATATGAGAATTTGAAGGTCAAAAACATTTCTAGGAACATTTGTAAAAATATTTTTAATAATTTAAAGTCCTATACCTATAGGAGATGTCTAAAAATTTTGGGACCAAAACTGATGATTCATTGTATTTTGATCATGTATATGCAAATTGGTTGAAAGTAGGAGTTCATATTCATGTTAACATCCAAAAAATATATAATTTAGTTTCACTTAGCAGGTGGATCTTGAAACGATAATGTATCATCACCCAAGTCCGTTTATTTACCATTTGACCACAAAATCCTGGACTAGTGTTGATATTGCTCTAAGACACTTCAATCTCGTTTACCAATTCATTTTTCATGTTGTTCAATTTTGCTTAGCTCTCTATTATTCAAATTGTGATTTTCCTTATATATGCAAGTCATAGTTATTCGTTGTATATCAGCGTTGTTGACTAATAAATATACTAATTAACCATAGATAATAATTAGGCAAATATTTTGAACTTAGAAAACATTTGCAAACATTTATCAAATAAAACATCTAACCCCTCAAAAGCGATTCATAAGTCGCAGCAGGAAAAAAGAAACATGCATAGTTTTTGTTTTGATGTAAATGTTAAAATCATTTCATAGTTATCTTGCCATCTGACTCCAGTTATAGGTCAAACTTGTACAAATATATAACTAGTCAAATGTATTAATAACTTGTACTCTATTATTATCAACTTATCGTCTATAAACTTTGATTAGGAAAACTCTTAAGTAATCAAATCCAATAGATCTGATGTTAACATGAGAATGAGATTATGATTTACAGGTTTGTATAAAGAGACAAAATCTCAGAGAGTTAACAAAAAAAAAAAACTCATTTGTTTGGAAGAAAGAAAAACAGGAGTAAATCTAGGGACGTGGCATAGAGACATTATCTATGGTAACGTATTGATAGGGCTTTGGACTTTTGAATTATTATTTTTTTGTCAACGATTTTTTTTAGAAAAACAAGATATGATTTTCAATTTAAAAATTTAAAAATCAATATAGATATGAAGTAGCCCAAAAATTGCATCTAAGCCCAAAATCCACCCATCGTCGCTCTTCTAGGCTATGTGATTAGTGGTGCTTCTTTCCCGAACGTTACTTACATAGAGAGTAAATAGTGTAAAAACATAAAATATCAAAATAACAATGGATGGGATGTCGAGTGCATTTTTGGTCCGACATCATTCATATAATTGAAGCAACCAGACACCCAAAAAAGACGAAACAACTTGAAGCCAGCCTTGGATATTGTCCCAATACTTCTTTTTCTGTAGGTTTTAGTTTTAAGAAATGAATTGGAAAAAAAAAACAGAAGGAGTAGTAAAAAAAAGACGTGGTATTTGTATGGAATAATATATCAACACACCTACTGAATAAAGATTGGAGTAGAATCATATATCTTCTTTATCAATATTCGATGACATCTATTTTTCACGATGTTTAGAGTAACAAGACAAAAGACTATCTTGATAATTTTTTATGCATTTTTAGCAACCCCGTGATAAATTTTTTTTGGTACTCTAACCACTTACGTAGTTACAAAAATAAGCAATGTACAACTTTGATTTGTTCTTTAATCGTCTAGTCTTAAGTTTTTTTTTTTTTTGAACAACAGTCTTAGGTTGTTTATTTCTCGAAATAAGAAATAAACCAACCGACATAACAGTTTCTTTGTGCTGTATTCTGATTTTAAAATATTGTGTTATTTGTATCTCAAAAAAAAAATTATAGTGTTATTTGTTTTGGTCCGTACATGTCGGTTCTTGCTTCTGGCTATCTTTGCATGGCTATCCAATCGCTTACCTATTCACAGATAACATTATTTTAAATGGAATAAAACCATTATTTATTATTGATATACTAGTCATTATTAAGTAATGGAAAATCTATTGCTATTATTTTTGGTAAAGAATCAAACATTATTATTAGTTCCCATCAAACTTTAAAAAGGGTGGACACGCGAGGAACCTACCATTGCAGCGACCAATACGAAGCTGGGTGTTTTTTCGAATCTTTTTTTTCTTAGACACAAACTTGTTTCTCCTCTATATGCCTCCTACGTGGCATCTCACGTACCCTTCAACATATACTCTCTGTTTGTTTCTGAAAAATAGTATCATTTTGACATTTCTTTAATAACACAAAAATAATATCATTTTATAATTCTAATACAACTTTTAGCTTAATATTAATTATAACTGCATTGATTTTATAAATAATTTTATTTATCTCAAATTTTATTGATTGAATATATGTAATTAATAAGAATTTAAATTCATTTCAATCATTTTCTTAATATGTAAAAATGCTTAAGTGATATTTTTTATGAAACGGAAAGAATAAATATTTTCTCCTTTTTATTTTAATTGTTGTTTAAGAAAAAAAATTAAATTTGGAAGTTTCTAACTAAAAATATCATTACTTATGCACATAACCACATTTCAACAAATAAAAAAATAGAATTGAGAATATGAAGAATCACATACAAATAAAAATTAATAAATTATATATTAAAATTCTCAAACGACACTTATATTAACACAAATTTTTTATTATATAACGACAATTACAATAAAAACAGAAAGAATATTATTTTATAATGTTTCTTGTAAGAAACTTTATTCCTAGATATTTATTGGATATCTTTCCATATTATAATAATACCTTTTAAAGTGAAAACTGTCACAGAAATACATAATGTTTTATTGTTATACAAAATGTGTCTAATGTCTCATTTTATTATTTCTCTAAAATAGCTCTTTACTAATTAGAAACAAATATAAATAAAAACAGAGTTTTCGAACATAACAGTAAAAACAAAAAGTGTATGCGGACCAATTCCAAATTTCAATTTTACACAAGTTTCAAAAATACTTTAAATTTATGATTATAAATTAAACTAAATCTCTTAAATAATTTATAAATATTTAAAAAATCATTTATAAAATATTTCTATAAAAATCCAGCTTCGCCCCGTACATGCTAAACCCTAAATAATACTCCCTTTGTTTCTGAATAAGTGTCAATTTGACATTTTTCACACAGATTAAGAAAATGGCTGGAATATATGTAAATTATTATTAATTACACCTCTTTGACCAATAGTATTTCAGATAAATAAAATTATTTATAAAATCAATGCATTTTACAATTAATTTTCAGCTGAAAGTAAGTATAATTTGTATTGGGATTGTAAAATGACACTTTTTATATAACAATAAAAATGGTTAGAATGACGCTTATTATAAAACAGATGGAGTAATTATTAAACACTAAATCTAAATCTTAGAATATTTTTAATTGAAAATATTTTTGAAAAATAATAAACAATTTAAGGTATTTTAATAAATTTCTCCACAATTAATTGAATTATATTCATATTAAGGACAATCCAGCCCAAACACATTAAAGTTTTTGAAAGTAGCATCATCATATTTAGTTTAGGAGCAAGACTGATGATAATAATATTGGTAAATGTGTTATTGAATAATCATGAATTGAGAGTTAAAACACGAAAATGATAATAATATTTTTGTTTTTTTGGTCAATAGGAAAAATATTACTCCATCTATTTTATAATAAGTGTCACTCTAACCATTTTTTCTTGTTAAATAAAGAGTGTCACTTTACAATTCTAATGCAAATTATATTTATTTTCAGCTGAAAATTAATTGTAAACTGCATTTATTTTATAAATAATTTTATTTATCTAAAATACTATTGGTCAAAGAGATGTAATTAATAACAATTTACATATATTTCAGCTACTTTTTTTAATCTGTGTGAAAAATGTGAAAGTTATACTTATTCAAAAATCGAGGGAGTATTATCATTATGGAAAAAAAGGTAGCAATAAGATCTGTCTTAGATATTTTCCTTAAGAACACTATTTCATTTGGATAGACATCCCGATCCTATGAAGTAGGATGTACATACGGACCCTTCGAACAAAAAATATCTTCTTTACAAAGATGCTCGATCGACATATTTCTTAAGCTTTATTATTTATAATTAAACACCATTAACAGTATTTAGGACATTTTCAATCCATAGTCAAAACCACACTATTTTAATATAGTTTAAAATTTAAAAAATAATTTCAACCACAACACCAAACTTTACATTAAAACTATTTTTATATTATTATATTGTTATATTACTATATTATAACTTTGTTATGATTTAAATATTTTAAATATAAATAAATATTATTATGTAATTAAATTACATAAAACGTATACAGTAAAAATATTTTTAAAATTCAAAATTCACTATTTCAATATATAATAATATCTTAATACCAGATTTAAATAAATTATTAGATACATATTATCTTTTACTATAAATATTTAATTTATTTTTATTTTGCATTTATTTTATTAATAAAATAGTAAATAATGCCGTGTGTAGTGAATAGTAACATATTAAATTTGGTGGCATATTTATAATGATGTATTAAAATAGTGCAATTTTAGTGTTCGGTTAGATAGATTTTTGAGCAAAAATCTATCGAAAATAGAATTTTAGTGTTAAGTCAAAAATGACTTTATCACTTAAAATAAAAATACGTTAAAAAGATCGAAACTGGAAGAGCACCACCAAATATAACTTTTTTTCACGGACAATGATAGGCCAGTTAGCATCACGAAACACGATTATTGTTCATGAACATACTACGATTGAATTCAAATATATGATTATTGCTTGTACAAACTTTGAGATGGCAAAGGTCTTTGTTAAAGCTGATCTATCAAAGGAGCTACCTCGGGAAATTACATACAATATCCAGGGGAGAGAAACTACTGTGAAGTTTACCTATCCAAAGCTGCCATCTAAATGTGTGAAGTGTGGGAAATGGGGGCATTTGGAGACATTTTGTCCTCAAGGACAAAGTGAGAGAGTTAAAACACCAGAAAAGAATGCAACTGGAGATAGTCACAAGGAGGTAAAAACGGATGAGAAGGAGGCGACTGGAGAAATAAGGATTAAGGAGAATACAAAAGTTGATACCAAAGAAGATGAGAAGAAAGAGATAGAGGAAATAGAGGAGGGTCAGATTAAAGATTGGAAAACAGTCTCTGAGAAAGCTGGAAGAAGTCCGAAACATGATTTGGTAGATACTCAAGTGGTTATTGCAACACCATCGCGGTTTGCAGCTCTGAGTATTTCAGGTGAAAATGGGGAGGAACTAGACCTGGAAGAAATGGAGGATGAGGAGATAGAGGAGGAAGATGAGTTATCTCAGGAAACTACAATGGAAGAAAAGCTAGAAGATACACTAAGTGGGAAGAAGAAAAGAAGAGCAAGACAAATGCTACCTAGGATTTCTAAAACAAATCATAGAGTTCTCAAGAAACTTCGATCATACTAAGAATATGAAAAGGGGTTCGCGAAACATCTTTAAAATGGCGGGTTTTTGGAATGTGAGAGGCTCAATCAACCTACTAAGCATACAGTTGTTAGGAAATGGGTTCGAGATCAATCTTTATTATTTGGTTGTCTTATTGAAACGAGAGTGAAGGAGAAGAAAGCTGAAAGGATTTTGGAGGAGGTTTTTCATGGTTGGAGTTTCATGTCTAACTATGAGTACAACAGTTGGGAAGGTTATGGATTCTTTGGAGACAAAATGTAAGGATGACTCCTATTTTTAAGAGTGATCAGCTTATCACTTGTGCGGTGTTGTTGCCAGGAAGAACAGAGGAATTTTTCTGCAGCTTCATCTATGCTTATAATACTATGGAGGAGAGGAAGAAGCTATGGGAGGAAGTGAAGTATCATCATGATGCTCCTCTTTTTAGAAATAAGAAATGGATGTTGATAGGTGATTATAATGAAATTTTGGAGGGTGAAGAGCACTCTGGTTTTGAGAACTTTCCAAGACTGCCCGTGGGTATGAGGGATTTCCAAGACATGGTTCGGTATTGTAAGTTCACAGATATGGGTTTTCATGGCCCGCGTTTCACCTGGTGTAATAAAAGGGATCAAGATCTGATTTGCAAGAAACTTGATAGAGTCTTAATTAATGAGGAATGGCTTCATGGATCATCAAGTTATTGTGTTTTTGAAGCTGGTGGATGTTCGGATCATCTTCGTTGCAGAATTCAGTTTGATACTGATGCTCAGAAACAGAGGCGGCCTTTCAAATTTACGAATGCCATAGCAAAATTACCGGAGTTTATTCCTCTTATAGAAAATCATTGGAGAGAGCATGAGCCTTTGTTTCACTCGACATCTGCCACATATCGGCTCACGAAGTATTTAAAGAGTTGAAGCAACCTCTTCAATCTGAGTAAGGACAAGTTGGGAGAGTTACCTAAACGCACTCGAAGCTCTTATGGTTTTGTGTGAGAAACAGAAAGGAACTATGGAGAACCCAACTATAGAGGCGATACAAGCTGAAAGTACGCTTTTGCTAAATGGCGACATTTAAGCGGAGGAAAAATTCTTAAAACAGGTTTCAAAAGTGCACTGGCTTGAAGTGGGGATGGGAATAACAGATTCTTCCATAATTCGCTAAGATTAGGAAGGTGAGAAATGCTATTCACGAAATTCTTCGTGTTGATGGAACCATTGCAAAACTGAAGAGGAAATTAAAGAAGCGTGAAAGATTTCTTTCAAGGATTTCTAGAGTATATCCCTCAAGAGTTTGAAGGTGTGACAGTGGATAGGCTTCGAGCTCCTACGTTTCAATGCAGTCGATTGATTGTGTAAAGGCTGGAGAAAGAGGTCACGAGTGAGGAGATCAAGGATGTCATTTTGGCATGGCTAGTAATAAATCTCCGGACCTGATGGCTACACAACTGAATTTTTCAAGGAGCTTGGGGAGTTATTGGTGCAGATATCATCGTAGCGATCCGTCTTTCTTCATTAAAGGGTTCTTACCAAAGGGACTCAACTCAACGATATTGGCTTTGATTCCAAAGAAAGAAGAGGCAAAGATGATGAAGGACTACGACCTATATCATGCTGCAATGTCTGTACAAGGTAATATCAAAAATCATTGCTAATAGATTGAAGCTTATATTGCGAAGTGCATTACTTGGAATCAATCGCCTTTATTCAAGATCGGTTGCTAATGGAGAATGTTTTGCTTGATCGAACTAGTAAAGGATTACCATAAGGAATCAATATCACCTAGATGTGCTTTGCAAATTGATATTTCAAAAGCATTTGATTCGTTCAATGGTCCTTTTCTGAACATCCTTGAAGCGTTGGTTAGCGGTGAAATTTGTGAATTGGATATCTCGTGCATAACTTCAGCATCTTTTCTGTTGAGTTAATGGTGATCTAGCAGGATATTTTCAAAGCAAACGGGGTTTAAGACAGGGCTGCTCGTTGTCGCCTTATTTGTTTGTTCTCGCATGAATGTGCTTTCTCGTATGATTGATGAAGCAGCGGTTAGAGGAGCTATTGGTTATCACCCTAGCTGCAAAAACTCAGTCTTACTCATCTCGTTTCGCAGATGATCGATGATCTTTGCAGACGAACTAAAAATCCATTGAAGGGATTCTCGAGTGTTTGAAGATTTTGATAAAATGAGTGGGTTGAAAATAAGTATGGAGAAGTCAACTTTGTTTATGGCGGAAATGATACAAGTCGGAAAGAGACTCGAGCTATTTCCAATTCTTGCGGGGGAACTCCGGTTAGTTACTTGGGTCTTCCTTTGCTAACAAAGAATATGACGATTTCGGACTACCTTCCTTTGATTGAGAAGATCAGAAAGAGAGTGAATTCATGGACTGGAAGATTTTTATCCTATGCAGGTCGTATGCAATTGATTAATTCTGTTATTATGAGTCTTACCAATTTCGGATGGCGCTTTTAGCCTTCCAGTGGCTGCGTTAAAGAGATTGAAAGAATCTGCTCTGCTTTTCTCTGGTCGGCCCCGATCTAAATGGGAAGAAAGCGAAAGTAGCATGGTCCGAGGTTTGTAAATTGAAAGAAGAAGGTGGTCTTGGGATCGACCTTTGAAGGAGGCGAATCAGGTTCTTTGTTTAAAGTTAATTTGGAGGATCTTATCCTCTCACTCCTTATGGGTAAACCGGGTGAAAACCTATCTTATTCGCAGGATCACTCTGGCTGGTAAGGGATAATACTCAATCGGCTCATGGATTTGGAGAAAAATTCTTAAATATAGAGAAATAGCAAAGAAGTTCTATGGTGTTGAGATAAAAAATGGAGAGAAGGCTTCTTCGGTTTGAGAAATGGTCAGGTTTGGGTTGTCTTCACGAACTTTATGTGATGGAGGAAATATAGACTTGGGATTCCAAGAGATGCGACGGTGGCTGATAGTAGACACCATCGAAGGCGGCATCCGCGAGTCGCTTTCCTTAACAAAGTGGAGGAGGAGATAGAAAAGTTTAAGTCTAACTTGGTTGTGGAGGAAGACATCTCCTTGTGGATGAATGACAAAGGCAAATATAAGCGAAAGTTCTATACAAAAAACTTGGTTGAATATTCGAGATGCTCCGCTTGTTCTTGGCATCGGCAATTTGGTTTAAGGATGCAACACCGAGGTTTTCTTTTATCACTTGGGTAGCAGCCGGAGGAAGACTCTACGGAGATAGGATGTATAAATGGAATGCACAGGTTGCCTCATCTTGCGTATTATGCCAAGAACCAATGGAGACCATGACCATTTATTTTTGGCTAGATTATTGAGAACAAATTTGGGGAGCTCTAATGAGGGAGTAATGGGTGATCAATACCGATTGGGAGAATCTTATGAGTTTGTTAACAAGAGATACTAGCTGGAACAAAATCAAGTTGTTCCACGATTAGATCTGATTTTCAATCGGCATTACACATGATGCAGTGCGAGAGAAACAGAGGAGACATGGGGAGGATCCTTGTCTGCTGAGATTCTCACCAAGAGGATTGACAAGAATATACGCAACAAGTTTACTATCTTACGAGACGGGGAGATCAAAATTGGGAGGAGGAATGAGCTTTTGGTTTAGACAAGATGACCCAGTAGGAGTGAGAGTGGAATGGAGTATCCGATAGGAGTGAAATTTGGAAAATCCGATAGGAGTGAGAGTTGGTTACTTTAGTAGGAGTGAGAGCTAGGTATTTTGTGATTCGTGGTTGGGAGCTAAGTGGCGTGGAGTTAGAAAAGTTGAAGAAAGTTTTGAAGAACAATTTTCTTTTTTGATTTCTTTATACATGTTTGTATAGAAAATCTTAGGAAAGGACACTCATAAGTGTAAAATGGTCTTTCTTTTTTGAATTCAATTTAACATTCAATTCAAAAAAAAAAAAAAAAAAAAAAACAAATATATGATTCATGAACACTTTACACTTCCATAACATCTATCAAAGTATAAAATATTGATGTACTGCTCGTCCCTGCCAATGACTGTGTTCATTTATACATATTATTTGAAGCATCTCTTAAGTAATAATAACAGTAAGAAAGGATATATCGCAGACGTGGAACAATAACGCACTCTAGAATGGAACAAGACGTTACTGATTCGTTGACAGCGACATTGCTAAATGTTTTGTCTTTTAGAAATTTCTAGACTCAGGTGTGGCAAAAAAAAAATTATAAATTTATAGACATCAGTCTTACAGATTTATGGACCACGAGCTTGATCATATGTGTTTTCTTACAGTTATAAGCATTTCATAAACAAATTAATTAAATTTTAATTCTATATTTTGTGGTGATAGAGAGAAACACTCGGATCCATTCCAAGCCATACCGTACGCATCTACTTTGTAGTAGTTGGTGACAGGTATCAAAACAATATCTCAAAATTTTATAAGAGTTGTTCGTTACAAACGTTGGCGACCATAAAAGAAAAGCTAGGTTCTAAAAGAAGACTAATTTAATTAGTCTAATTAGATTCATCGTACCGGTTGATTTCGAGGACAAAGGTTGGTGTTTTGGATATGGATGTTTATTGAACAAAACTTAGGTACATCCACTGGGGTGAACCTTTAAATTCACCTCTCATTTCATAACCAATCAAAGTGCCACGTGGATAATTAAATAAAAAACATTAAATTTTATTTTTAAATAGATAGAAAAAGAATAACGCCAATTTTATCGATACTGACGCCAACTAAACCGTAAATTTTAAATTCTAAGCTCTAAACCTTAAATTCTAAACCCTAAACTCAAACCCTATACTCTAAACCCAAATCGTATACCCTAAATCCAAATTCTAAACCCTAAACTCAAACCCTATACTCTAAACCCAAATCAGAACCTTAAATCCAAACCTATACCCTAAACCAAAATCATAGATCTAAATACAAACCCTAATCATAAACCCAAACCCTAGACTGAACCCAAACCATAAACCCTAAACCACCATAGGATTTACGATTTGGGTTTAAGGTCTAGGGTTTGGGTTTAGAATTTAAGGTTTGGGTTTAGAATTTAAGGTTTGGGTTTAGGGTTTAGAATTTAAGGTTTAGGGTTTAGAATTTAAGGTTTGGGTTTAGGGTTTAGAATTTAAGGTTTAGGGTTTAGAATTTAAGGTTTAGGGTTTAGAATTTAAGGTTTAGGGTTTAGAATTAAAATTCTGATTTAGTTGGCGTCGGCATCGTTAAAATTAATGTTATTCATTTTTAGCTATTTAAAATAAATTTAATAGTTTTTTTCCATTATCTACGTGGCACTTTTATTGGTTATAAGAGAATGGGTGAATTTAAAGGTTCACCCTAGGAGGTGTACCTAAGTTTTGTTCATGTTTTTTAGCCTTGAAAGTCACATATAGCCATTAGGAGATGTTGGATTTGTTATATATATATTCATTCATGGAAAAGAAAATAATTACAAACTACACAAATTATTGGAGAAAACTTTGTAAAGAAGTAATATAGATTTTGCGATTATATATGTCAGAGCAACCCCAGTCTCCATCAAATGAATCTCTCAATAATTTAACTAATAGTATAATTTTGTATTAAGATTTACTTGAAATATTACAATAATCCTCTCAGACTAATAGTCTCATAAAGTTTCAGATTCCTTTTGCTCCGAAATGATTTATGTTTTCAGATTTTTTTTTTTTTTTTTGCAACAAACGTCTATTTTATTACTCAAACTTGAATGTGGTCTAGATAACCAAACCGGATAATCAGATCGGAATAGAACAACCAATAAAGTAAAGAGATCTATGAAATGAGCGAGCGGTCCTAGCTAGCGAATCAGCAATTTAGAATTATTTCTTTGAAAAATACAATACCTCCATGTACCCACACAAAAAAAAAAAAAAAAATTGCTGTCATTTTACAGATAATGATTGAAAAACAATTTAAAAGCTTTTACTATTTAGCAATAACTAACCAGTGACATTTTTCACAATTTTATTTTATTGGTGTCTATACATTAAATAGAGAATACTAATAATAGATTTTGTAGCTTGTGTTTTGAACAGTTTGATCGTTTTCGTACGGCATTGTAAGATTTTTATCTTCTCTTCTGCTATATAATACACACACTCCTCCGAGTACATAGCTCCATGTCTCAACCTTCATAGCTATCAAAAGTGTCACAAGAAAAAAAATATATCTGTGAAACATACAAAAACATCAATGGCGGTCTTGTCTAAACCGACCGCAGAACCAAAATCTGGGTTTTCTCCAATCCCGGTCATAGATATCTCTGACCCAGAATCCAAACACGCCCTCGTCAAAGCTTGTGAAGACTTTGGGTTCTTCAAGGTGATCAACCATGGCGTTTCCTCTGAACTAGTCTCGGTTCTGGAACAAGAGGCCGTTAAGTTCTTCTCATTGCCCAAGTCCGAGAAAACCCAACTCGCTTATCCGCTTGGATATGGGAGCAGAGAGATTGGTCGGAATGGTGACGTGGGTTGGGTTGAGTACTTGTTGATGAATGCTAATCTTGACTTCAGTTCGGTTCCATTCCCAGGAATCTTCAGGTTGGAATCAATGTGTTTGTCCTTTTTTTTAAAAAAATGTCTCTTGTTTAGTTAACACCTTTCATTTTCATACTCTGCTTCTTCCCCTGTTTCATGCTCTGTTTTGTAGTTCATGTTCAGTCTCTTTCTCTGCTTTATGTCTCATTTCTTTGTTTGTACTTTTATAAGTATTTTTACTAAACCAGACAAACCGTGAAAAAAAAATTTAACATAAAACATAGCTGAAGGAGAACTCTAAACATCTAGTGTAAGATTTTCTGTCATTGTATACCTGTTTAAAGCTAATACTCATGTTTCTTTTTGCAGAAACGCGTTGCTAGAGTACACAGCATCAGTAAGGAAAATGGCATGCCATGTTTTGGAGATGATGGCAGATGGGTTAGGGATCAAACCTAGGGACACACTTAGCAAGCTTGTGTCTGATTCAAACACTGATTCGATATTCAGAGTTAACCACTATCCACCATGCCCTCTTATCAATAAAAACACCAATGGGGGCAAGAATGTGATTGGTTTTGGTGAACACACAGATCCTCAGATCATCTCTGTCTTAAGATCTAACAACACTTCTGGCCTACAAATCAGTCTTACTGACGGCTCCTGGATATCTGTCCCTTCTGATCCCTCCTCCTTCTTCTTCAACGTCTGCGACTCTCTCCAGGTACGTCTCAGTCATCAAGTACTTTTTTATACATATAATCGTGGGTGTGTGAACCGAGACCCAAATAAAACCCAGGAGGTTGATATTAACGAGTAGTCCAACCTCGGGTTTTCTAGATGAGGCGTAAGAAATGGTTTCATGTCGTCTGGCCAAACAAATATTTGACCAGTAGTATTTGAGATAAATAAAATTATATATAATATCAATGCATTTTATAATTAATTTTAGGGAAATTGGGTGAGATAACACCAAAAAAAATCACAATTCAGTGTCTAACTAAAATCCCATCCTCTCTCCTCTTTTCTCTTCCTATCTCTCTCTACTTTCTCTCTACAAAACTAATTTTCCTTTTTTTTTTTAGCTATTTCACAAATAAACCCTTAATTTTAAGCTATTAAAAAACTTTTTTTTTTGTTTAAAATCCTTAACAGAAACAGAAGCTCAAACTATTACTTCCATTTTCAACTAATAAGCCACCACGAGTTGCTTAATCGTCAAGTATCTAAACTTTTTGTTGTGTATTGTTCTTGAAGGTGTTGACAAATGGGAGGTTCAAGAGTGTGAAGCATAGGGTTTTAGCAAACAGCAGGAAATCTAGGGTTTCTATGATATACTTCGCTGGACCTTCGTTGACTCAGAGAATCGCTCCGTTGACTTGTCTTATAGACATTGAAGAAGAGAGTTTGTACGAAGAGTTCACTTGGTCTGAGTATAAAAACTCTGCCGACAACTCTAGATTGTCTGATAATAGGCTCCAACGTTTCAAAAAGAAACCTGTAAACGATTCATAAGTTTTTGCTCGTGATTTGTAGTTGAATACAAATCTAAAAGTGTGCCATAAAAATCATCTGTATATGTATGTTTGAAGTTAATGTTGATCTAATAATTGTGAAAATGCGACTGTTTTTGTTTTCTACTATCAATAACGCTTTTATAAGTTATGGTTACATCAAGCATATCATTTGTATTTTATTTTGCTCACATAATAACTGATGGAATCATTTAAGGCGGTGTATATTGAAATCATATAAGGATAAAAAAAACTCTAAAAAGCTCAGAAATACACGATAAGACTTTTCGAATTTATATCGACATGATATTATACTGTTGGATTAAACGTGCAACATTTTGTGGATACCAACTTTATAACAGTAATAAAGATATTGATAAAGACATTACAACAGAAAATCTCAATATTACAGGTCGAATGTGGTCCGAGAATTTGATTTTGGTACCAAAATGCTACACATATATGAATTTAGACAGCGTGTTGTTTGCTTACATAATGAGCCATTCTTTTAAAGGAAAATGACTCGTCAATGTATAGTCAAATTCACATGCATGGACCAACTTAAATATATCTCTAACAAGTTGTATTTTATTCTTAACGTTAACTAAAAGTTTTCTTTCTTTAAACATCATATCTTCTACAGTTACAAAAAAAAAAAAAATCATATCTTCTACGATTATTTTTTTAATGTTTAGAGGGGTTCGAATGCTCGTGCATCTCCTAGGGAGAAACCTAACTGTTTTAAATTAACTTTTTTAGAAGAGCAGACGCATCCCAACAAAAATTGAATATATGACATTTTAGATTCCTATCTGATAATATAAGTGTTTTAGTCCCTATGCCAACTTCAAGTTAGTTATAATGTGGATTGTAGAAAAAAATATTTCGCATGCTAATGGAACCAAACCGAGACATTTATTGAATATGATAATCATAAGAAGACGACAAACTTTGTAATGTTTCCAAGTTTTATTTGAAATATATTGATTTGGTCAAAGTTAATAGAATATAACTTATTTAGATTAATAGTTCTATCACTGTTACTTGGATAGGAACTTGAGAGCTAACTAGGCTTTTGAAAATATCTGAATGCAGACGAATCTACAGATTTTGGCAATTGAATCAAAATTTGTATTAGGTAAAGCACCACACAATCATTGTCTAAAATCTAAATATTCTATTTACAGTCACTAAAACTCTCTCTCTCTCTCTCTCTCTCTCTCTCTCTCTCTCTCTCTCTCTCTCTCTCTCTCTCTCTCTATATATATATATATATATATATAATTAGGAAGTGATGAGCCATAATTTTGTGGACACACTAAGAGCCAAAAACTCTATATATATATAATCAGGAAGTGATGAGCCATAATTTAGAGAGATCATCCCACTAGGTGAAAGAAAAAAAAAGCACACTGCTTTCTTGAATCACACGCGACCCTTTGTTCTAGCATTTATTTCTTGCTTCATAAGTTACCAAACATCTTCATTCTTGATCCTTTCCTCTTCCCACTTCCTAACCCGAATCATCAGCCAGTCTCGGTGATCTTACAAACCGGCCTGCATAATTCTTCTCCATTTCCTCCACTACTCAGGTTTGAACCTTCAGGTTCTCCATCTCTTCTTCTAAACTCTCTTTTGCTTCTTCCACAGACTCCAGCTTCTTCTTTATCCTGTTCTCATTACTTTCAGTACGTTGATTTGGTGCTCCTCTGAAGCCAGTTCATCATATTTAGTGTATTTAATACTACTCATATCACAAGAATATACAAAAGGTTGCAGTTTCTTTGGTCAATTAGAGGCCCACTTAGTCCCATTTTCAACATAGGAATCAAAGAACCTAACACAGACATGAGTTGAATGTTAAGAAACTGGTTAGCTACTAAATCCTTAGAACATCTCCAATATTTTCATTCTGAAATAGAACTTAGAATAAAAATGTTTTCATGTTTGATCCAAAAAAAAAAGTATTTTAATAATACTCTAGTTTTTATTTTAAATAAAAATGACTTTATTATATAAATAGACTAGTTCATTTATTTTTCGTTTATAATTCTAATTTTTTTCTCTAAAATAGAATACTAACTAATTATAATTCAGTCTATTAATTAACTCTACTTTAAAGAAAAATTACGAGGACTAGGGGTGGGCGTTCGGGTATCCATTCGAGTTCGGTTCGGGTCTATTCGGATTTCGGGTTTTCGGGGTTTAAGATTTCAGCCCCATTCGGGTATTTCTAAATTTCGGTTCGGGTTCGGTTCGGATCTTTGCGGGTTCGATTCGAGTTCGGATAACCCATTTAAATTATTTCTAAATTTTTAAAATTTATTATAAACATTAAATTTCTCAAAATCTATAAACAAAATAATATATTACATATAAATTTGAATAATATATGTCAAAATACATAAAATTAACATATAAGTTGGTTTGGTTTGAATATTTGGATAGAGAATCAAAAGATATTTTAACTATTGTTGGTGTTGTAAGTATACTTTAGCTATTTTAGACATATATTTTTTTACTATTTGTACATATTTTCGAGTATTTTGGACAACTTAAAAGTATCTTATATATTTTGAATGTTTCCAATATACATTAAATCTAAAAATAACTGATATATATAGTTATATAAATCTAGTTCGGATATATTCGGGTACCCGAAATACTTCGGTTCGGGTCGGGTTCGGTTTCGGTTCTTTAAATACCAAAATTTTGAACCCATTCGGATATTTAATCAATTTCGGTTCGGGTTTGATACTACTTTTTCGGATCGAATTCGGTTCGGTTCTTCGGATCCGGGTTTTTTGCCCAGCCCTAACGAGGACTTTCTAATCTCATCTATTTTACTATCAGAGATAAAAAGATGTGATTTTCACCAATTGTCTATGAAGATCGGACAGAAAAAAATTATTTTACAATTAGTGACATCAAAATGTCATCTTCACTATTCGTCTATGAAGATCGAACAGAAAGAACCATATTGATTTAATAACATGAGAAGCTTTTGAGTTTTGAACACAACCCAACTTTTTTTCTATTAAAACTGAATATTCTGTTTTTCCTTTTCTTTCTTCCTATAGGAACAGACATTACATGAATGAAAAGATTACCATCAGTTTCCACTACAACCCTATTTTATTGCCAACTAACTTCAGTTGGTGTACTTGTGGTCGTGGCATGAACCTCAGCCAAAGACACAGCCATAGCCATCATCATCTGCTCCTCAAAACTCTCTGGAACAATGACCATAGGAGGAGGAGGAGGAAAGTTGTGGAAGCTCTCTCCGTTCATGTACGAGCTTGCATAGCTGTTGCTCCCTGTTTCTCCCATCTCAGTGTTGTTATGGTAATGATTATGATGGTGGTCAATGTCATCTACCTCTTGTTCTACGTCGTAGTAACTGTCGCAGTTGCCAGGAAGCATACTGTATGAAGAAACGTTGACGTTGTGGTTGTGATTGGAGGATTCACCAACCATTTGCTGGCGTTCAGCAAGTGCAGAGAGTGCACAAGCAAGCCCACCAGAGGATGAAGACGGCGTTGCTGCTGGTTCTACATAACTACGATCTTCTTCTGATACATACTGCCTAGGAGGTGCCGTTTCTCCACAACCTGAACTTCTCTGCATCTCTGTTTCCTGTTTGAAACAAAGTGAAAAAAAAAACTATAGAGAATTGATATTTTTTTCATTCATGAGAGGTATAAAATTAGTTAATAATTAATTAAACAAATAATTTTTAACCTGAATGGAGAGCCATATTGCTTCCATAACCATCAACTCTTCAAGGTCAACATCATCCCTGAGGAGTTTCAGACAAATCACATATATAAAGTCCAATACTGAATCACTCAAATTAAAGTTACATCAATGCACATTAATGAGATTCAATTGTAGTTGCAGACATGGAAGCATACTTTAACCTCACAACATCCACTTGTAATAGAAATCACAGTGGTGCACTTCAGTCCTAAACACTTACTTCCCCAAAACAAAACGAAACCAAGTCTAAGAACTTAGCTCCTCAAAACACTGCATGATCTCATTACACTTCATGCTTACAACTAATACATTACTTCATTGCAGAACTTGACAGAGAAAAAATAAAGAGCAGCATAAGTGGAAAGACAGACCTGCTTCCTCGCTGTCTAACTGATGTGTTCTGAGATGAAGCAGTTTCTGCATCTTCCGTAGGAGAATTATAGGACATAGCTGCAGAACCAAGCCACACAAAAAATGAAGCCTGTCAAGAACGCTTATGTGATACCAAGATTTAACACTGTTCTGTAAGAGAAAAAAAAAACTGAACCTGAAGCTGAACCGTATTCCATTTCACCAGTCAATGCGCTTGTGCTAGAGGAACATGATTCCAAACGTTTCTGCAATTTCTCCTCATCATCCTGCATTTCTTTCTGCCTCATCCTTATCTTGGCTTCTATAACCCGTTGCTCCTCCTGCAAAAAAGGATGCAGAGACAAGAGTATTTACATATGAACAAAGTCATTACATAAACCTTTATAGAGAAAAGTCACAGTGAAAGATCATTTCTAATCTTACAACTTGTTCAATGCCCTTCTCCTCCTTTGACTTCACTCCACGGTACTCAACAGCATAGTTCGGTGTTTTACAAAAGGGGCATCTCATAATGTTAAGGAGGACATAAAAGAGAAGATCCATACTTTGACTTAAACCATTTGAAATTCACTCTCTTTTGGAGAGACCTGGACATGAACCTATGACTCTTTAGACACCTACTAGATAATCTAACACTAGGCTAATTCCTCGTTGGTTATGAGTTCATGATTGAGATTTAAGGATACTGAGTAGGCCGAGCTGAATTAGGATTCTTCATTTGCAAAAAACACTCTGCAACAAATTATAAAACAAACTACTAAGTCAAATCAAAATGGTGGAAACAAGAAGCAAATAAGAAAAGCTGATGAGATGATTCACCTGTACAAATGCTTTTCATGCAACATCTTGACCTATTAAGGCTAGGATAGTACTAGAAACACACAAGAAGAAAGAGGTTAGATCTACAATGAGACATGCTTACATTGCTACTATGCATACTTAAAAGAAAAGGAAAAAAAATACACAAACCAGAAAGCAAATGGGGCATTCTTCAAGGTCATGGCAGCTTTCATCATCCCCAGGGTAACAAGGAGCAAGCTTAGACTCAAGGATCAGTTTCCTGAGCTTTTTAATGTCCACATCTTTGTTCACATACAAACCTTGTGGCTTTGTATACCTTTCATCCACCACTTGCCTCTTCCTCCCCACTAGCTTATTACCCATCTCACAAAGTTCTAATCTTTCTTACTAAATCACACTAACACCTAAAAAACAATTCCCTTTCTACAAATTACAGTCACTATCACTAGTCTAAAGGTACATGCTTTGATTTGGGAACAAGGTTCATTATAAAGTAAGGTTTTTTATTGAACCTACACAAATGACAAATACAATTTCAGCACACAGTTGGGCTAAAGCCATAAACTTTACATCTGTTCCAAAGGAATTAGCAAACCTGAGAAGTTGAGATCGAGATGGGTTTTGAGGTAAACGATAAGAGACACGATCAGAACTTTAACTCTGTAGAGAGAGAGAGAGAGAGAGAAAAAGAAAAGCAAAGAGACAGTGTTTGTGTGTGTATGTCTGTTTGGTATTATATATTAAACAAAACAGAGGATTACAGGAAGTTCTGTTTCTGAAAATTGTATTTTTTTTTCTTGATTTTATTTTCTAAAATATTTTCACGGAAAATCTTGAGAGAGAGAGAGAGAAGAGGAAGAAGAAGAAGATGAGGTGGTGGTGGAGAGAAGCAAAAGGGTCACAGGTTACGATGGAGTCAGAGGTGATACAAAGAATCACTCTGCTTCTTTCTCTCTTTGACACGCATAAAACGACGTCGTGTCATTCAGTATTTGGTTTGTCTGACCGGAAAAAGATTAGAATATACGAAATCTTCTGAAGGCGGTTTTGTCTTAAGCATTGAGTTTGGTTTATGTCTTTTTTTAAAAATTATCATTATCCATTTCTTTACTTTAATTGTATGTTTCTTTGTCGCATTGCGTAATTAATCTTAATATTCGTAGTTTTTAACCTTTCATAATCATAATAATGGAAGAAACACGCAATTACACAAAGTATCTTTGGGTTGTTATTTAAAAATTGGATTAGTCGGCGTTAGTGTTACGTTTGTGATTGTAATATAACTTTCTTGACGGCAATATTCTAATAGCTTTCTAGTTTGTTTGTTATTTTGGTTATAAGAATGATATTATCTGTTTTTTTTTTTTTTTTTTTTTTTTTTTGCTAAAATATTTTCTATTAAATTGCATGAGAATAAAAAGTTTTACAAAGCTCGACTTAGTGGCAAATGCCTTACAAAAGAACCGAACCCGAACTCTATAGTAGACAAGAAACCACTACTGATTTTACTTGTCCTAGCAAAAATCGGTTAAAGAGAGACTAGAAAGAGTGATCGATGATTTTGGAAGATGTCAAGAAGAGGAAGATGTCAACTGCACCATGCTTGAAAGAGAGGAAGCTAGTAGAGGGTTACTCAACCGAATGGCAGCAATCTTTATCTTGATAGTTTTGTCAATTTCCTTGATGATGGCCGATGGTGTTTTGAATCGCTTCGTGAAGTCGACTATTCCGCTCCGCCCATATGTAGTAAGTCGAGGCCCGCCAAGCCGTAGTCGCCACCGCCGCGACGCTCGTCGGAGACCTCGTAACATTAAGACCAGAAGGACCGCGACTCCAATCCCTTGGGAGGTAAATCCCGATCTGCAAGCAAGCGAGTTCCAAACCTCCCAAGAGTATGGACAAGAATAAAATAGATGATCCCTCGATTCAGGCCCGAGTTACATAGAATGCAAATAGGTCGGTCTATTCCCACTCCAACATCCTATTTTTCGTAGACATCTATCAAGAACAAACAACCAAGCCAAAACTTGTGTCGAGGAATACCATTAGAGATCCACACCTCCTTATACCATGGTACTTGTTGTTGTTTAACACGCAGTAGGTTATACATCGAACTTGTTGAGTAGACCGCAGAAATTCTCCCATCGGGCATCCATTCAAATCTGTCGGGGTCATTAGTGATCGTAAGGTTGAGAGGAAGGACTGAATATCGACTTGAGCATTAGAAACGGCGGAGGAAGATTCCACTGCGACTCCCATAGTTCCGCCAATGTCACCGATCTCGGATTCCAGTGTGGGATTTCTCACCGAAGGAATTTCGAGATACTTCCAAATGGTGACCGCCATCGACCGAAATAGCAAGTTTCACCATTTCCCACTGTCATCTTGATCCAATCAAAACAAGGTCGCTACTGAATGTAAGGTAGTTCGCGAAACCAGAATTCTTTTGTTTGGTATTGATCACCCAAAAGTTATTGATGTTACCATCAAGCACTTCAAGAAGATACCAAGTTGCCCGGATAGAGTCGCTTGAAGAAAAGTAGCCAAACAGGTTTTATTGCACATGCAGAGTTCCAACAGACCCAATTCTTCATTCCTAACCCTCCTTCGAACTTTGGGTAGCTACCTTTTCCCATGCCACCTTAGCAGCCCCGATCCTCTATCTTTCCTTTCCATAAGAATTTAGAGAGAGTGTCAATCTCCGCTAAACAAGCTTTAGGAAGAATGTAGGCGGATGACCGAAGTTTATGATACCAGATATCACCGTGGAAATCATTCTGGCGGCCTGCGAAGGACAAAGATCTCACCGTCCAGCCGAGGAATTTCGATTTAATAGATCGGATTAATGGAGCCTGATGGAGAATGGATAGCTTCTTTGTACATAAGGGCACACCAGTAACGGACAGAAGTGTACCGCTGTGAGACCCGTTGCGGTTGATATTGCGTCTATTTCATGAGGTTTTAGACCAGCATAGAATATCGAGGTTTTGTCGATGCTGATCGCTAGCCCTGATCTTGCTTTAAAATCCCTCAGTACATCAAGAATAGCAGTAACCGACTCAAGGGAACCATCACAGAAAATGAGAAGGTCATCAGCAAAGCATAGATGGGTGAGGCCTGTCCGTTCACACTTGGCGTGGTACTTTATGTCTCCTCGCTGGGCGGCCTGGTTTAGAGAAAGAGACAAGCAGTTCATGGCAATCACAAATAAATAAGGAGAGGGTCTCCCCGAAGGCAGCTTGAAGAAACCGTATAAAGAGCCGTTGAATCCTACTGAGAACGAAGTAGAGCAAACGCAAGCTTCAACCCACCGAACAAAGGTCTCAGGCAGATTTAGACCTCGAAGACACTGAATAATGAATTCCCACCGGATCGTGTCAAAGGCCTTCGCTATGTCAATTTTAATGGAGATGCGCTTTTTCCCTCCAAGCTTGTGGTAACCTTGCACAATTTCAGAAGCCAGCAAAGTGTTTTCAATGAGAAGTCTCCCATGGATGAAAGCGGTCTGGTTCGGTAAGATCGCGTCTGCAAGGATGGTTTTGAGACGTTTCACCAGTAACTTTGAGATGGTCTTATACGTTGTGTTACAGCATGAGATAGGACGGTAGTCAGAAATAGCTGAGGCACCTGGTTTCTTCGGAACAAGGGTCAGGATAGTTGCATTTGTTGCGGCAGGGAGAAATCCCGAGATGAAGAACTGTCTCACAGCAGCCACTGTTTCCTCTCCTACAATAGACCAAGCAGATTTAAAGAACGCGGAAGTGAAACCATCTGGCCCTGGAGACTTGTTTGGGTTTAGTTTGAGGATTGTTTTTGTAATTTCCAGATCAGTGGGGAGAGAGCCAATAAGTGATCTCTGCTCTGGGGAGCAACGAAAGTGAATGATCTGCAGGAACCAAAGGAACGGGGACGAGAGCCGAGGCAAGTCCGCAGGAGCAAGAATCGAAGTAAAGTGATCAACTGCAATTTTACACATCAGTTCCAGGTCAGTAACGAGAGCACCATTTGACAACATGAGAGACCTGATAGAGTTGTATGATAGCCTTGCCGCCGCAACTCTCATGAAGAATAGGGTGTTTTGGTCACCAAGATGGAGCCAGTTGATTCTAGACTTTTGCTTATAGAAAGACTCCTCAATACCCCTCAAGAAGTTCCATCTGTGATGTATTTCTTTTTCCTCTTCAAAAATCTCAGTAGAGGGATCCTCCAGTAACTTAACCTGCACATCTTTAAGCAAACAATTAGTAGCACTCACTGTTTGAGATATATCAGAAAAATTCTCTTTATTAAGTGTTTTTAACGCTCTTTTCATGTGTTTAAGTCTGTACGCCAACCCGCAGAGATCGAAAATCCTGTGTCCACACTGAATCCAAGCCGTTTCAACCGAATCCAGGAAAGTGGGGTGGTTAGTGAGGAAGTTGAAGAATTTAAAAGGTTTAGTACCAGCTGAGGGGAGGGGGGAGGATAGGTCTATGAGGGAAGGGGTATGATCGAGAGAACTCAAATGGGAGGAAGGAAGCAACACTATCCGGGTAACTCTCGAGCCATTGACAGTTTACAAGAGCACGATCCAGTTTCTTAGTAACAGGATTAGCAGGTGAACTGTTAGTCCAAGTGTGACTGCTACCCTGGAACCTGAGGTCCGCGAGCTCCAAATTTAGCAGAGTGTCATGCATCTCGATCATGTCAGGGTAAGGTGATCGACCAGAAGTAGGCGAGTGCTCGGAGTGGTGGATGATTTGATTAAAGTCCCTCCAACGATCCAATTTCTTGTCTCCAAAAATAAGGTGGCTTGAACCTCTCGAGATCATCCCATAGACTCAACCGCTCTTCTCGAAGATTTGAAGCATAAACCGCAGTGAGATGAAAAGAAGTTGACCGGGATAGAGACAACGACGGATTGATTGGCTGATTGGTGAAGAATCTGGATAAGTCGGTATTTCCGATCACAATGATTCTTCCATCATCATCGTGTCATGATTAGAGTAAAAGTTCCAGCCGTTCACGGGCTCGCTGCATAACGAGGTTCAGGTTCGGTTCTTTGATATGTGACTCCAAAATAGCACCACAAACAGGCTGATTAGAAGACAGCCAACTAGCAAAGGGCGATGCTTGTCTGAATCGTTAAGCCCACGGACATTCCAAAAAGGTTTTATGACATAATTAAAGATGGTAGAGAGCCTTCCCTTGGGCGAGGGAGGACTCGAGGTATCCGAGGAAGGAGGGAAAGGGAATCAACAAGAGAAAGGGGCAAAAAGGGGTTTGAGATAGTGACAACAGAGAAAGAGGGTGGTGGGTTTTCCTGAGGTTTAATTTCTGAAGGAGGTGGGAGGAGGTCAGTTTGAAGTGGTGAAGGGTTTTTAGAGGGTGAAAGAGGAGGAATGAAAGGATTAAAAGAGAAGGGGGTGGAAAGCGAGCTAGGCTTGGGTGGGGTGAGGGGTGAGAGAGGGATAACAGGTCGGGAGAGGTGGGGAGCAGCGAGAGCTAGTACACAATTAGTAGCAAGGGGAGAAGGAGCTTCATCCATCACAACATCACTGATGAGAGGGCTCTTTCCGCCAGCAAGCGGTTCGAGCGGTTATCAATCACCATCGACCGATCGATGGACAGCGAGAATAGGAGAGGAAGGGGGCTTGAACGTAAGAGGAAGGAGGGTAACCGACGAGAGGGAGTGGTGATAGTTTGTGGGTCGGGAGGGATAGTTTGTGAATCGTGGGTGGGATAGGTTGAGGGCCAGAGCTACTCATCGAAGCCGCAGCAGTCTTCCGAGCATTGGTCTTTGATTTATCTTTTACAAGTGTCCATTCAGGCTTCTTTGGGCAGTTTTCATGAGATGACCTTGCTCCTTGCAGGTGTAGCAGTGTGGGCAGCATGATTCGCTTGAGCTGAAGACTTAGGAGGAGGAGGAGGAATCGTGGACAGCTTTTGGAGACATGCCCAATCTCTTTGCAGGTTGCACAGATCGGTGGAACCCACGGGTATTCCACAGTGACATTGACGAAGGTTCCATCTTGGCGACCAACCTCAACAATTTTCGCAAAGGACAGCTTGCATCAACTTCAACTTTAACATGAGCCACACCGATGCTGGTTATTTTCAAAGTCCACCATCCGTCTCCTTAGGCTCCCGATCGGCCAGCGATGTGACTCAAACCCTTTGGGTGAATCAAGTCAAGAGGGACATCAATAAGATCGCCCACGCTTGGATACGTTGGAGTGACGGACGGAGTTATCGAGTTCGCACCATCGCGAGACATGAAATATGGTAGTATCTACATACCAAGAACCTTCGTGAGCACTTCGCTGATATAATCATTTGGAATGCGAACCAGAATCGAAGTTGGTCGCAGGCGACATGTGGATCTCCAAATGCTTGCCCTTTCCCCACATGAAGTTAAGGACATTTTGAATCAGAGAGTAGCGAGGATTCGCCCAAAAAACTTGCAGACCACAAAGTCACGATGGAGCTCTGCACCCATCTGATAAACTTCGTCAGGTATAATCACTCTCGGGTTTCCAGAAGGTCCATAAGATAGAGGCGAAAGACGTTCAAGCGACCTATCAATATTGTGCTTTACTTTGGAGACCCAAGTAGAGTTTGGATTAACAGAAGGGTTAAGGGGAACAGGTGGGGTATTTGAGACGGGTAAGGTAGAAGGAGGGGCTGGGATTTGTGGATTAGGGTTATTAGCGGGGAGATTAGTAGGAGAAAGGGGAAGATATTATCTGTTGACGTATAAATTTTCTAATACTCGTTCAATCAACCTAACTGATTACACCAAAAGAAGGTGAACATAAGTGGTAGAAAGCTAGCTAGATAATAATATATATATGAGACGAATAAATTCGTGTGTGTGGAGGGTTGATGGAAAAATAATTGGTTCAACTAACACAAAATTGGCTAAGGTTGGTGGTTAGAGAGGGTCAACCATTTGATTTTGTTGCTATGTGCCTTCAGCCATTTAGGCACTTACACAAACCTCTTTTCATATATAAACACAAGAAGATTAGTTCACATAATCTTTGATTTGGTTGTTGTGAACTATAACATATGATATTTTGAAAAAAAAATTGTAAAAGTTTTGTCCAAAGAATATTATGGTACCGTGCTTTCTAAATTGTTTCTCGGTTTCTATACATAAATAAAAGTATAATATAATAGTTTGTATAGAAAATCTTTAAATCCAAACTATAGAAATTCCATTTCAGCACATCAACAAAAACAACTCTTTGGGCTTATGGGCCATCAAATAACATACGCAAGCTTTAAGCCTGTTCAAAATTAGGAGAAATGGGCCTAATCTCAGAGCGACGGTCCACTTAAGGAGATTAAATCTTAGTACATGAAAGAAAGGTTTTGATTTTTTTTAGGAGAAAGGGAAGACTAAATCGCTGTCAACAAAAAGATTATAACATTAACATAGAATTCAATTTAATGACTCAAGTTTCTGACCATAGTTTATAGAACTCTTCCATGGGAGGCATCTCCTTAAAAAATCTATCGAACTCTGTCGTTGTCTCTACTCCTACTCTTCCTCCTCCTCCGCCATAGAGCCGGCTAGTATCTTGGCCACTTTTACTACTTCCATCGTAACAACGGCCGCCAGTAGCGGAGGGGGACTCAAAAGGACCGGCCGCGACGATGGCATCCTTACCGGTGAGTTCTTGAACAACATTCTTGAAGCTACGTGCATCGGTCTCAACGTACTGTGTGTTAATGAACACAACTTTCATTGGTTTCACTTTCCCTCTTCCAGACATTATTAAACTCAAGATTGATTAAACTAATCAATTTAAAAAAAAAAACAAAATATGAGAGTTTTAGTGTTGATGACGATGATGATGAATGATCTTTTAGTATGAAGTTTTAGAGCTCTCCCAGATGTTTGTAATTTGATATGCCTACTTGTCTGTTTATATATACAGAGCAATGATATATCTTTGTGGGGCACTGAGGTGGGTCAATTTTCACATTATTTTCTTGATAATTTTTCTATATGGTCCTACATGAAATATAGATGACGACCTAGTTTTTTATTTTTTCTGACGCCATGATATATATCATTTTAGTAGTGGTTGTTGATTTTACTAATTACATATGGTTCTAGAAATGCTTACCTATGAAGGTAAGATTGAAGGTTTGAATTATTTGAACATTTGAATTTATACGACTGTTATATGCTAATGAAATGACTACTACATTTTTGCGGAATACATAAACTAATTTATTGTGAACAGTAAACTAAACTAAAATTGTTCTACAGTCATTATACGCTTGCTGATTACAATCATAATCACATGGTTATGCATAAATATGAACTTGAGACATGTTGACCGTTAACATAGTCCAGCAGCCTTCACGGACCAAACATTAAACTGTCATATCACTGTTACTATCTAACAATATTGAATTTACCAAAAAAAAAACATATTAACATTTTCTTATCGCGGTCAAAGCACACCTTCTTTGATGAAACCCCATCACATCAAAGTTAAATGCAGCCTATGAAAAAAATATAGAAAGTTTAGAAAGTGTTTGCACGTGTGTAGAATTTGCACGTCCCAAACACTATTTTGCCATAACAAGATGTAGTCGTCTTTGATAAATTTGCTTCTAGAAAAATTAGTTCCCATTAGTTATGTGTCACAAACTCACAATGATTATAATTTCTTTCTTTTACTATCCATATGTTACCTGTTTCGGAGAAAGAAAATTAGTATCTGAAACATAACACTGAGAGGTAAGTATTAGCATATAATTTTACTGTATCGAAATAAACACCAACTATATATCTCGCGAGTTTATCAATTCATAACTAAATAGACATGTATAGACTATAGAGTTAACCATACCTTTTTAGAGATACTTTTGTAATAGAGGTTAGAAATTCCACAATGATGCAAAAGTCAAGGTCCAAGGATAGTTACATACGATGTTTCATGGAGAGCTTCAAGATGGACCCATCCTCCCTCCATTTATTGCCTTTTGTTTTGTTGACTCATATTCATTCATTTTCCACAAATTATTTTTCACAAATTGTGGGTACTTTGTAAAATGTGTACGGTCGTACCTTGCGATGTCTCTAATTATGTGTAACTATGTATAATCATGCAAAAACTAATTGACATATAGTTATTCATTTTGTCTTTTTTCTTTTATTAAAAACCACTGGGTGAACATATTAGATAATGGGATCAGATTAAGGCACTGATCAATCAGTCATAATTATGATATACAAATTCATTATTATTTAGTTTTGATATCATAAAATTCAGAATATATATTCAGCCACACACGAACATACAAAGGCAAAGTCAAGATTGGCTATAAGATATCAGAGTAAGATTTTGACTGAAAATCTTGACTCAGAACCTGCATATTTTCTTCATTTTCATTTGATCACCTTTACAAAGTTATTAAATTATTTAATAATGGTGATAAAAAATTTCTAAATCTCAATTCTCGTGACAGTGAGCTATTTCGGAATGGCCAGCCCACAGTCTGCTAAATTCATGAAGTTTAGTAATTGCAACCAGATCCAAAAACTACGATGTTATACATCTAAAAGCCTATTGCCAATCATTCATCCAAGCCCCAACACAACTAGTGCTGGGTTTGCGGGTCAACCCGCCCTGACCCGCCCCGCGGACTCGCAGGTCGAATCATTTTTTGATTCAAAAATCTGACCCGCATAATCTGCAAACCAAAAATCTTATATCCGCACCCGCTCCGCCAAAACCCGGAAGTAAACCACCTGACTCGCGGGTAATAATAATTATATTAAAAACTATTTTAATTATATATTAATTATTTTTAAAAAATAATATCATTTATAAGTAAATTATAAAAATATTTATTATATTTTATATATTTTTACGAAAATAATAATTTTTAAAATTTTTTTTTTTTAATTTGCGGGTTGGCGGATACCCACGACTCATATTCAGCTGACCCGCATCCGTCCCGCTTAAACTAATCTCAACCTGCATCCGCACCCACAATTGAAATTTTTTAAATCGATCGACCCGCACCCGCCCCGCGTAGGGTCAAACGGAGCAAGACCCACGGGCTTTGATTAAAATTCCCAGCTCTAAACACAACCAACCTTAAATATGGCACATAGTTTTTGTTGGGTTAAACTCAAAAATTTAATACTTTGGGATATTTTCCACCATTTATATTATATGTTTTTGGCAAGTGATACAAAACTTTGGCGTCTTAGAACACTGCGCTATTTAGGGTAGGCACTAGAGGGGAATCGGATATCTAGGTTTTTAGAGATATTCATGATCTATTTGTTTTGTTTGAATAATCAATTACCGATCCGATCTGATCCGTAGCCATCTGGATATTCGGTGTTTCGGATATCCGCAAATTATAGATTTTTGATCAGATATCCGACTCGACCTGTAAATAGAAATAAAAATTAGAAAATAAACGATAATCCAAAATAATATAAACTACTAATATTTTATTATGAAATAAAATTTTATTTACTTTTTTAAATTAGAATAAATAACTTAATAAACTTAGTAAATAAAAATACTGTAAAACTTATATAAAATATAATATTTGTATAATTTACATATATAATTCTTTAAATATATGTATATTTCATGTGTTATATAACAGATCAGATCGGATATGCTTTTCTAAAAATATAATTATTTTTGATTTACTTTGTTTCTTATGGATATTGCGTATTAATATTTGATTTGTTTCGTAAAGTTACGGATATTTGGATTTTTCAGTTTGAATTGAAATGGATAACGAATCGAATCAAAATTTACAGATATTTTATCCAGTCCTACACCATTAATTATAAGAGACACACTTATAATATCTGATTAATTTAACATTAATAATTTTAGTTTCGTTTATGTAAATAATTATATTTTAACCTAAAAAATGTATATTCATGGATTTTCTTTTTTAAAAAAAATCTGAAAGTGTCTATAGCACTGAATCGTTTTTTATCTCTCTCGTGATTTCTGTTTGTCAACATTTTAGTCTCTAAAAATATCATGAGAAACTAGCGTTAATGATGCTCTTAAGTTTTGAAACATAAATCCTTGCAAAATAAGATTTGTATTTGTTGGAAATGAATTGACTGGTAATTTTCATCAATTGGAAAAAAAAAAAAAAGATTGGAAAAATTGATCATAGCATAGCACTGCTTAATCTATAAATGACGCGGGCCTTAAATAGACTATGGGCGTTTCTCTAGTAAGGCGTAATTAGGAACGCAAATTAAAGACCCATAACGACTCCTTCCATACCAAATTTCTGCCTAACAATTGCTTAATCTATAATCTAATAGACAAAAGTGTCATTTGAGACAATTCACTTTCTGATCTAAGTGGAAAAAAAATAAATATATCTCAACCAGAGACAAAAACATGTTGCCTGCCAATACAAAACAAGTGTTTTTTTTATAAAGTAACTTAACGACTTAGGGCCCGACTGGTTTAAATACAGCGGTTGCGGTTACGAGTGCGGGAGTTTGCGGATGCGGGTGGTTGCGGTCTCAAGTGTTATTAAGTGTTTTGTATGACTGACATAACGTTTGAAAATTGTTGCGTTTGCGGGATATTTGTGACTGGTTGATTATAAGATATTGCAGCGGTTTAATAATAAATTACCAATATTAACATATTATAACACTATTAAAATATTTTGAAAAACTATTGTAATAAAATATAATATTTCTCAATATAATATGATTAATAAAAATATTATGCTTATTTATTTGATTTTTTAAATTAGTCGAAATTTATAATTTTAATAAAAAAATTTTTGAAGATTTATATTAAAACTTTTAAAAGAATATTTTATTTCGTTTTATATAAGTGTATATATTTATATATGTATGTATATTAATTTTTAAAAAAATCCAATGAATAGTTAGTTTAAAATTTTATAAAAAAAATATGATAAAGTTTGTGAATTTAAATTAATATATAAAATATTTTTATATTTTTATTTATAATATTTCCGTTTTTAAAATTTAAATTTTAAAATTCAAAAAAAAAAATGAAAATATTTTATATTTGTTTATCCACCCGCAACCGCAAACGTTAGCTGGAACCAGCTTTTGATTTTCACAGGTTCGGAGCGGTTTGAAGCGATTTGTAGCGGTTTGCATGATTGTTTTGAAATGCTGTCAACGGCCAGCAACCGCAAAAACTGCGTTTGCGGGTGGCAGCGGGGAAACCAGTCGGACCCTTACACTTCCCACCTTGAAAAGCGCAAGTCAGTGTCAGGATTTCTCCTGCTTCAACGTTGTTATCTGCAAGTGACTTGTCCTCCTTCAAAACTACTGCTGATTTTCCCCTTAACTTCAGTTCCTTTGCTTGCATTTGAATCATCTTGGCTATCTTCTCCTTCAAACTCGCCACCTTTTCCAATAACCACGACTCCACTGTTATCTCAATCACTTCCCTTCCATCCACTGTTGGAACACAAACCTTGATGGTAGAGGAACCCTGAAAAAAAAAATTAATCACGGCTAATTTAGATACAAATGACACACACAAAACAAAGAGAAGACAAAGAAAGTCCCAAGTTAGAAAAAAAAAATATTACCTCCTCGTTAACTTCTGATGGAGAGGTCTCATCATACGGATGATAAGGACCGCAGTCCGTCGTATAAACTAATTCGAAATTCTTCAATACTTTGGAATAGACATCAACAACCTTGTTATAATAACCAAACCCGCTCCCACTTGGGTCCATAAAACTAAAAAGTGGTTCCGTACCCACTTTCTCCACCAATTCCCAAAAAATGCGCTTCCCATACCGTGCCACGAACAGAGCCCTGAACTTAATAATTCCAAGCTCATTGGGTGTGACAAAGACGTCACGCCTAGACGGAAACGACAAGGGAGTTCTTAGAGTCGGCTCAAGAACACCGGTATGCTGCGCTAGCTGGTTCATCATCACGGAACGGCGTCCACTTCCATCACCATCCTGCTCGCTCCCATTTTCACCTTCTTCAGCTGAAGAATGTGGAAAAACAACTCGAGTGCCTTGCCCATATAATCGCAACTTCTATCCACCTCTTCAGAATGCTTCAATATTGAGGAGTAGACTTCCACAAATTTGAAAAAAAGCCATCCCATACCGGGTTACAAACAGCGCTGTGAGCTTAATAGTACAAAGCTCACTGGGCCTGATATCTTGAGGAAATGCGTAGGCAATGGGTTTACGCATACGCCTATACAAGAGACCGTGGTCAACAACAGACCGAGTCGTCTTCTTTTTCTACAAAAGACATAACAATCAGGTTTTGAATTCAGATATAGATTACAAGGATAATGGTACTAATAAGAAGAATCGAATTGACTATACTAAGAGAGTTTTCATTAGATAAAACATTAGTAGAAGAAACAGAATCGAATTGACTACACTTAGTGTTAAAACGTACCTCTATCAGAAGAAAGAAGATACCAAAAGGATCTTTCAGCATTACACTTTCGTTTTCTGTAGGGCGTTTTAGATCAATTTCTACAAATATTTTGTCTTGTCTTATCCGTCCAATAGAGTTGAGGTCTGTAGGTAGTTCTAAAAAACAACTGTAAAAAGAAACAAAAGTCCGTTAGTAAAACTAAACAATCTTCGAGTTATGAGGAATGTAAAAAAGAAAATATAAAATAATTGATCAGTACTCAGTGGCGGATGTAAGTGTATGGGTATGGGGTCCTGTGCCCCCAACTCTTTTTTGTTTTTCCTTAAATAATTTAAGCTTATTTGATTAAATATTTTATTAGTTTAAAGGATAATATGAAAAATGTCCCCAATTTAATTTACTTTTGATATTTTTATAGTTGTTCCCCCCAACTATATATGTGTCTAGATCCGCCCCTGTCAGTACTCACTCTGAACCAGCACCAGCCCATGGAGTAATAATTACATAGGAATTGAGGATCTTCAGTTGAACACTTTGGTCTTCTTCGTAGTGATCGATTAACTTTGCTTGAAAAGCTTCAGCGTATAACTTGAGGGCTTCAGGTAATTTGCCAGGTTCTAGAGTAAGATATTGCATTGCTCTCTCAGTGCCGGCCAATCTTCGACTGTAGTACCCGCCAAACTGCGTCATTCTCTTTTTACTACAAAAGAGATAAGAATCAGTTTTGACCTAAAATTATCAAATCTACTCAGCTTAGGGTTTCCATTCAGATATCGATTATGAGGAATAATAGTAATATAATAAGAAGAATCTTGACTACACTTCAGAGTTTCTGAAACAGCGTACCTCAGCTACAAACACCGTAGCGTCGATACGACCTAACCGCTTGTAAATCGACGAGGGAGACGATTGTTAGCCTCGTTTATGTTTGCTTTATCGAAGACAATTTAATAATGGGCCTTTTACTGGCTTTGTCACACGTGTGTCGGCACTATATGTAATGCGTAATCTATACTATTAAAAGAGAAGGAGACTTAAAAAATCTACCTATACAAGGTTGTTGCACCCTTTCATTTAATTAGCTAATTATATTATGATCTAACTAAATGTGCCTACCAATATGTTACCATAAATTTCTCTAACCATAATTTATTGTCGAATTACTCATAATGTCGCATGTGGTTTAATATTCTCATATAATTTCGCATGTAATTTAATAGTATGGTCTTACTTAATGTCGCACCTATATACTCATGCTTAAACAATATGAAAATCCTCTTTCAGTATTTCATATTGACCTTATATTTTCCAATATGAAAAATTGACAATGGAGAATGCGGCCATCCTAAATAAAAAAGACAAGATGTCAATATGAAATGCTTTATTTAGTATAACTTATAGTATACTAAAATATTAAAATGCTTCTTCAATAATGTCAATACTCTTATTCACGTTTTCACTTATTCGCATTAAAATCATAACAGTGTTATAGAGCTAGACCACTATAATTTTGACCAGATCATACCACCTTATTCATCTCATAATCTTTTTTGTTCAAATTCATCTCATAATCTATTATACAAACTATGACGTCAAAACCATTTAAACGTAGCATGAGATATCATAACATATTATTAAAACTATTATCTATACTATTAAAATAATAAGGTTAGTTGTTCATTTTTATCAATACTTCTGTAAACGTTTGAAAAAAAAAATCAAATTTTAAACTCCCTAATGATATTTCCAAAATCGTCACCATCAATCTCAAAGTAACAAATCTTTTTAAATATGCTTTTTAGATATATTGTTCAAATCTTTTTGTTGACAATGTGTGATTGGTAGTTGCTGTGGGTGCTCTCCACAGCCCCATTTATTTCTAAAGCACTAAAATCAGAGCAATCAAGCTTTAATTTATTTTTAAACCAATTCTTGAAATAACCCTACCGTAGAAGTTTCTGCAGAGCCAAATATTCAAAGCAATTTTTTAATGCTTTCCATAAAATTCTACAGCAATAAAATCTAAAGCTACAGCAAAAAATCTACAGATTTTTTTCTACAGCAATAATTTTGAAGCTACAGCCATTACCAATCGGACCATATCGTAGATACGATTTTTAGTACCAAAATCCGAAAATATTTTAATTGCTTGGTCTACAAGTTTATTTAATACCACAATTATTTTTTTCTTTTCCTTATACTAACATAATTTTCGCCAACCTATTAACATTAACTCTTATAAATTTTGATAATTTCTATATACTCACATAATATTCCTTATTCGACAAACTACCATATCTAATCAAATCTTCCTAATATTCGACCCTACATTTGCGTAACCTACATCCACTACATCCCCTCCTATTATAAATATAGCATCAGTTAACCCCGAACGGAAAAGTATATCCATTGGTTCTCATTCCCTCCAGGCTGCTTTGACCCTCCTTATTATGATACTACACAACAATACAAATAAAAATATTATAGAGAAAAGTCAGCCAGTTGTTCTGTTCTTTACAGAACAACAAACAAAATCAAATGTTTAAAATCGACATCCATTTTTCAGAGAAAGAAACATAAAAAAATGTTTACCTTTTGACGTTACTTCTTCAACAAACAGAAAAAATGTTATTGGTTTGACAGCTTAAAAAAATTCTTTTCCCTGAAAATAGAAAAATGTTGACCTTTTGACGTTATTTCTTCAACAAACAGAAAAAATGTTATTGGTTTGACAGCTTAAAAAATTTCTTATCCCTGAAAATAGAAAAGAATAATTAGGAAACAAAAATATTTAACAAAACAATATTGTTATACATCAACTAACAATTTTTTAAAAATATTAATTTATCTAATACCAAACCCTTACATGTTTTGTCGGAGTGTGCTTCAGAACTTTTTCTAACACATCACAATATCCATTTCAATCTGGCCGATATGTTCTTAGTAGGTGTAGGAAACAACATGAAAACTGTTTCTGAATTTTTTGGTTCAGTTAGATCTCCGTAATACTCTATATCAAGAATGGAAAATTTTAACTGTCTATATATGCATGTGGAAGAAATACGAGAGAGAATTCTAACGTTTTTTTAATTTTCGTTATGTTCAAAACAAGACAAAAATTTATCCAGATGTTGTCGGTAGATAGAAGGTCACAGATGGGCTTTGAGCCGCAATTTAACAATTTAATTTGTTAAAATTTAAGTCCATTTTGTTAAAACCAAGTTAAAAAAATTTAAGAAAACCCATATTATTAGAGACCATCTTACACCTAAATGAAATAAATCATAATTTTAAACTCAGATTTTAGTTGAATCATCTGTCTCAAACTTATTTTTAGTTTAGATTTATGATATATTGACTAGATTTAGAAATTATAGGTTTATAATAACTACAGATAACAATATTTTATATACTTGGTTTTAAATTTTAATAGCTTGATAATTAAGGTGTCAATCGTTCATATAACGATAGATATACTTAATTTAATAATTTTTATACTATTAAAACACGCAAATTTCATCTTCAAAAACATTTCAAACAAATTCCAAAAACTCAAACGCTTGATTACATCCATATAAATCAATATGATTTTTTAAAGTTAATAATGTACATTAACACAAAATACTCATCTATATAAACATTGTTATCAATCGGGAAAAAAAACCCGCGCTTTCGAAGCGCGGGTCAAAATCTAGTATTTACATTAATACTAAGGAATTATATTTGGGAATTCGGCCAAAAAAACTCCAACTTTACATGAATTGCCAAAACAAATACGAACATATTGGCTGGACAAAAAAACACTGAACTATCTTTGACTTTTAAACTTTAATCAGCAAGTTATCGCTGATTTGCCAATTAAACACGCCGTTAGTAAACTTGACAGAATGATTGAACGACGTTTGCTAAGGTCGTTAAGTAAAACGATGTCGTTTTGAGATGGGATGAAACGACATCGTTTTACCTATTTTTATTATCAAAAACATGTTGATCGCTTGAGTCGAACTTGAGAACTCATGGCCAAATTACGAGATTTCTTGCCACTGTGCTAATGGCACTTTTAAGGAAATCTCTAACATGTTTTTTTTTTATTGAGTATCAAAAAATATAATTTTTTTTTTAAATTCCAAAAGATCTTATAAATTCAAGAAAATTCTGAAAAAGTAAAATTAAAATTGAAATTACAAATATTTTTAAAAAAAATCCAAACATTTAAAATTTCAAAAAATCTAAAATAATTCAAAGAAATGCAACAAATTAAATTTAATGATTAAAAAACTTGAAACCTTATTTTTTATAAATTAATGTATGTAAGATAAAATAAAAAATTATATTTATCACACTATAGATTTTAGTATGACTAATGTATTTAAGATAAAATAGACAAATGATAATTAAGATAAAATAAACAAATGATATTATCACAAATTGTTTTGCTAAAATATGATATTGAATGAACATACAACAAAAAATAAAGATTTTTATACATTACAAGATAATAATTAAATGAAAAAACATTTGTAGTTTTTGGTGTATGTTCGTTTGTTATCATATCTTAGCAACAATTTTTTTTTAATGTTTTTAGAAAACCAAAATTGTACAAAAACATATAGTGTGATAAATATCATTTTTGTATTTTATCTCAAATATATTAATTTACAAAAAACAAAAAAACGTCCAAAAAATAAAAAAGTCTAAAAAGTTCAAATTCAAAAAATTAAAATTAATGATTAAAATAATTTGAAAACTCTTATAAAAATGAATGCATGTAAGATAATATACAAAATTATATTTATCACACTATATTTTTCTTATGATTAATGTATTTAAGATAAAAATACACAAATGATCTTAAATACTTTAATTTTTATAAAAAAAATATTTTTAAAAATATTTTAATCATTAGTTTTTTTCTCATCTTTTTAGTCATTAGTTTTTTCGCATTTTTTAGATTTCTTAGATTTTTATGATTTTTTAATTAATTTTAGCGAAAAAGATTTTATTTGTAATTTAATTTTTAATTTTAATATTTTCAGAATTTCTATTGATTTTTGAATTTTGTAAAATTTTAAGGTTTTTAAAGATTTTTTGGATACTCAATAAAAGAAAATATGTTAGAGATTTCATCAGAAGTGCTGTTAGCTCAGTGGCAAAAGACTATGTTGTTTGGCTTTGAGTTCTTGAGTTCGGGTCCTAAGATAGACATATTTTTCGTTTTAAAAGCACACAAAACGACGTCGTTTCACTTAACGTTGATATTTAACGTTAAAATAACGGCATCTACACGGTAAGATTACGGTGTGCTAAAATGGCGAGTCAATGATAAGTTCACAAATAAAATTAAAAAGTCAAAGAAAGTACAATATTTTTTTGGTCAGCTTCGAGTTCAGGTTTTATTTGGCAATTCGTGCAAAGTTTGTATTTTTTTTGGTCGAATTCTCAATTATATTTAGTATATCATCTTTTTTCATTAAACAACAGGAAAAAAAGAAGAAAAATTTGGTAATTAATTAATGTGTTTGAAGCAAGAGAAAACTAGGAAATTTGTTGAAATCTAAACATTTTAATATGATTTTTACAGCATAAGCAATATGATAAACTCATAATCTTCAAACCTTTTGACACTTTCAAACTTAAAATGTTGAATGCATGTGATTTTTTTCTCCCAGTTGTATGTGATAATAGTTTGGGAGTCATAAGGGGATATTCGTGAATCTTTCAGTCCATGTTAGTTGTTTCAAGTTGCAAAATTATGGTCATTATAAATGTGCCACCACACATGAGAGCCGGAAATTTTAACGTTTTGGTAACCCGCTAATGCAGTAACGCCTAGCGAATATTTATATACATGGACCCATTATTCCTTGTCTCATGACTCTCATCAAATCTTAGTTGCATACAAATCATATGCTTGAGTCACATACATATATATATATATAGTTAGATTAAGTTCATAGATTTTGCGGCGTTAAAACATATTTAAAACTACACTAATTAGTCACTGTACAAAGACCGACCAATTATAGTTATGTGAAAATTGGTTTCAAATTTTTATTTCTAAAATTTATCTAGAGATCATATACATTTATATTATTCCTATATGTGTATACAACAAATATCGGTCGACTAAATTAGGTATTCGTCGTTCCCCAATCATCAACTGACTAAGGAGGTCATATGGAACCATTGTACGTATATAGCATATGCTTATAATCCAATAAATGAGGTATACAGTGCACTTCATTGATCAGGAGATCTGATACGCAGCCGACCTTTGATTCAATTAAGCTGCTAATTAATTATGTAACTAATTGTTTTTTTTTGAAAAATGTAACTAATTGTTTTCTTGTATAGTAATTGAATAGGACAAACTAACTAAATTACTTTGTTTTATGATGTGAATTTAATTATTATGTTGAATAAATACATCGCAAGAACGCATGTCTTAGAGAGTTTTATAATCTTAGAAAGCAATTTGCAGCCATAACTATCTGTTTGGTCATAAGCCAAGAGCAAGTTTATCCCGGGTATTTAGAGGGTTTTTAGAGGGAGGGGGACCACAAAAGTGGGGGAACCAAGAAAAAGGGTCGCCAAATTAGAGACGGCTGGCCATGGTTTTCAACTGTTTGTGGGTTCCACTAACATGTGGCGGCCCGCAATTAGTTCTTTTTAAAAAAAATCGGATAAAATTAAAAAAAAAAATTAAAAATCCTATTTTGGGGTTTTGATAAAGATGGTCTAAGGGCTTTGGTAGTTATTTCAAGTAAGGTCAGTTGGTCAAACTCTCGAATGCTTCCAAAAGTCCATGTTACATATGCTATAGCGCATATTAAGGAGTATACATACATTTGAAGTATATTAATACAATGAAAACTTCTCGACTGCTTCTATAAGTCCATGCTATAAATGCATATATATACATGCTCCTTTTCTTACGTGGTAGATCACATAAAGTTGGTCATAATAATGGCCTTGTGAGCCAATCATAAAGTTTGTTAGTTACTATTTGGATTAAGTAATCTTGATTTTTGGACCGACTGTATCCTACCTTTCAAAGGATTTCAGTAAATTTTTAGCCACTATTCATCTATGATCTTAGGAAAGTGAGACTTGGTTTAGCATGTGTTGCTTGCATGTGGCCACATGAATTGAACTATATTGCATATTGTAGATATGTAAATTGAACTACGTGCATAAATTATTTATGGTTATACTTACAAATGTATATGATTTTTCAAAAGTACAGCCATTAAAAACAATACATTTTGGTGCTTGAGGTGGTAAACTAATCTCTTATTTTTACGACGCACAATCTTTAAATCCAAGAATACTTTTCAATTGAAAACCTCATTTCCACTTTAGATATATATATATTTTTTGTTAAAGTTCCCTTTTGATACTTCTGTTAGATATACGATACTATTTATACAGAAAAATCATGAATCCAATACTTTATTCTCTCATATTACAATTAGGAGTTTAGAACATAAATCTGGTGCTGCGAAACAATGGGCACAACTGATCTGCATTTCCCGTTACTTAAGAACAAATTATTAAAATTAATTAATTAATGGTGTATTTAGTGGAATATGATGTATTAACAACTGTTTTTCAATTTTCAAACGCAAAAGATAATGATCAAACCAACCAACTTAACATAATCACTTACGTAGCTTGGTTGAATTGAATCTCCTTGATAGTATTGTAGTTTTTTTTTTTTGGTCACAACGATAGTATTGTAGTTTATGTATGAATTTAACGATAATACTTTACCGACCACGAAGATTTATGTATGAATATTAAGTCTCAACTGGTTCTACTTGCATGGCAGAGTACCATTTACTATCTATGGGCAGAGAGAAACAACAGGCTCCACAACATGTTATATCGATCAGGAGATTCACTCTTCCTCCAGGTCGACTCTACTATATCCGAAACAGAATACCAAGCAGGAGGTTTGATAATCCAAGAAACTCTTCTCGTATGATTCAGCTGTGGTTTTCTACAGAATCATGATCCGTACTACAGCCACTACTCTCCCTTAGTTAGCTGGCGTACTGTAATTCAGCAATACTATGAGGTTCCTCATCTGTGTGTTTCTAATTTGGCTGATTACTAAAATCAAAAACACTGCCCAGTGGCTTGTAGTTTTTTCTCATTTTTAATCTAATGCATAGAAAGCTTTTTAAAAAAAAAAATAAAGTGTATGGATAATAAAACCTGTTGACACAAAACTATACATAACAATCAAGCAAGCAATCTTGATGACCGTTTTTTTTATCATCAACCTTAAACAGATTCATACTTGACTCTGCAAATTAAATTGGTAACTCTGCATCCATGTGAACAACAAAAAACGATTGCTTTCTGGCAATGCATCAGTTTCCTGTTATATTTACGACGAATTATTTTCAATTGGTATGATAATGACCGGCGTTCGTAAATTATTTAGAAGATATCAAGATGCTAAGAGAAAGTTTCAATCACTAATCATTCATATATCCCGAACGCAAAATTTAAGGGTAGATAATCTTGATGACCTCTTAATTAGGCTCTTAAAGCATAACAAAACATTTTCTGCTCATGGTGTATAAATAATTTACGTAAGATCGTCCCTTTTGTCCAACGCAAAAATTTCTACAAAATATATATATTTATTTCTAAAAATTATGGAAGTTTCAAGTCTAACAGTGAGGAAGGCGCCACGTGCGGTGCGATTTAAATGTTTTGATGTTAAGGGAACAACATGTTTTAACCAAAAAGCCAGTATGCACTTCAACTTTAGCCGTTTCGAAAAGAAATACAATTCAAACTGCTTTTTTGAATATTCAAATGAAATCTAAAAACACAACTCTATGTTCAGTGGCAGAAGTAAGAATTCTTTTCACGGGAGGTAAATAATAATACTTATTTAATAGCATTAAAATAGATATAATAGTTTAGATATTAACTTTAAACAAAAAGGTCAATTATACATGAACTAACCAATTTTCATTTTACCTTAACAAACTTTACTATAAACAACAACAAAAAGTAAAAATCAAGGGGTCAGCTGACCCCCTCCCCTTCACAAGTAGTTCTACCACTGACTATATACATATATAGTGTTATTGGGTTACTTGACCCCTATGATTGGTTAATCTCTAAAAATATTCACATGTTTATATAAACACGCATACCTTATTTTTCATGTTTATTATATTTTTCTTTTAAGTTATATACAAATTTATTTCATAATTGGATTTTTGTTATGTTCTTTTCGATATAACTGGACCGAAACACCAACGATGTCTCCTAGTCATTATTTGAGAAATGATTTGTCATGTGTTATTATCATATTAATTTTGAAAGAAAAATGATAATCTTGCTTAGTATAAAATATGACACGGCTCTCCCCTTATTATGACATGTACAATTTTATTTATGAAGTTTGCATTTTTGGTAACTTTCTTAAAATATAAAAATAACTTATGTGTATTATAATTAGTAATTTTTTAATTAATAACATAACTATAAATATAAAAAAGTTTCACATCAGTTTTAGAATTTAAAATTGAAAATTGTAGATACTTATACTTCTATCATAAATAATTAAATTTTGAATTGTTCTTTAACTCGATGTTAAAACAACTAATCGTTAAGTTAATAATTTTTTGTATAGTCGCCATAAAATATGTGCATTCAGTGAATGCTAGTTGACTCACTGAATTAATTAGTAAATTAATTTATTATTACTTGAATTTATTTTAACTAAAATCAATTAATAAGTAAATTAAATTTATAATAAAGTTTAACTAAATCTGAAAATAGAAATTAAAATTTTTTAAACCAAATGAGAAAAACAAATTACAAATAATTATTTTATTTTTCATACTGATAAAACTAAAATCTAGAAATATTACTAAAATATATATTAAATTTAAAATTTAATAAATAACTTTAACTTTTTTTAAAGCTATTATCATTATGCGCATGGCGGAGGAAACTTCCTAATTTATATTATCTCTCACACAATTTTTGACAGCCAGTTTCTTGAAAGATTACAATCATTTAAAATATAAAACTAACATTTATTTTTTGGGGAAAAAATAACATTTATAAGTTCTCTCTCATGATAAAAAAAATTGTTTGTTTCTATTACATGAAATATTGACAACTACACAGCTTTAAGACACATGTAAAAATGACTAATAAAGAGGCGAGAGCACCTCCAACCATAGTTTTTGGAAGAGTTCTAAACATTTTAAGAAAAAAAATAAAATTAGGAGAGAGAATGAAGAAAAAAAATTATATCAAGATTTTTTAGAATCTCTACTATATCTCTACGTAACATTTGTAACCTATATATTGGTTGGATTTTTATTTTACAAGTAACTTTTAATTGTCTAATTATAATTTACTAAAATATTGATACTTTTTTTTTTGTTTTAAAAACTCTTTGGAGTTCTTATCGTTGGAGGTGCTCAGAGCATCCGCAATGGTGGATTCACCATGGGAGTCCTTAGGAATTTTAAACTAATTTTTTAAGTTAATTTTGTTTTGTTTGAATAGTGAAGGACTCGAATCAAAAATATATGTCCAATGGTGTATTCTAATTTGAAGTCCTTAATATATAAAGAAAGTCTTAGCATATATGTTCTGTTAGAGCATAGCAGATAAAAGAAGCATGCTTCATGAGTTATATATTAACCTGAAACTGAGCCATTTTACCTTCGAAATACTGCTGAGATTTGACAACAGGAACGCTGCAGTGCTCAACGCAGTTGGCTATCTCCTCTTGCTTCCTGCTTCTGTCAAAGCAATCGTACGCACACTTGAAGTAAGCTTGCTGCAAATTTAAAGCATTTATTCACATAAACACCATCAACTTAACCGAAACTGAATGTAACTAGTTCGTGTATGTAGCAAATACAATAAAGAGGAGAACAATACAGTTTGAGTTTAAGCAAGTATTAGCAGTGATTTATATGTGAAACCATGAGACTTACAAAGGGGCAATGATGATCCATAAGTATTAGCAAGTATTAGCAGTGAACTTCTCCAGACAGAACCAAATATCTAAAACACTAAGCCAATCTTGTACAGAGATAAAAATGCAGGGCGCTTTGTGCTTCAAACCAACCATTCTTCCGCTTTCTTCACCAAAGCTCACCCTTCTTCCTCAACCCATCTCCACCACTAAAGCTTCAAGACTCTCTTCTCTCAGACTCAGACCAATCTCATCATCTCCTTCAACCTCTGACCCACTCACAGTAGACTACAACGAATCTCACCTTTCGTAAGTCCTTCACTTCCGTTCTTCCTCAAACTTGTCTAACAGCATCTGGATTCTTGTAGCGGCTAAAATGCTTCACATACTGCAACGAGAAAACATATATAAGTTCTGTTCTTCATCAATTCGAAATAAAAGAAAAAATCCCTAATTTCGCTAAGGACGTGGAGAAGGGAATAGAGAAGTACCGTCTCCAATCTTAAGCTCAGCGGCGTTCTCTTCTTCTTCTCCAGACATGGCGAGGCAAATCGAACCCTTTTAGATCATGAAGCAATCAGAACAAAACCCAGAATTTTTTGATCGGAAAAAGCAAGGGAGAAGAGAACACAGCGGCGAAACACAACCCACACCGGGACCAATCACGCCTTGCCATGTTCTTAAGGATTTGATCCGTAAACCACTTATCTAAGGATCAATCCTTCGCAGAGGCAAATTGTATATTATTATTTTAATGTCATTTGTCTAATTTTTTGTGCTAAGGACCCTTTATGAACCTCCATTGCGGGTGGTCTCACCTTCTTACTTTCTTCCTTAAATAAATAGAGAACCTCCTGCCTTTGTTTTCGCAGTATACTCACATCTCTCTCGCTCAGCAATATAAACATCACACACAAAAACTTGGTCTTGAAGAAACCAATACAAAACCTATAAAAAACGCAGCGTTTTATCAAAACAGGACAGGATCAATCGACAAATGGCTTCTACTTCTTCGAGACCCAATCTTAAATCTCTATCATTCTCCTCTTCGTCAACACTCAGAAACGAGAAATCAACCCCTTGCTCTGTTTCTTACCCCGTCAACAAAACATCTCCCATCTCGTCGTCTCTCCAACCTCCGGCCACATATAATAAACCAACGTCTTGGAAGAAACTATGCAACGACGTCGCTTCCTTGATCCCCAAGACGACGAACCAAGCACAGAGAACCGCCGCTACGATCTTAGACGCGGTGGAGAACGCCATTGTCTCCCACGAGCACCGCCATCATCCTCTCCCTAAAACGGCCGACCCCGCCGTACAAATAGCCGGAAACTTCTTCCCGGTCCCGGAGCAACCGGTCCAACATAACCTCCCGGTGACCGGAACGTTGCCGGAGTGTATCCAAGGAGTTTACGTCAGAAACGGAGCGAACCCGCTTCACAGACCAATCTCCGGCCATCATTTATTCGATGGAGACGGTATGGTACACGCCGTCCGGTTCAATAACGGTTCGGTTAGCTATTCATGCCGGTTTACCGAAACAAACCGTTTTGTTCAAGAGCGAGAGTACGGTCGCTCTGTTTTCCCCAAAGCAATTGGTGAGCTTCACGGACACTTAGGCATCGCCAAGCTCATGCTCTTCAACGCACGAGGGCTATTCGGGTTAGTGGATCCGACCCGGGGACTCGGTGTGGCTAATACCGGTTTAATCTATTTCAACGGTCATCTCTTAGCCATGTCCGAAGACGATTTACCATACCACGTAATAGTCACCCAAACCGGGGATTTAAAAACCTGGGGTCGGTACGATTTCAACGGTCAGCTAAAAACCAAAATGATTGCCCACCCGAAACTCGACCCGGAAACCCGAGAACTATTCGCTCTCAGCTACGACGTCGTTTCAAAGCCTTACTTAAAATACTTTCGGTTCACATCCAACGGTGAGAAATCTCCGGACGTCGAGATTCCACTCGATGGACCGACGATGATCCACGACTTCGCGATCACTGAGAACTACGTAGTGATACCAGACCAACAAGTGGTGTTCAGATTGACCGAGATGGTCAGAGGCGGTTCTCCCGTGGTTTACGACAAGAAGAAGAGATCAAGATTCGGTGTTTTGAACAAATACGCTAGAGATGCTGCGTCGATACGATGGATCGACGTTGTAGACTGCTTCTGTTTCCATCTATGGAACGCTTGGGAGGAGCCAGACACAGACGAGGTTGTCGTGATCGGATCGTGCATGACGCCGCCTGACTCGGTTTTCAACGAACACGACGAGACACTTGAGAGTGTTTTGTCGGAGATTAGACTAAACCTGAAAACAGGGGAATCTACACGTCGACCGGTTATTATCTCCCAACAGTTAAATCTCGAAGCCGGTATGGTAAACCGGAATCTTTTAGGTAGAAAAACCCGGTTTGCTTACCTTGCTATAACCGAACCGTGGCCTAAAGTGTCCGGTTTTGCGAAAGTGGACTTATCTGACGGAGATGTTCAAAAGTATATATACGGAGATGGGAAATACGGAGGAGAGCCTCTGTTTCTGCCAGAGGTTTCTTGTTTTAGAGAAGACGGTGGTTACATTATGGTGTTCGTTCACGACGAGGAGAAAGTGAAATCGGAACTACAAATCATCAACACCGTGAATTTGAAGCTTGAAGCTACGGTTACGCTTCCGTCGAGAGTGCCTTACGGTTTCCACGGGACGTTCATGAGTAATGATGATCTAATGAACCAAGCTTTGTGTTAATTATATAATGTTATATTTTTTTAGTCTATTTAGGGTTTTACAAATGTTGCAGTCTATATATGAGTGTTGATAGGGAGAGAAATGTTGCATGAGGGATTGTCATGCATTAACGGGATCATGTCTCTTATTTACAAGCTGAAAAAAAAAGAGAAAGAGTTTTGAATACATACGTTATGTATAAAAGACGCCGGATTACTTCTGAAAAGTTTAATTATGTAATTAATATAATGTTGAGCATAATTTTTTTTTTTTTGAACTTTAGTTGAGCATAAGTTGAGTGAATGATTATGGGGAACACCCCACTATTTTTGTGCGGACTGACGAATATGCAATTTATACAATTTAGTGTAAATATATGACTTTTAATTATAAACTAAATAATATGTGATAAAATGGCGTGTTATTTTGGCAAAATAGCAATCTTGTATTACGAAATATGCATGGCATGGCATGGGTTTTCTAATTAAATAACATGACATATAATGGTTCTCTCCACTAGAAACCAAAGGTTATTATTTATATAAAACTATACAAAGGTTATTTTCCTAATTAATAAGAAACGTCAGATTGTATGTATAGTGTATAGCCCCATTAAGAAAAAATAAGAATAGCCAGTATTATTAAGGAAGATCATTCATACAATTAGTTCAAATTGAGGTTTGATTGGTAGAGGCTATAACTTTAGATTTTTTTTTTGTTTTAAAATATATGTTATAAGTTTTTTTGATGTAATTGTTGATTTTATTGATGTAAAATTATATCAGTAGCTTTTAAAACAATAAATATAGAATTCTAGAAAAACTGATTTCCAAAGCTAATATATTTCATATATTGTTTTTGAGCTGTAGATTTAAATTATTTGATTAAACATGATTGATGAATTAATACAGTTATGAAAAGAAATAAGGTTGTAGAAATCATTTAGAGAGTCCTTACTAATCACCTCGTGAATATTCAAAAAATTACAGCAAACTTGATTATCTAGCTGAGGACATTTATTTGATATTTTTCTCTGTATAATAGGAAAATATATTTGATATCTCTCTCTATAAAATTATATGTGAGGGAGCTAAGATTGAAAGTCTATATTCACAAATATCTCTGCGAGCTGTGAGCTGCGAAGAGATCAAGAGAAGGTTCTTAGACCATATGCAACGGGGGTCCGTCACGGGTCCGTAGCCCAAGTCCTTAGAATTATATGAATAAAAATATTGTGAAATGGGCTTAGTTTTAGACGGATCTGTACGGATCAATCCGTAAATAAGGGTTCGAAGGATTGAGTCCTTCGTGTACGTGGCGTGAAATGGTTGGTTCGGTGAGGTATTGTGTTCGGTTTTGTTGGGAAAAAAAATCATTCGCGATTGAAGACGAGGAAAAAAAATTTAGAGCTCGAGCGAAGAGGCGATTTTTTTCGGTCGTCGATCGTCGTCTCCCGTGATCTTGAAAGGTAAATACCCTTCCTCCGTCGTCGATCGTCGTCTTCCGTAGCTTCCTTGTTGTTCTCGTGTCCCTCTTTGCTTCGTATTTCCGTCGAATCGAATTGGGGATTTCTTCGATTTAGGGTTTCAAAAAGTTTCAATTTTTCAATTTGTTTTCAATTCGTTTATGTTCAATTGGGGATAATTTGGTTTCTAGTTTGGGTTTCAATTTGTTTTGGGTTTGATTCCATTTAGTTAGCTGGAAAACTCATAACTTATTTTCGGTTTCAATTCATTTTCCTTTTTGGATTCTATCGATGTAGTTAGGGTTTCAATTCGTTTTCGGTTTCAAACGATCTTGTAGTTTGTTCTTACTGTTTCGAAACACGAATTGTTTTCATTGAAGATTTTGTCATCGTTTTGTTTTCCTTGTATTGTTTAGCTTCCATGTATTGATAGGTTAGCTTCCATGTATTGATAGGTTAGTCTCTGTTGTTGCGTTTTGTTCTTATTCGCTAACATAGCTTTTGTTAACATAATTTCTGCAGGCCAACGAACCATGGGACAAGACTACAGCTACACTCAGCCTACTTCTTCGTCAGAGGAGATAGACATCACCTCTTTACTTGTAGCAGAAGCCCAACTCTACGCCAATGAAGCTCAGAGTAACTTCACAGTTGCACAGGAGGATCAGTACCCAGCTGCACCTGAGGCCGATGAAGGGATCCCGAGGACATGCTATTGCGGTAGTGAGCCTGTAGTTGAAACGTCGTACACTCCAAAAGATCCATACAGGAGGTACTTCTCCTGCAACAACGTTGACGATGGAGACTGCCACATCTGGAAATGGTGGGATGTGGCGATCGAAGAAGAGCTTCGTGAAATGCAGATACAACTTAGGATGCTCAAGGATCAATACTTTGAGAATGACCAGAAGGTGGCTAAGCTAGAGAAGATCGTTGGTGTGTTATGTAAGAAGACATCAGTGGTTAAATATCGGTTTGCAAAGGGAGTTTGTCTACTGGTCTTGGTAATACTGGTCATCGTAATGTGGAGGTAAGTTTCATGACGAATATTTAGATCATTTCTTTGATTAAAAATTCAAATTTTAATCAAAGTCTTATCTCTTGTGTCTTTCAAGGAAGAGCCTCGGAGGATTTAAACATCAGTGTCTGAACTCCAGCTGGCCTTCAAAGGTACTATACTTATAGTTTAGATAAATAAAAATAACCTCTCTCTTCATGCTTTAATGGTACTTCCTAACTCCTTCGATTTGATAGAATCGTACTTGTTAGCTTTAAGTGTAGCTACTATAGAACTTATTCTTCTGATTATAGTGGTGGTAAATGCTTGTTTGCTTTCTATCTTCGTAACAACCCCGAAATAAATGCTAATTAACTTTCTATGGCTTACTTAAAGGTCTGTGTTGCTAATAGAGTAACACAGACCATCATCTAAAATGAATACCAGTACTGGGTACGTTGATATGTTGAATAGTCAGACTTCAGTTGACCTTGAGTCACCCGAACCAGCTTGGTTCGGTAGCCAAGGTCCTGACGAGTATGTTTTCATCCCTGGTGTCTCGTCTTCTGTCCAACCTGGTATCGAGTCTTCTGTCCAGCCTTGTGTCTCAGAGAGGAGGAAATGGTCTCCCAATGAGGATAAAATCCTCATTGGTGCGTGGCTTAACACCAGCAAAGACCCCGTGAGTCACCGTGACCGTAAAGTCAACGCTTCGGAAGAGAATCGTTGACTACTACAACGCAAGCCCACAACTGGCTGGGCCAGTACCTAGACAGCTTCGTCCAGCGAAACAGAGGTGGTCTAGGATCAACGACCAAGTATGTAAGTTCGTTGGATGCTATGACGCGGCGTTGAGGGGGCAGAGAAGTGGTCAGAATGAAGACGATGTAATGAAAGCTGCACTCGACTCATTCTTCACCATTTACGAGCACAAATTCAGCCTCGAACATGCGTGGAGAGAGCTGAGGCATGACCAGAAATGGCAAATGAACTATATGGTTAAAGACGGAGAGAAGGAGAAGCGCAAGCAAGTTGTGGATGAAGATGAAGTGGCCGAACCTGAAATAAGACCAGTTGGTGTGAAAGCTGCTAAAGCTGCTGGTAAGAGAAAGAAGAGTGGCAAGGAAGAAGAGATGTCACAGCTCCAATCCATCATGGAAATGAAAGAAAAACTCTCGAAACAAAAAATTGTAGAACGTTTACTTGCAAAAAAAGATCCACTCTCTGAGGTGGAAGAATCACTGAAACTGAAACTCATGACTGAGATGTTATGAAGATATTAAGGTATAATGTGTGTATGTAGTTGCATTGTATAGTTACATGAACGTCTCGGTTGGATTGAGTAGTTACTTTGACTAGTTACTTTGAGTAGTTACATGTCCTATATATTTTTTACATGTGCGCATACTAACATTTGTCTTTTATCTTGTTTCAGGTTCAGTAGCAGGACATGTAAACCAAGTCACGGGTGCTTTTGGATTTTCTCGTGTGTTGTTGTTTTCTGAGTCACGGGTTTAGGTTCTGTTTCAGTAGTAGCAGTAGTATAAGTACCCCTCTCTGCTTCCGGATTAGATATCTCTTTTCCCCTGTGGTTACACTCTATCAAACTTGTTTCCTCCCTATCAAACTGTTTTGTGTTTGTTTCCTCGGCGTTTAATCTTGTTGCTGTAATCTTGTTGCTACAAACTCGGCCTCTACTTCAAGTTGTTGTAATCAAAGAAGTTTTAGGTAACTTCTCTTTATGTGAATGGTTTTAAAACTTAGGCTTATTGGTTCTATTCTAATAGTAGGTTTTTGTTTCTTTGTCACTCGTTCTATTCTTCCTATCATCATCATAATTTCAAGAAACGTATAGCTCCAATTAAACTTAGGGTTATTGGTTAAGCTTATGCAATTTGGAGAAAGAGTAATAATAGGGAAAGGGAAATGGAGACTCTCTAGAGTCTACTCGATTAATCAAATATAAATTTTAAAATTTTACAACTTTTAACATGTTTTAATATACAACTTTCACTTATAATAGTTTGTTGAAAATAAATACAATTACTTGTTATAATATAAAATGTGGCTACTATAAAAGTTTATTTTAAATTAAATACAATTACTTGTTACATAATAGATTCAAATAGAAAGTAAGATTGAATAACTTCAACTTAATATTTTGTTTTTAAAAGGAGGGATACATAAAATGTCAACATCTTCATCCGATGGGCTCGAAGAAAGATTGGACGAACTTTTCGACGAAATTGTCGAAGATACATACAACGACATAGTGGAGGGCCAAACCAATAAGCAAAATAGACGTGCTTATACTGAACGACATCGTGAAGCAGGACACAACCGTTTATGGAATGACTACTTCAGCGAGGAGTCGACTTTCGGGGCACATTTATTCAGACGGCGTTTCCGCATGAATAAGGATTTATTCATGCGTATTGTTCATCACCTCTCAGAGAACGTTCCATTCTTTCAACAGAGACAAGATGCAACCGGGAGGTTTGGTCTTTCTCCACTACAAAAATGTACGGCAAAGAATTGCCGACTTGCTTATGGTTCTGCGGCTGACACGGTTGACGAGTATCTCCGACTTGGTGCGAGCACAGCACTTTTGTGTTTACATAACTTTACTGATGGAATAATCCACTTATTCGGAGATGAGTATCTACGACGACCCACACCAGAGGATCTTCAACGACTTCTCGATCTTGGAGAGAAACGCGGGTTTCCTGGAATGATCGGGAGCATTGACTGTATGCATTGGGAGTGGAAAAATTGCCCAACCGCTTGGAAAGGACAGTACGCACGTGGATCAGGAAAACCGACAATTGTCTTAGAGGCTGTAGCTTCACAAGATCTTTGGATATGGCACGCTTTTTTTGGTCTTCCAGGTACGTTAAATGATATCAATGTCCTCGATCGGTCTCCTGTGTTTGATGACATTTTAGAAGGTCGAGCTCCCAGGATAAGGTACGTGGTCAACGGACACATGTATAAGTTGGGTTACTACCTCACAGACGGTATATATCCGAAATGGTCAACATTTATCCAATCTATCACACTCCCTCAATGTCCTAAACAAGAGTTATTTGCTAAACTTCAAGAATCAGCCCGAAAAGATGTGGAGCGGGCTTTTGGAGTATTGCAAGCTCGATTTGCGATTGTGAAAAACCCGGTAAAGACATTGGACAAAGAAAAGATAGGGAAGATTATGAGAGCCTGTATCATACTACACAATATGATAGTCGAAAATGAACGAGATGGATACAGGAGGTACGATATTTTAGAATTTGAAGAAGGAGACGTCACCAGAAGTTCACAGGTGGAAACCGAGAGGCGTACAAATCTGAATAATTTGTTTCCCAATCGGAATGATCTTCGTGATAGACAAATGCATCAACGATTGAAGAATGATTTAATCGAAAATATTTGGAACAAATTTGGTGATGAAGATTAATAACTAGTGTATCTTTATAGTTTATTCATTGTAACTTTATTTTTAATCATGCAATTAATAATATTTAAATTTCAATTTAAAAAAAAAATATTAAAAATATTATTTTTTTATTCCCAAGGACTCCACCTTCGGAAACACCATTGGACAAGCAATTTTGATTCGAATCCTTAACTATTCAAACAAAAACCAAAAAAAAATATATATATTAAAAAAATGGTAAGGATTCATTGCTTGGTCTCACCATTGCACATGCCCTTAGAAGAAAATTTTCCTTCGTGGAAAGTTGAAACCCAAAATATCTTCTTGTCATGTGATATCTGTTTGGAAATGGGTCCTACTCTTATTTCCCTGCTCCTTTTTGTTGTCTTCTTCCAATTATGAACTAGTTTTCTTTTGTTGTTTACGCAATTATCATCTGGTTACAAACTTAGAATTTAAATAATATCTTCTTTCCAATTAGTGGACTAGTAAAAGAATGCAACTGCTATTTGATATCATGAAAATGTTGAAGCATTTTAGATCCGCAATTACATCTTGCTGTTGGTTTTCAGAAGCAAGATATCGCAAACGATGTTCCTGAATCGGCCAAACAACATTTATTTATTTATTTATTCTTAATGCAAAAATATAATTTCAAAACACTTTTTACTTTTTGTAAATGAAAATGTATCATTTATGGATATACGTCCAGGTTGTTGCAGTTTCAAAGTGTAGCATACTCTGATTACTGGACACATCTCAGAGTTTTGACTTGTATTGGAGGAATACTTTATCATATCTTCTTATTGGTTCTGAAGCAATCAGTTTTGATTACGATCTTTTATCCTGATCTTATTGGTTCTGAAGAATGTATATGTAAGCTTATACATAAGCACTCGCATTTCACATTAGCGATTGATTCTTCTCTCTAAACATGTATTTCATAGCCCCTCTTACATTGGACACACTTAAATTTATTTATTTATATTCAATATATAGATTTGCTTGGTTTCAGATTCTGCTATGGCTTTATAACCTGTAAACTTAATTTTTTTTGAATGTATAATTATTCAGACTGATGACAAGAAAAAAATATTCATACTGGAATCATGACTGAAACTAATAATTCGAGCAAAATTCACATGAAGATCATATTTTACTTATTTGTTATATGACATATATAGTTATTTCATTGTTTATAAAAATGTATATATATATATATAGTTACTTACTTGAATAGTATAATTGCCGAATATATGCTGAAGTTGTCTCGGAATTTGATGCCTTAAATTATTTTTTGAACAAATATTATATAAAATATCATTTAACGAGTTTGTAGATAGAAACTAAATACCATGGTGTCTCATCAAGGATTTCCCATAAAAATTAGAAAGATACAGAAAAAATTAGCATGGCTCAAATAATATGCACAAATCAAGAAATGATCTAGATTTTTCCTTTAAAAAAAAAAAAAAAAAAAAAAAAACTAAATACTCTAATAACATTTTATGTTTTATCTCGTACTAACTAGAGTATAGAAGGGAATCAAAAATGGAGAATCGCTGGCTCTCTGGTTCACGTCCTTCCGCCTTGCTCCCTGCGCCTCTCACCACCGGTGACAAGCCTCCCTTCCGCCCACCTGACCCTCCTGACCCCCTTGCCTCCCCCCTGTCTTTGTCTCTCTACCCGCTTCTTTCTTCTTCCTCTTCTAAAACTTCTCCCCCCACCTGCAAAAAACCTCAAACTGCTCCAAGATCTCCTTCTCATAGCAATTTTGGAGACAATTCCTCAACTCAACCTAATGTGTCTCCCTCGTTAGGCTCTACAACTGAAATCAGAGCTCAAAAAACTGCAATCCTGAAAACCCCCAAATCTTCATCCACTATTCATGAACAGTACAAAGTTCTACCTCCTAAACCTACTTCACCAATCCAAACTAACAAAGCCTCAGGTTCCCCTCCGCCCCCTCCCCCTCCCCAAGCCCAGCCTCAATCACACCTAAATGGGACAACTACGTCTGACTTATCTCCCCTCCCTGACGTTGAGATGATGGATCCCGAAGTTACTCCTTCTCTGCCAACTCTTGTGGCTCCCTCTGTTCTTAACTCCTCTCAAGCTCCTCTGTCCCATCAAGAGGGTGAGAGAAGCACTCCACAAGTCCGAGAGGTAAAAATCTCAAATCTTGCAGAAAAAATTAGAAGAAGTGAAGATAAAACTCTCCGACGCCTGGCTCCTGTCACTCTAGCAGAAAATGGACGTCCTAGAGTCCTAATCCCTGATGCTGTCTTTCAAAAGGGTGTAGAGATTCATAAGGATTTCATAGCTTGCTATTTTAACGGAAGACCTCCTCCATTTAAGCATATTCAAAATGTCTTAGATCATTTGTGGGGTAGAGGGAAAAGAGTGGAGATACATAATAATCCGCTTACCCGTTCAATGCTTGTTCGTATACCCAGTGACTATTTGGGACAGAAGATCTTGGAGAAAGGAGTTTGGTATGTGGGAGACTCCATGTTCCATACTGTGCAATGGACATCAGCCCACTCTACTGCTTCTCCCACACTGGATGCTATACCCATCTGGGCTCACTTGCATGGAGTTCCACTGGATCTCAGGCACCAGGATGGTCTCAGCTTAGTTGCAGGGCTAGTAGGGGAACCGAAGGAGACTGATGAATTTACAAAAAATCTTGTCAGTCTGACAATATCTCATGTAAAAGTGGCTATGGATCTCACGAAGCCTGCTCCTGATGTTGTAGAATTCACTAGAGAGAGTGGAGAGGTGGTTGAGGTTACCGTCACTTATCCGTGGCTTCCTTCGACATGTGCTCACTGCAAGGAGCTTGGACACATCTCCAAGAATTGTCTTCAGCTTCCCCCACCTGCAAAACAAACTGCACCAGCAAAGGAAAATCAGAAAATGCCTCCTAAAGACAAGCAGAAAAAAGTTATTATTTCTGAGGTTACTGGTCAAAGCTCTTCTACACTTGGATCTCCAGTATCAGCATTGAAAGAAAAGTCTGACTCGCTGGCTCTTGAAACTTCTTTGACTCCTGATACCCCTCAGGACACTGTTGTCTCCATTCCACCAGAAACTCTTAATCATGATCCCCCTTGTGTTTCTTTGTCTTCTCCCTCTTCTCCCATCAAAAAATTATCTTTTCCTCCTCCAAAATCCCAGCCTTTTTATTCAAAAATTCCTTATATAGTTGGACTTCCTACCATTCGGCCTCCAACTTCGTCTCAGCTTTCATTCCCTAAACCTTCCCTAAAAAGATCTCGATCTGACCCTAGCTTAAACACTTCGCCTCCTTCCTCTTCGGCCCTCTCTCCAAAAATTTCAGATGTTGGTGTCCCTTTTTCTTCCTCTTCGACCAGCATCAGTTTTTCAAACTCTTTCTCTGCGTTGTTGTCTGAGGACTCTCTTCCTATGGGGGAGTCTTCCTTTTCTTCCTAATGTGTAGTAAACTATTTTTTTGGAATATCCGTGGCCTTAATGAAACGGATAAGCATCGACCTTTTTCTCATTGGCTTTCTTGTCATAAGCCAGTTTTTGGTGCTATACTGGAATCTCATATTAAAGAGCCTAACCTTAGTCCTATTTTATCCTCAGTTTGTGGTGGATGGAATTTCATTAGTAACCATGCAGAAGATGATGATGGTCGTATAATCATTATCTGGAAGGACATAGTGTCTGTCAGGAGAATTCATCAGACCAGTCAGTCTCTTACTTGTGAAGTCAATCTTCCTGACGCTCCGCAGTTTGTTTTCACAGCAGTTTATGCTTCCAACACTCGTGAAGAAAGAAACGATCTCTGGGTGGATCTCTTGAACCTCCATCAATCTATATCAACTCTCTCATCTCCTTGGATCATAGGTGGTGATTTCAATCAGATAGTGCATCATGGCGAGCATTCTTCCCTCTGTGTGAATTCCCTTGATGCCTCTATGATTGAGTTCAAAGATTGTCTCATTCAAATGGAAGTATTTGATGCTCGATATCAAGGACCTCGATTTACCTGGAGTAACAAGCAACCAGAATCCCCTCTTGCTAAGAAACTTGACCGTTTACTGATCAACAATTCCATTCTGGATATTTTCCCAAACTGCACAGCCTCTTTCCTCCCGCCTCACATCTCAGACCATAGCCCTTGCCTTTTAGACCTTGACCATACCCTTCCCTCAGCTGGTTCCAAACCGTTCAAATTCTTAAACTACCTAACAAAACACCCTGACTTTTCACCAGTGGTGTCTGAGGCTTGGAATCAAGCCGGAAGTGCTGCCTTGACGCTGTCGACTCTCTATTGGAAACAAAAGTGTATCAAAAAAGATTTACTCACCCTAAATAGAGAGAATTATTCACAAATACAGAGGAGAGTAACTGAGGCTAATGGTTTTTATCTAAATGCGCAGGTCCAATCACTTCAGAATCCCACAACTGCAAATTTCCAGACTGAGCGTGCTCTCTTTGAAAAATGGTCTTTCCTAAGGATCATTGAGGAGGCTTATTTCAGACAAAAATCAAGGGTAAACTGGCTAAAAGAGGGGGATCAAAACACTACATACTTCTTCAGGATGTTCCGAACAAGAGTCAGTCTTAACTCCATCAGATCCTTCATGTTGGTTGATGGAACGCTGGTAACAGACGCGATGGCCATGAGCTTCATTGCTGTAAATCACTTCAAGAGTATCATGGGTCCTGATCACCATCATCGTCCTCTCTACTACTCGTCTGCTAGTTGGTTCATTACCCTCTCAAACTTCACTCTGCAGCCACAAACAAAACTTGACATGTGCATTCTACCTTCGGAGTCTGAGATCACGAAACTGATGTTCAAACTTAATCCAAATAAGGCTCCGGGTCCCGATGGTCTCACCTCAGGCTTTTACAAAGCGGCTTGGTCAGTGGTTGGCCAGGAAGTCATCTCAGCAGTCCTTGATTTCTTCAACACAGGGTTCTTACCAGCCTCCACAAATGCTACAATTTTATCTCTGGTGCCAAAACGTCAAGGAGCCTCAGCCATTTCAGACTACCGTCCTGTAGCTTGCCTTAACACTATTTACATGGTCATTTCTAGATTGCTTGTGAAGCGATTAAAGCCAATTCTGCCTGAGCTCATACTTCCGAATCAGACTGCTTTTGTAAAGGATAGGCTACTCTTGGAGAATACTGTCCTTGCAGCTGAACTGGTTAATGGGTATCACAAGGTTCAGGGTCCTAAGAGGATCACCATCAAAGTTGATATTGTGAAAGCCTTTGACACTCTCTCTTGGGATTTTCTGTTTAATAGTTTGAAGAATCTTCAAGTGCCGGTGAAGTACCTAAACTGGTTGAGAGCTTGTGTGTGTATGCCTAACTACACTATCGGGTATAATGGCTCTGTTCACGGATACTTTAAGGGAAATAGGGGGTTAAGGCAAGGGGACCCTTTGTCGCCTTATCTGTTCGTCATTGCAATGAATACCCTATCTCTCATGCTGAATAATGCGGCCACAGACTTCAAGTTCGACTATCACCACAAGTGTCGAAGCGCGAAACTCACCCATCTGAGTTTTGCCGATGATCTTCTAATATTTATGGATGGTTCTTTGTCGTCTCTTCAGGCAGTACTAGCGATCTTAAAGGAATTTGAGAACAGGTCAGGCCTTGCTGTGAGCATGCAGAAATCCTCCTTCTTCGCCTCTGGTTTGTCTCAGGAGGAAATAGACACGATCCAAGCATCGACAGGAATGCCTCATGGTTCTTTGCCTGTACGTCATCTTGGAGTCCCACTTTGTACTTCTAAGCCATCCCTGCTACACTGTGAAGGTCTAATACAGCAAGTCAAAGGAAGGTTATCCTCATGGACTGCCAAAGCTCTTTCATTCTCGGGGAGACTTCTTCTCATCAAGACTGTAATTGGGGGAATCAATACCTTCTGGTGCTCTTCTTTTGTTCTCCCAAAGGCTTGTATCAAGAGAATCAATGCTTTATGCGGCTTATTTCTATGGAAAGGGGACCTCAACAGTCATCATACAGCGCGGGTTTCATGGGATACAGTCACTAAGGAGAAATCTCAGGGAGGCCTGGGCATCAAAGATTTATTCACATGGAACAGAGCTTGCACACTTAAACTAATCTGGTTACTCTTCTTTCAAGGAGGCTCAGTTTGGGTTGCATGGTTTAAATCAGAGATCCTAGCAGATAATCTAAGCAATTTTTGGACAGCAAAGCCTAATAGAAGTCATTCCTGGCTAACTAAAAAACTGCTCAAGATCAGAGGTCAGATTTTTACCTGGATAAAATTGAGAATTGGTAATGGAGAAAGCTGTAGGTTCTGGACAGATAACTGGTACCCTAGAGGTGTTATAGAAGAGTTAGCAACTGGTGGAAGGCAGACTCGGTTAGGTATAAGGCGAGATGCTACAATTGCTCAACTTCATAGGGATGGAAGATGGCTCTTGCCTTCTCCTCGCTCTGAAGAACAGGTAAACATAGTGGCTTTCCTCACTAACATTGATTTCACAAGTGATCCTGACAAGTATGAATGGGAAATAGAAGATAGAGTAAGGAGCACGTACTCTATAGGCATGGTATACAGGAACTTGAGGGAGCGTTATGATACTTTACCTTGGACAAAAACGATATGGATTACAGGAGGCATCCCTAAGCATAGTTTTGTGGCTTGGCTCTTTGCTTTGAACAGAAATCCAACTAGGGATCGACTACATAGCTGGGGACTATTAGTTGACACCAACTGCCTTTTTTGTGCTAATCAATTGGAAAGCAGAGATCATCTTTATTTTGAGTGCACTTACACTTGGGATTTATGGAGTACAATTGCGACTCGCTTCAGATTGGATCCGCTTCGATCATGGACTGGTAGTCTATCACAGATGCACAACCTCACAGGAAATCGTCTCTGGAAAAGGATCATCCTCTTGTATTGGCAGGCAACGATCTACTGGGTCTGGGCAGAGCGAAATTCACGGATCCACAGACAAACTTCTCGAACGACAACTACTCTGCTTCCTCTGATTGATAGACATATAAAGGAGAAGATATTGAGCATTCGTGATTCTAACCCGGCGACTTCGTCTTCTCTCATGCAGATTTGGATTCAAGCCATCGAAGAAGCTGTTCCGTCAACTAACTGATCGAATTCTATGGAGTAATTACAAATTGGGGCTTTTGGTAACATTGATTGGGCTTCTAAATTGTAATTGGGCTGGGTTATGGCAAACTAAACTCTTTAGAGTTGTAAATTTTTTGGTCCTTTAAGTTTAATTTTAATGAAAGAAATTTCAAAAAAAAAAAAAACTAAATACTACGGTGCTTAGAATGTGAGTTTACTGGATATTTCAATACGTAGTATTGTAAAGTCTATAGAGACTTCTAGATACAATTTTAAAATGAAAAAAAAAAAATCTATTGTTTCTATCTACTGCTGATCTCCATGTTTGTGTGTGTGTGTCATGACTGCGTGTTTTTTGTCAACTCATGTGTATGTATCACGTTACGATAATAGTCTGTCGATGTGTCGTGAGATATCGAACGCAACGCAGGAAAGTCCAGGTTGGTTCTTACTTTATTTTCTTCTTGACATAAGCCTACAGCTAAAAATTGTGATAAGACTAATATGCATAGGTGATGACTGATGAGCAGGGCCGGCCTTGAGATTTTGGAGACCTGTTGCAATGTCAATGTAAAAAAAAAAAAATTGGGGGTTTAAAAAATTTTTGGGGGGCTTATGTCTATGTAGTTTTCTTTAAAAATTTCGGGGGTCTGTTGCAAATGTTTCACCACGCATGGTCCAAAACCGGCTCTGCTGATGAGTTACGTACTTCGGTACTTGCATGGCCATTTGCCAGTGTTCGGAAACTCATTTCTCCTTTGAATTGATTAGGCTAGTCTGATTTCTCCTTTACCTAAAATAAATCCAAGATTTTGATATGAATTTAAGCTTTTTCAAACTTTACGATTGGATGCTTACAAGACCGGTTTGGAGCTTTGTGTTCTTATACAAATTAAACAATAAATTATTTAGTAAACCTTATTTAGACATGATTTCTCTTTCATCCTATACAAAATAAAGTACAAAAGCTTAGCATTATTTAAAAAACATGTGAACAAAAAACAACATTAATTTATCAGAAATTTTAGTTAAACTTTTAGATAAATATAATTATATATAACTGATAAAGGCAAAAATAGTGATAGATATATCAAAGTGTATTTGTAGATGATAAAATGGCTTATCAATAATGATAACAAATCCAAAATATTTTATGACTATTATTCTGATATGTATACATATATACATGTATATATACGTAAAAAAAATTATGGTTAGATTTCTTAAGTTTATTATTTACATTTTAAATATGACAAGAAAATCAATAGATCATGAAATTCCCAATAAACAGAAACATATCAAATTATAGGATATAATTTAGACAACTTTTAACACATGTGCTAATATTCTTAAGTTTAATAAACCAGGTGTCACTATCAATAAAAGCTAAATCTTATAAGTAATGATTTTTAGTAACTGACAAATATGTGAAGGAATCAGTCTTTTTAGGGAATTTGGAAGAAAAAACATGTTGGTGACATATAAAAAGACAAAAAGATTCAATTACAAGTTGTAAAATCAATGAGACCTTTAACAAAAATATGAGCAGATCAATCGTGAAAACTCGTCTTTTTAATCTCAGGCTTTATAAGTTCGATGTGCCTGGTGAGTCTGATGTTGGAGTTATATTGAAAACTTTTGGAACTGGTGGTGGACATGAGGTTCAGCAGTTTAAATTATCGTGATACATAGGACAAGGACGAGATTCAAAAGCTGGACTGTCCAAATCATTCGTAAACTTTGTTAAAGATTTCCTTATTGGTCATGTAGATTCCAACGTAACTAATCAGATCTTCGACTACATTCTCTTATTTCTCTTTCAAGGATCTTGAGATCGTACTCCTGCGTGTCCCGTCCTCGTCTTTCACTTTCATTGTGCGTATGCTGATAATGTCCCTGAAGTTGGCATCGTACCATTCACACGCTGTGTTTTGGGCATGTTGAGAACGAAAGAGCCAGTTCTTAGTGTTGAAGATGCAATAACCAGAATTGTACCAATTGCTCCACCAATGACGGAGATTGTAGATTGTTATCAAAGTTCGGAACTGTGCAGTCTCTGTGAGAAAGGGTATCCGAAAGAAGATGAGATTGTTCATAAAACAAGTTGCAATCACATCTTTCATCCTAATTGTATTTCTCGTTACTTGTTGAGCACTCCTCATTGTCCTGTTTGATCTGCTCACTTGCCACCTGTTGACATCCGAACTCTCCTATTCGTCTAAGACTTATTTTGTACTACCTATTCCAATAAATGTTTGACGTGTAAACCTTCTATTGTAATAAGATTTGTCTTCTTTTTTCATTACTACAATTTAAGCTATAAAAACATAAAAATAAGGCTACAATTACACGTCGTGTGAGATTTAACATAAAAACACAAAACGATAATTAGAGAGAGAAAAAGGCATATAGCCATTTAAATTTACAGAACCACACCAAATCAAAAGGTAGAGGACGAAGAATCAATACATGCAATCTTCAATTTTGTTGTACTGTATATATGTTTCTACAGCTTTGGGTCTAAACGTGTTCGAGGATCATGTGACTATTGTTGATGTAGTGAGAGCGACGAAAACTAGTGCATAAAGTAAAATAGACATAAAGTTTGTTAACGGGGTTCGTTTCCTACATCTCCGGGATCTTGTCCAGATTTCATTGACTTAGAACAAGGAGCAATCTACAATTGCTATATGGTACAACACACATACTAGTGTTTACCACTCTTTTCTAAGAAGCAATCTACAAAGATTAGGTATCAGCACTCATGCATACAACACCATCTGGGCGCGCCAGAGCACACTGTGTTCTACAGCTGCAATCTTCACAGATCTCTTCAATGAAACCGCCTTTGCTAAGTTTCCCCTGAGTCTAGGCTTCAAACTTCCACTTCTCGGAAGTACTTCACCAAGTACGTCAGCATCCAACGCACCTCAATGACACCAAGCTTGATCACCCAAGCACACACACAAAGCTCACCACGAACTACACACGATGGATAACTCCACCACACAAAACGTCAACTCCAACGCCATAAAACTAAGTCCACATCAGACTCCATCACGAACTACTTCAAACAGTGCTTCGACACCAAGCAGTAACAAACACCAATATACAATGAAACCCCTCTCTCTCTTCTATATTCTATGAGGTCTGGCTTTCTCATAAGGCACATCTCTCCTTATATAGCAGACCAGAACTTCCTCTTCACGTCTTCAACTTGCTTTCCAAGTCTTCAACTTTCTCTCCAAGTCTTCCAAATACACATAAGGCAACTTTCCATTATCTTTATTGGAAAACTTCACCTTGAAGCAAACTCCTTTTGCTTTATGGAAAACCTCCATATGTCTTCAAGCATATATCCTCTTTCCTTTTCAGAGCTAAGCAAGCCCACGCTCATCACTAAACACGAACTCATCCCAAACCCATCTTCATGAGACACGGCTGTACTACCTCATGTAGTACTTCACGAACTGATACATAACACCTCTCAAATTTGCATCTTCAACTATGTGGTTACGTGTGATCTTCTATAAAGAAGTGCATCCACTTAGTGCCATTAATTTTGAGTTCCAATAATGGATTTCTTGTGTCTCAAGATAAGCAAATGTACGTAGTTCTTGTCTTGCAAGAAAACTTTTGGGACTTACGATTATGCCTGAGTCTCCAAGCGCAAGTGCTTTGAAGACATTGGTTCCACCGTCCACGGCGAAGTCCACCATCAAGTCATATCAATCTTGCTTTACATCGATCAGAATCCGAGGCCAAAACCTTAATTACAATATAGAAAAAGAGAAAAGTTTAAATTAGTTTGATCAGGGAAGCTTACACATTAACATGACGTAAGTAGTGGCCTAAGCATATTAAATGATAGACAGATAATCTACACCACTCACACCGAAACAACTTGATCCAAATGACTCAGTCAACGTACGTTACCCTCTTACCTTTCTTATCTTTAGTTTTGGCGTTAATAAATAACCTAACCCTCACTCTCTCTTCCCACCACAAGATTATTCAAGAAAGACAAAACAGTTCTATTAGTGAGCTTCAGGGGTCGCAACGCAACAATGGCGAACGAGGTGATCCTTCTTTATTTCTGGCCTAGCATGTTCGGGATGAGGACGAGGATGGCGTTGAGGGAGAAGGGTGTCGAGTTCGACTACAAAGAAGAGGATCTGTGGAACAAGAGTACTTTGCTTCTCGAGACAAATCCGGTTCACAAGAAGATTCCGGTTCTTATCCACAACGGTAAACCGGTCTGCGATCTACCATCCAGGTTCAGTACATAGACGAGGTCTGGTCGGACAAGAACCCTCTCCTCCCTTCTGATCCTTACCAGAGAGCTCAGGCTAGATTTTGGGTTGATTTCATCGACAAAAATGTAATTAAAAATCTTTTAGTTTCTACTTGAGCCACAACCGGATAAAACACTTGTTTATCTCCTAAATTTTAAAGTGATATGATATATAGGTCGCATGGTTCTTAAATTGCCAAAAAAAATATTAAGTTTTCTAAAAATGTTTATAACTTTCTAAATTTTAAAATCGGTCCCTGTTTCTGACATAGTTGCATGCTGTGTTGTTAGATGTATGATGCCCAGAGGAAACTGTGGGGGACCAAGGGTGAGGAACAAGAGACAGGCAAGAAAGAGTTTATTGAGTTGCTCAAGACACTTGAATCTGAGCTTGGAGACAAAACTTACTTTGGTGGTGATAACTTTGGCTACGTAGACATTGGATTGATTGGCTTCTACTCGTGGTTCCATGCATACGAGAAGTATGGTAACTTGAACATCGAGTCAGAGTGTCCGAAACTGATCGCTTGGGCTAAAACGTGTATGCAGAGGGAGAGCGTGGCTAAGTCCTTGCCTGATCCTGAGAAGGTTATTGAGTTTGTCACTGAGATCAGGAAGAAGATTATGATTGAGTAGATCATGTTTTCTTTCTCCTTTTGGTTCTTATCTACGCTCGATTGTTATGTGTTTTCGTTTGGTGATGTCTTCTTTAATAATTGTATGGTCTTCTTTGTGTGTTCACCATCGGTTTGGTTTCTCAAAAAGAAGTTAAAAATAAAATAATGATAGTTAACTTTAATAACTGAATTTAAATTTAAATAAAACAATGGAGTTATTTAGATAGGAACACGTGGAATAAGATGCTTTTAGAGAATGACGGACTCTTATACAAGGGGTAAGAGCATCAACATTGCTGGCTTTTATGCAAGGAGTCTTAATAAATATTTTTAAAATAGATGGGATCCATCGTCAGCATAAGAAGCGTATCTTGTGGAACCAAATTAGGAAACGAATTTGGTCCGTTTCTTGTACTGTTTGCGGGTTCTACTGACAAATGACGGTTCGCAATTGATTTTTTTTTTTTTTAATCAGACAAAAAAAAGTTACGAAAACCCCAAAACCGGTTGCAGCGATAATGGTGCCCTAAGTCTAGAATAGTTTCATTTTCTTTCTTCAATTTCTATTCTTTTTTTCTTTTTCTTTAATTCTTAGAAATTTCCTAGAATCTACCGTTGGAGTTACTCTTATGGGTTTGGTGAAGGTCCTAGTTTGTAATTTGTATGCATCTTGGAATTAAACACTCATAATGTAACTTAAGATCTCTAGTTACATCAACCACTCATAATGCCTCGTAAACCCAATCTAACACTCAGCGCGTGGAAGTTCACTTAGTCCATAGATTTATAAGGTTTTTTTTGTGCAACCCATAGATTCAATGTTTTGAAAACCGGACCGGATACCGACTCGGTGTAACTAATGGTTGACTGGTTGGACCGGTTCAACCGGTTGAACCGGGTTTTCTATCTATGAAACTTATTAATATATATATATAATTATATATTTATATTAAATGAACTTTACTTCTACATATAATACATTCTCTATTCTTTTCTATAATTAACTAAATATAAACAATAAACATAAATCTAACTGTATATATAGTAAAATAAAACTGAATAGTGAATACTATGTAAACTAAAATTGATAAAATCATACTATGATTTACAATTAAAATTATCATATTTATTTATTTTTATAACTAAATCTCAAATTTTATGAATATGGTAAAATAAAGATAGTATATGAAAGTCAAAAATATATTTTTCACATTGTTTTTTAAGAAAATAAAAAATCAATTAAATAGTGATAGTTGAACACTAATTATAAAATATTAAATTTTAGCTAGTAATAGTTGAAAACACTTAATTATATGTTAATTTTTATGAACCGGTTTTTAAAATTGACCTGGATCACCGGTTTTACCGGTTTTCAGCCGGTTTTACCGGTTTTTTATAAATCCGGGTTTTAAACCGAACCGGACTCGGCTTCTTCAGCGAGTCACGGTCGAACCGGTTCGACCGACCGGTCCGGTCCGGTTTTCAAAACACTGCATAGATTTATAAGGTTAAATAATGCTTTTACAACATAAAATCGGAGAAATCGAATTATAAAGATTAATAAATAAATAAAAACTCAAAATTATTGTTTTGGTGAAAGAAATTTGTAACGCGACTCAGGTTTGATAATCAATCAGCCTAAAAAAATAATTCATATAAAGCAGTTATGAATAACAATATTTTTAATGAATATAAAATTATATTCAAATCAAAAAAAATACAAGAAATGCAGGAAAGCTAATGTCTGTTATGTTTTTTAGAAGCATATATCTGAATCAAAACAGAACAAAGGAGTTTAACAGCTCCTCCATCGTGATGCAAACCACAGTTGGTAGAAAACTATTTGATAGTTGGGTTTAGCATTGCAAGTTTAGGTTAACAGTTTTTGCTTCTGGCCTTCTGGGCTTGTTGAGGGCTCGGACACACCTTCGTGACCCGAATTGAAAGCAAGACTTGAACTGTTAGTTTCGTTGCTATCAATAAGATGGTCACTTGTTCAGAAGAAACCTTCTTCTTTTTTAATGCTTCAGAAGAAATCTTCATGGGAACGCGTTGACAAATGACAATCAACCACAAAAGAGTTGAGACCACGCATCGAGAGAGTAAGTTTACATGGGAACTTGTACTATAATGCTCTTTAATTATACTTATGAGCCCCCACATAATGTGTTGCCTTTACCAATTACTTTTTTCTTGGTAGAAATAATGCTTTAAAGCATATTTTCAACATAGAAAGCAAAAGAGTGTTTTGTTGGTAAAATTCTTCATAAATACTAGCGCACACAGGAATAATTTAAAATCGAGGATCAGGAAAAATGGATTTAACAGAACTAAAAAACAAAATTATATGGATTGTACAAAGAAAAGTTGTATGAATGGATCAAAGATTCCAAAATTAATATGTCGGTTATGAATTTTATTAACTGGTTACCCGAAATTACACCAACAAAAAAATCCTAACCGTTTTACTTTTCAGATAAATGTCATAAGCACCCTAATTTGTAGTATACTTTTTGCCGTCAAATGTTGCATAAAACGAAACAAGCAGCTTTGACCAAAAAAAAAACGAAACAAGCAGACTTTTTTCTTTTGTTAAAAACCACATATTTTACTGAACCTGACAAATTGATTTTCAAGAAAGATAAAACCAAATATGAGAAATTAAAAAATGATCAGCGGGATTGATCTGGTCAAACTCCAAGACAAGGTGTCATAACCCATGTATTATACTACTCCATCTAATTTTAAATAAGTGTCATTTTGACATTTTTCACATAGATAGAAAAAAATTGGTTGAAATATATGTAAATTGTTATTAATTACAACTATTTGACCGATAGTACTTTAAATAAATAAAATTATTTATAAAATTAATGTAATTTACAATTAATTTTCAGCTGAAAGAAAGTATAATTTACATTAAAATTGTAAAATGACATTTTTTTAACAAGGAAAAAAGGTTAGAATGATACTTATTACTTCCTCTGTTTTCTTTTATAAGTCATTTTAGAACCTTACACATAGATTAAGAAAAACAAATTTTTTTATATTTTCTAAATAAAAACATCATTAATTATTTACCTAACCACAAATCAACCAATTAAAAATAGAAGACATATTATCATTGGTCATACAACATTAACTGTAAATAAATTTTACATAGAAAACCGAAAATGTCATATAATTTAGAATAAAATTTTTTCCCTAAAACTACTTATAAAAGGGGAAAATTGACTTTTTAATCATGAACTTTCAAAAATAAGCCAAAAAAAATCTCCAATTCATAAACACGCCATTTTAACCATCAACTTCTAGTCAAACATGAATAAATCTCATACTTTCGTTGACCAAGTCATTTTAATCTCGTCAAAATTCAACCGTTTAACACCGTTAGTTATATTTAACGGCTGACTTTTAATATAGCCAAAATAGTTTGGTCAACAAAAATATGATATTTTTTTGTTCTAAATTTAAAAGTTAAGGATTAAAACTACTTACTTAAAACTATTTAATTAAAAATTGTTGTTTTTCTTTTTCTTGACAACAAATTTATAGACTGTTATATTGATTAGAATGACTAACTTAATAAATCATGTTCAAATAATCTTGGATATAATATTCTAAAACCCTAAGCATATTTTTGTTAGAAGAATGATCACATATAATCAATAAAAAATGTACGAAACAAGTGAAAAAGGAAGAAGGTAAATGTGTGATACATTCAAATCATTACGGGAGTGAATTACATGTCTAATTAATTATTTGAATGTATCACACGTTAATTAAAGATCAATCACTTACGTATGGAATTAAAGACCCTACAACTAATTAAGGACAAAGGCAAATACTTAGAAAGGAATCTATGGCGGCTGATGTGTAGAAGTCGTTACCATAGCCAGTCGGAGATGCCTTCACACATTCACTTTTTCCTTTTTCACTTGTTTCGTACATCTTCTATTGAGTACATGTGATCATACTTCTAACAAAAACGTGCTTATGGTTTTAGAATATTATATCCAAACTTATTTGAAGATGATTTATTAAGTTAGTCACTCAAATTCGCGGATATTGCTCTTGAGAGATCTCTGGATTTAATACGGACACTTCCAACTGCGCGTGGTCACTGGTGCTATAACATGAGGTTCACCAGCTCTTTTGGATGACCCTCGGCGGACTCCCCGGCTAGTTCCGATGGACGGTCATTGGACGCTGGTTGGAATTCCTACGGGATCGCCCGGATACCAGGATCATTAAAAAAACAACAATTTTTAATTAAATAGTTTTAAGTAAGTAATTTTAATCTTTAACTTTTAAATTTAGAACCAAAAAAATCTCATATTTTTGTTGACCAAGCCATTTTGGCTTTATTAAAATTCAACCGTTAAATATCTCCAACGGTGTTAAACGGTTGAATTTTGACGAGATTAAAATGGTTTGGTCAACGAAAGTATGAGATTTATTCGTGTTTGACTCTAACATTCCATGCATGGTAGCAAAAACATAACATTAATGTTTTGAAATAACGTTTCCAATTCAAAATATTTAAAATCAAACTATGGAATGATACGTTTCAGGTTTACACATGTATCTGAGTAAGCTATCAACTCCAGGCTTTATCTTTGCAAGAATAATTCAACATTGCTTTATTTTAGGATTTTAACAAAACAAAACAAGATATTTCAAACATTCCTGCTCCCAAAAAGACATTTCAACGAACCAATCTCCAATAACATGCTAATCAGATATATAAACCAAGTGTAACCATTTACATACATGTTAATCACCATTACTAAAGTTCTAGGCAATCACTATTAAAAGTGTTTCAATTGGAATTTCTCACATGAAAAGTTTTTATTTAAAATTTTCAAGTTTGCAAGGATTCATAAATTGAGTATAAAAATAATTGTATTCACACTTTAAAAGACTCAATTTGAGAAATCCTAATAAGATATTAACAGTGTAACTAATTTAGTGGCAGACTGAACAAACAAAATGGCTAAAAGTCACGTGATAACTGTCTGTCTCGTGCTTACAGCCGTTGGATAAGTCGCATGCTGACTTGGATGGGAGATTGCGGTGAAGTGACAAGTAGAGAATAACAAATCATGATGAAAGGCTTTATGAATGTCGTTTTCGGTAATACTTTAGAGGCTTTTGACCAAAATGGGCGTTGAATAACCCGACCCGTTAACCCAAGACATTCGTATTATTTGACATAGACTGATATTTTATAGAGAATACGAATTTAGTTGGGGGAAAATGACCCCAGAAATTACAGATTCCTCCGACGTATAACTTAGATTTATTTAGGTGAAATTATGTGTTACGAACGAAAAATAGGTGAAACTAATTAACTAAAATTTAGTAACAATTACTCGTATCACATTTGGAATCATTATTACTCAATGAGTATACGACACTATTTTTTTTCTTTTTGACACTAATTTTTATATCAAATAATATTATTTATTTATTAACTCTACATCAAATAAATTAAACCATAATATAACATTTGATCTATTCCAAATTAATGGTACATAGATGCTTGAGTTACTGAATTTTTTTTTAATACTGATAACATTTGCCAAATATATTCAAGTATAGCACAATCACAACTCACAACATTTGTTCCTGCTTTTTTACAAACACTTACCATTAACTCAAATGCAGACAAAACTAAATACAATTACAATTGGTCCAAAATTTAGGAGGTACATGTTCGTTCATATACACAAACATTAAATTGACGTAAAATACACTCACACACATTAAATATTAAAAAAAAAATCAATGGAGAGAGAAACAGACAAAATTATTTCCTTTTCATCTTATTCTAGAAAAAAAATCCAATTAAAGCCTAATTATTACAATTTAAAACCTTTTTTTTTTTGAAAAAAGTTTAAAACCATTTTGTTTTCTTCTTCATATAAATATCTATAAATATTAAGGGGAAAAACATTTTCATCAACTCTGTGTTCTCCATCATCTCTCTACCAAATCTGGCAAAAAGAAACAACAAAACCGAAGCTTATAATAGAGAAAAGGGACTCGATTTTGTTATAAGATGGATAAGAGCCGCAACTCCTCCGCTGACTCGTCCGCCTTATCAGCCACCGCAACGAGTAACAATACAGGCAACAGTGATCATCATCCCCTGAGGCAACTCAACAAGCTTTCTCACAAGATATCAAAACCAACACCAACACCAGCCTCCTCCTCCGTCTCCGCCGCCGTGAATCAAGAAACTAGTCACCAACCGCCAATGAATCACCACCAGCATCAGCCACCTGTTTACAACATCAGCAAGAACGATTTCAGAAACGTCGTTCAGAGACTCACCGGCTCTCCTGCTCACGAACGGTTCTCTTCTCCTCCTCCTCCTCCGCCGATTCACCACCCTAAGGCGGCGGCTCAGCAGAGCTCGCGTCTGCACAGGATCCGTCCTCCTCCGTTGGCTCACATTATCAACCTCCCTCCTAGTTCGCTAAACGACGGCGGGTTTGTCCCTAGACCGCTTTCTCCTCTCCCTCCGCTTCCTCCGGTTCACGCGGCGGCGGAGTCTCCGGTGTCGTCCTACATGCGGTACCTTCAGAACTCGATGTTCTCCTCTGGACTATCGCCGTTAGCTCCTTTGGTCTCGCCTCGATGGTGTCAACAACAGCAACAGGAAAACGCTCCTCCTGCGGCGCCACAGTCATTTGGATGTTTAAGTTCGCCGAAATCACCTTACGGATTGCTGTCGCCGAGCTTACTGTTATCGCCGACGTCAGGTCAGGTTAGGGTTTCAGGTATCTCCCACGACGGTGCCGCTTCCTAGTCCTTAAATTCAAAGGTCACTGATCAACAAAAAAAGAAACGTCGTCGTTTTGGTCGTTAATGTGAAATCCCCTTTGTTCTTTTTGTACATCATTAGTGGTGCTGGATGATTTGTTTTTTTTTTTTGAAAACCTGATATTACTTTGTTTTGTTTTTAAAGTAAAGATTACTTTGTTTTGTTCATGTTAGAAAAACAAAGAAACAAAGAAGGGAATAACCTTTTCAAAAATACTTAAAAAAATAGTTTCTTAAATTTCTAATCCCGTCCTAAAAAACTACGGATAAACATGGTTTGATCATCTCTTCTTATTTATTACTCTCTCTGTCCCACTTTAAGTGGATTTTTAGAGTTTTTTTTTGTCCCATTTTAAGTGATGTTCTCTTTATTCTAGATACAATTTATTGTTGTTTGAAAATTTTGACCAACTACAAAATACTACATCTTTTTTTTATTGGTTGAATTAGTTTAATTTAATACTAATACATAAAAATTTATATTTTCTTAATATTTGTGCAAAAACCTAAAACAATTTATACTTAAAGTGGGACAGAGGTAATATTAGATCAAATTGCAGACAAGTACAATACAACTAATGTTTTTTTTTCTTTTGAACAACACAACTAATGCTTTAATTGATTTATTCTTGGTAAAGAAAAGGTATTGATCGGATTAGCTATACCAATCACTTCACTGTTCCTTTGGTTGATTTTCTCTGCTCTGATGCTTTCATTTTCCGTTGAAACTTCAACACTGACGAAGTCGTGAGTGGTTCGCTTTATTTTTTTTCTTTCGTGTAAACCAATAACGAGGGTGTGTACATACTTATTCTAAAGTTCTTTTCATATGATCAAATTGGATAATTGATCCCTTAATTGGTAATAAAGTAATTAGCTTTACACCGACAAATAAAACAAGTCTCATTTTAAAAAATTTTGAGAACAACATACGCAACAAGGACGGAGCCTTTACGAATCTTCAAATTGATTAGAAACACACAAAGCAAGGTTCGATAGCAGACATTAAAATCCACATCCCAAAAGAAACAAAAAAAAAGACAGAACAACAAAAAAGAAAAAAAGAGAAGATAATCAGGCAAAGAGATAAAAGATGATGACTGATGATGGTTCAACTCATAAAGCGAGTTGGCAAAGCAAGTGAACGAAAGAGAATAAAAAGTTCCCAAAACACTAGAAACTAGCACCAGTTCAGTGCTGTTCCTCAGCCAGTTTTGGAGCTGATTCTTCCTTGATCTCCTCATCCGCAGCATCATCCTAATAAACACCCATCCACCAAACATAAGACTTTTAGCCCATGAAAACTGCCATAATAGAAGAAAACTTTCAAAGGATTACATATATACCTGCATGTCGGATGTCCAGAGAGTGAGGTTATCACGGAGAAGCTGCATGATCAAGGTGCTGTCTTTGTACGACTCTTCCCCTAGTGTGTCCAACTCCGCAATCGCGTCATCAAAAGCCTTGAATGATAACAAAACAAACAACCACAACGAAGATTATGCCTTTAGCAAAGTGTTTAGGTGAAAAAGTCAAGTGCTGATTCTTGATAGATTGGTGGATTTCAAGTACCTGTTTAGCGAGGCTGCAGGCACGATCAGGCGAGTTTAGGATCTCGTAGTAGAACACAGAGAAGTTCAGTGCCAGACCTAGACGGATTGGGTGAGTAGGAGCGAGCTCTGCGTTCGCAATATCCTGTAAAAGAAAAGATTCACATATAAAAACAAATCAAGGCAAGCTCAGAGTTCTTGTTTACGCATCTGGTTCCGGTTCAATTTATTCGATTCTCAGTTAATTCAATTAGATTTCCGGTTCAAACTGACTAAAAATCGGATAATTTTGGTTAGTTTGAGTTTGATTAGTTCGGTTCAAAATTTGGTTAAAGTCGATATAATTTGGTTTAGTTTAACTTTTCAATAACTGAATTAACCGATAAAAAATTGCTGAACTGAACCGAAATCTAAACCGAACTTGGACAGAAAACCAGAAATCTCGGTTTGGTTCGGTTCAAACCGCAAGGCTAAATCAAAATCGAATCTAATCCATGAAGGCTTATGAATCCACGAATCGTATCTCAGATCTGAGATTACCTGAGCAGATTTGTAAGCGGAGAGCGTATTCTCAGCGGCGTCCTTCCTCTCCTGACCAGTCTTGAACTCAGCCAAGTACCTGTGGTAATCCCCCTTCATCTTCAGATAAAACACCTTGGAATCGCCGGAGGCAGCGGCGGGGACCAGCCTCGAGTCGAGCAGCTTGAGTATCCCCTCGCAGATCCCGGTGAGCTCCGTCTCGATCTTCCCCCTGTAATCTCGGATCGCCGAGACATGATCGTCGTTGCCGCGGCTCTCCTCCTTCTGCTCGATCGAGGAGATGATGCGCCACGAGGCGCGCCGGGCGCCGATCACGTTCTTGTAGGCGACGGAGAGGAGGTTGCGCTCCTCGACGGTGAGCTCGTCGCCGTCGACGGAGGCGGAGACTTTCTCCATGAACTCGACCATCTCCTCGTAGCGCTCGGCTTGCTCGGCGAGCTTGGCCATGTACACGAACTCCTCACGCGCTGAAACCATTTCTTTTTTGTTTTTGTTTAGAGAGAGAGAATCGATTTGATTAGGTCAGAGCGAGAGAGGGTGAAATGAATGTGTTTTTAAGGAGGCGATGAATGAGTTTTTTAGAGGAGACGAGTGAAAGTTGGAGCCAATGTTGAATATGGGCCGTTGGGTTCGTTTGCTTTATAAAGGAGAAAGTATTTTCTGGCCTGTTTTTATTCTATTTTTTTAATAAAGAAAAAAAATATAATCTTGAAACTTAACCATTTTTAAGATTTTTTAAATTCATTTCTGTATTTGATTTTAATAATTTTATTTCTTAACAATTTTCTCTAATTAGTTTTTATTTCTTAACCTAAAACAGATATTGTTATTTTTTGTTTTATATTCAGAGATATAAATAATATTTATCTATATGTAGAGGCTATTTTTTAAGCATTCAATTTTTTTTATTGTAGACAAACTGGTCATTTATCTATTTTAGATTAAGAAATAAAAGTAAATTTAACAATGTTAAATAATATTTATCTATATGTAGGCTATAAGATGATTTTAGCATCAAATTTCGCGATGATTACTATTTTAGAAATGGTCATTTAACAAAGTTAATGAGATTTTACTATTAGTATATGGAGAAAAAAAAACAATAATGGAAGCAAGTTGGGTTAGCCAAAAATGGAGACAGCTCATAGGGGACACATGTGTTGTGAGCATGTCAGGGGATCCTAAGGGACTATTTCTTCTCCAACTTGTTACATATAATATCGTGACGAGTACTAAAATGTTATTTAGAAAATTTAAAACTTCGGTTATGTGTGAATTGGTATCTCGTTTAAAAATTCAAAACGTTATTATAGGCGATGTCTACGAGATTTGTTTAATACTATCTCGTTACTAATAATGATATTGTATTTGACCTGAAGTGTTAATTTGATAATCGAAATTGAAGTCAACCGTGTCTCTTTTGATTAGTTTAAATTTACGCGGAAACTTTTTTGGGGTGGGATTACTAGAGAATAAAGTTTTGTCTTTGCCCTTTACGGGTTTTGTTTACTTCTATATTCATCCAAACACCTATTCTGATCCATGATTATGTCTTTTCATATCCTGCTTCTTCGCTCCTCGCTAGGTTTGTTTCTAATGGAACTTGATATTACAAGCTTTGGCCATCCCAATAATTTATGTGATAGTATATGCGTGCTTCATGTCTCGGAAGAAGGCATGCTTTACAAGTTTACATGGTGGAGGCGTCTCTTTAGGCCATGACATTTGATACTTGTAAGGGTTTAGCTAGTCTCTCGTGCATTTACCAACGTCCATTAATGTAATGTTTTCCGACATGCCCTATCGACTCGGAACAAACCTTTAGCTAAACGTAAGAAATTTTTTAAAAAAAAATCAAACAAGAATACATGTATGCTTTGTTCGCTTGTTATTAGTAATTATCAAAGAATCCATAATGTGTTACAAAACTAATCGGAATCAACTATGAGTAGGCCTGGGCACGGATCGGATATCCGGGTTTTTTAAGGTATTTGTGATTTGATTCGAATGCTACGGATATCTAATTTTCCGATTTGCTTTGCTTCGGAAAAATACGGATATTCGGAAAAACGGATATCCGGAAAATAAATAGATATTTGCGGATATTTGCGGATACTTACGGATATCTCATTTGTTTTGATTAATACAAATAATCTTAAAAATTTGATACAAATTTGTTTTGTAAAAATATTTTTATTATTATTTTTTCAGCTGAAAACCAATGGCGGACCGCACCTAACAAATGAACCCGCTAACGCTTACAATACTCCAAATTGATCCTGAAGGATATGAAGAGGCCAATCCTTAATATATCGGGATCCATCAAGTTTTTACTATTTTTACCTAGGTTTTGAGCTAAAAATTGGCAAGATCTATCATGCGCTCTAAGAGACGGTATTGGGCTGTTTTGCATTGTTCGTCCAACCGACACCTACCAAGAATGTGAGCTTTAATTTTTAATCAAAAGTTAAAAATAAAAATAAGAAACCTTAGGGATGCAGATGCTTCAGGACTGGGTAGAACCATCGGCGAACATTGGAATGATTAGGAAAAGAATGAATAGTAATAAAATTTTGGGAATGATGAGGAAGGAGGTTTCCTTATCAAAATTAACAGGAACAAATTTGCATTATAATTCTACAAAAAAGGAATGAGAAGGAATGAAAAGAAAAAATATTCCTCATGAATGGTAACATTTTTGAGAACTAAAGAACGTAGAATTGCTCTTCATTCTCTTTCCTGCTACCATTCAAACCCTAAGTTTTGTCTCTGCCCTTTACGGTTTTGTTTACTTCTATATTCATCCAAACACCTATTCTGATCCATGATTATGTCTTTTCATATCCTGCTTCTTCGCTCCTCGCTAGGTTTGTTTCTAATGGAACTTGATATTACAAGCTTTGGCCATCCCAATAATTTATGTGATAGTATATGCGTGCTTCATGTCTCGGAAGAAGGCATGCTTTACAAGTTTACATGGTGGAGGCGTCTCTTTAGGCCATGACATTTGATACTTGTAAGGGTTTAGCTAGTCTCTCGTGCATTTACCAACGTCCATTAATGTAATGTTTTCCGACATGCCCTATCGACTCGGAACAAACCTTTAGCTAAACGTAAGAAATTTTTTAAAAAAAAATCAAACAAGAATACATGTATGCTTTGTTCGCTTGTTATTAGTAATTATCAAAGAATCCATAATGTGTTACAAAACTAATCGGAATCAACTATGAGTAGGCCTGGGCACGGATCGGATATCCGGGTTTTTTAAGGTATTTGTGATTTGATTCGAATGCTACGGATATCTAATTTTCCGATTTGCTTTGCTTCGGAAAAATACGGATATTCGGAAAAACGGATATCCGGAAAATAAATAGATATTTGCGGATATTTGCGGATACTACGGATATCTCATTTGTTTTGATTAATACAAATAATCTTAAAAATTTGATACAAATTTGTTTTGTAAAAATATTTTTTTGCATGATATAAAAGATAAAAATTAAAAGAAGTATTGAATCTTCATATTTTGTAAATTTTTAAACTTAGTTAAAAATTATAATAACACAAAACATAAGAAAAAAATTATAATTGTCATAAATGTTTTCTCTTCTTTTTATGTAATACTTTTATATAAGTAATAATGTGAATATAATCTATCAAATCATATGTTAGAATAATAATTATATAATTTTATACATTTAAAACTTTAAATATAATCAAAATATACATGTATTTATATATTGACGGATCGGATCGGATATTCGCTTCCCAAAATTTTAATATTTGTGATTTGCTTCGATTTTAACGGATATTGAATTTTAGTATTTGATTTGCTTCGAAACCTTACGGATATCCGGAATTTTCGGATCGAATAACAACGAATAACGAATCGAATCAAATTTAACGGATAAAATGCCCAGCCCTAACTATGAGCATAGCTTTTCAAATAAAATTAATGTAAGAAAATGGGGAAGGCTAGCAAATACATCTGACCTTACCCACAGCTAGTTATTAGTTTATTGCAGTCCACCAGGACCACCACCGACCAATGTGAAAATGTGATCCAACTTTAGAATAATTAATTTATGAAAGGGTCAAAGTATAAACTTCATGAAAATTGTTACTCTCAGTGGAACAAAAATAATAAATTCACACAATTTTGTTTTTAGCGTGACAAACGCTTTCGGCTCCACAGCCTCCACCACCAATAATTTTGTTTCTCATTGTTAATTCTTATCAAAAAATTCCATGAGGTATTTTTGTTCCTTTGTTGATGATATGATCCATGAGTTTTTCTTGTAAGTTGTAACCATATGTATAACTTAATATATAAGTTGTCGAAAACAAAATAAGTTTTATACAATTAAAACTTCATGAAAAATTCTTATATGCAAACTATTTCACAAAATCCACCGTCAAACACTTGAAACTCTAAAATGTAGTTTTCATAAACATAATTAATTAATTAATCACGCAAGTACGTATGTATAAACTGTATATCAATTACAAAGCTCAAAAGAAACAATTGTAAAACAATAAATTAAGAAGAATTCTTCAATGTAAAACATCAGTAGGAGTTAAGAAGACTCCAAACAGTGAGCTCAACCTGTTCCCATGATTCAGCTGTCCGTAGCTCATCCCAAATACTGAACATTGCACCCAACACATTCTCTTCATGTAATATACAATAACACCTGCCAAACCAAATCACAGTTAGAAATAACAACACAAGAAAAGCTTCAATGCTATTATTTTTTTTCAATGCTAATTTTATTATGTTTATACTTACATCGTGCGGTAGGAAGGAGACGATACTTTCTTCCTCGTACTGTCTGCTGTTCCATTCTCTGCTGACGACTTACTCCTGATCAATGGAAGGCCGTAACTTTCTAGAAGCTTCTTGAAAAGATCAGGGTCTCCTCTAAACACGTCCAAGTATATTGGTATCAAGTCGTAGATTGGATCTCCTGCAATTTTCCTCGAATCTTTTCAGAAAAATCTCTAAAATTTGCAGTTTGATCCCATTTGGATTACAGGTTTATGATAGCATACCTATGGATAAATCACTGAAGTCAAGAATATGACTGGGACGCCATGAATTGTGTTGACCATCATCATCTGCGTATGGTTCCATGTGAATGTTGTCGTCCATGACATCCGAGTGTATCCAAGTGCAAGGCTTCATTTCCTTACCAACGTCTGTGTCCTACGATCACAGAAAAGGGTTGTTTAATTCTCAATGGCCAATTTTACGTAGTAGTAAAGATAAGAGAAGTAACCTTGAAAACATGGAGCAAGTCTACAAAAACTCATCAGGAATGTATTCGTCTATCTTGTGTTGGATCAATTAAATGCCTTTAATTAAAAGGTGAATGTAAATGACATGGGCTTCAGATATAATAAACCCAAGAAATGTCAATTAAATGAATAAGAGGTCATGGGAAGTATCCCACATCGCCAAGAGGAAAAATGAGATATAAATATGCCTTCTCATCACTATGAGAGCTTAAACAACTTGAGAGAGAGGAAGGCTCCCCACGCTACGCCGGTCCGTCCGCTCTTGCCTCGGTACCAATAAGATTCTTTTGGACTGTTAGTTCAACGCTTTTGTCATTTCATTTCTAAAAACAGCATGACATTTGTGTATAAACGACATGTGTTTGTCTAAAACGACACGAAGTTTATCTGTTTGAAATGGATCGAACCGAAGTCAACAAGAGAGAATCAACGCTCCACTCCACGAGATCCTTGAGAAATTTTCGGAAAACTGGCAAATAAAACCGCTCCTCGCCTTCTTTTATATATCGACTCTTCTTTCTTCATTTCTTAACTTTTTCCGATCGAAACCAACAACAGCAAAAATTCCTTAGCGTAGTAGTGAATAATGAGAGTGTTTCAGAGAGTTTATAGTTGATAGGCGATTCACGGAGTGAAGCGTGATCGTCTGCCATGGTTGTATCCTCGGACTCGATATTCAGACAGATCGCCTCACTAACGGAGCGAATATTTAGAGTTAAGGATTATCTCGACTCAATTATTATGCTGCAATCGATTTTTATCGCTCTTGTATTCGCTTTACAAATCGTAATTTCCTTAACATGTTATTTTGTTATATCGCTTATCTCAGTCGGTTATTTGACTTGTACAATCTTAACTCTATTTTCGCTTTCTATTTAAAGCGCGATCGGATTCAAAACGGTTCAACAAAGATTTGTTAACAAGAACGCTGTTCACGATTTTCTATGTACCATTCATAAACGCTTTTTACTTATCTAATAAACGATGTTTGCAATTTACTATATGCTTATCCGCGAAAAGTTTCTATGTTTTTTTGAAAACGAGTTTGCGATTTGCTTTATAGCCCTTCCACAAACGCTTTATTTTGTTTCATAACGCTTTATGGATTGCTTTCTAGCATTATCGCTAAACGTTTTGATACATTATCAAATGTTATTTACATGAATCGCTTCAATAACCACTTTCTTAAGCGAAGTTTGTGAAACATTCTAAGTCATACAAAACGCGATTTTGCGAACGCTTTTAAGCGAGTCGCAAAACGTTTTCTCAAGACTTATATCGATATGATTTGGTTCAAACACCAAAATGAAAATCGATTTTACTATTATTTTTGCTTAAAAATAATATGTTATTTGTTGATTGAGTACTAATCCGCCTTCATGTTTTCTACAGAAAATGACAACAATAACAACACCCCCATTGATGTTACAACAACTCCACTCAACGTTGCAGCCACGATGCAAACTGTGAACCGTTGAAAACATCACAGCGCCAAGCTGCAGCAACAACAAGCACTATCCTCCTGTGGAAATGCTGCTGATGAAACCACCGCCAGAGTCTATTCGGTGCTGGTCTTTATCGACGGGTCCAGCTTCAGCAACCGCGTGGTCCGGTGGCAGTTCAAACCGCTGTCCCTAGTGTGTGGACCTGATGCCGCATAAGTTTGATGGCAAAGGCTTCAAAACGGTAGAAGAAGATGATGTTCTTCCACGACAACGAAACCGGACAAGTTCATCCAGAGGACAAGCCCCCGATTCGTGACGATTGATGATGTTCCACGCCTGCAATCGTTGACATATGGGTGCATTCGACTTCATCCTAAAGGTTACATTTTGTCGCCTTATTGACCCATTGTACCGGTTCACTGTGAGAACCCCATGGCAAAAGAGCTATGGAGATCACTGGACAAGAAGTACAGAGGTGAGGACGCTTACTGCCAAGTATGTGGTCTCAAAGTTCCACGACTTCAAAATGGTGGATTCAAAACCCATCATGGATCAGGTGGAAGCTCATTTCAGCCATGAAATCGCTGCTGAAGGAATGTCCATCTGTGGAGACATTCACAACTCTCAGCTTCATTGAAAAGCTTCCTCCAGCTATCGGATTTCAAGAACTACTTGAAGCACAAGAAGAAGAAGATGGGGCTCGAGGAGCTCATCATGAGGCTTCAGATGGAATCCATAAACCGAATTGCTGACAAGGTCACTACTAAGAACAAGTGTCAACATGGCTGAGCACAAAGGCAAAGGAAAGGCACACCCATTCTCCGCCAAGCCTTCCAAAACTGCTGCAACCTCGAAGGCTTCGGGAAAACTTCAAGAACAAAGGCATTAAAATCAAGAATGCAAATGGAGAAGTTCTGGGGAAATGTCACTACTGCCACAAAGTGGGGCACAAGATCATTGAGTGTCGAAAGATCAGGATGAGAACGCCGTGCAAATCTCATCGAGGAGGATCTCGCTTGCTGTGGATGAAGCCAACATGGTTGAAATCAACAACCCCAAGGAATGGTGGTATGACACTGGTGCAACCACCCACATTTGCACCGATATGTTCAGCACCTATCGAAAAGCATGACCGAGGAGAAGCTCAAGATGGGAAACACCGCAGTCTCAAAGATTGAAGGACGCGGCAATGTGATTTTGAAGATGACATCTGGACATGAGGTCACTCGGACGAATGTGAAGCATGTGCCCGACATGAGGAAGAACTCGGTTCGAACCTTGCCAAAAGAATGGATTCGCCACAAATTTTGAGGCGGACAAACTCGCGGATTAGGAAAAATGGGATGTATTTGGGAAGATGGTATATTAAGGGTGGACTTGTCAAGTTGAATGTAATGACAGTCCCTCAAAGTTGTAGCTTCAAAAGTTTCAACGGATAAAATGCAGCCTAACTATGAGCATAGCTTTTCAAATAAAATTAATGTAAGAAAATGGGGAAGGCTAGCAAATACATCTGACCTTACCCACAGCTAGTTATTAGTTTATTGCAGTCCACCAGGACCACCACCGACCAATGTGAAAATGTGATCCAACTTTAGAATAATTAATTTATGAAAGGGTCAAAGTATAAACTTCATGAAAAATTCTTATATGCAAACTATTTCACAAAATCCACCGTCAAACACTTGAAACTCTAAAATGTAGTTTTCATAAACATAATTAATTAATTAATCACGCAAGTACGTATGTATAAACTGTATATCAATTACAAAGCTCAAAAGAAACAATTGTAAAACAATAAATTAAGAAGAATTCTTCAATGTAAAACATCAGTAGGAGTTAAGAAGACTCCAAACAGTGAGCTCAACCTGTTCCCATGATTCAGCTGTCCGTAGCTCATCCCAAATACTGAACATTGCACCCAACACATTCTCTTCATGTAATATACAATAACACCTGCCAAACCAAATCACAGTTAGAAATAACAACACAAGAAAAGCTTCAATGCTATTATTTTTTTTCAATGCTAATTTTATTATGTTTATACTTACATCGTGCGGTAGGAAGGAGACGATACTTTCTTCCTCGTACTGTCTGCTGTTCCATTCTCTGCTGACGACTTACTCCTGATCAATGGAAGGCCGTAACTTTCTAGAAGCTTCTTGAAAAGATCAGGGTCTCCTCTAAACACGTCCAAGTATATTGGTATCAAGTCGTAGATTGGATCTCCTGCAATTTTCCTCGAATCTTTTCAGAAAAATCTCTAAAATTTGCAGTTTGATCCCATTTGGATTACAGGTTTATGATAGCATACCTATGGATAAATCACTGAAGTCAAGAATATGACTGGGACGCCATGAATTGTGTTGACCATCATCATCTGCGTATGGTTCCATGTGAATGTTGTCGTCCATGACATCCGAGTGTATCCAAGTGCAAGGCTTCATTTCCTTACCAACGTCTGTGTCCTACGATCACAGAAAAGGGTTGTTTAATTCTCAATGGCCAATTTTTACGTAGTAGTAAAGATAAGAGAAGTAACCTTGAAAACATGGAGCAAGTCTACAAAAAACTCATCAGGAATGTATTCGTCTATTTTATTCATCAGAGCCCGTGGAATCGGATTTCCCCTGAAACGTTTGAGCGAAACAATCACCAACAGTGAGCTTCTTTTTTATATAAAACCAGGAGGTTCGGAGCAGAAACATGGGCTCGAAACTACAATATATAATATTAGCTTGGTCTCAACGTTCACTCAAACCAGGACTGACACAATGGCCATAATCCTTTCCAGTTGAGCTAACGAATGTGAACTTCATTTACAGCAAAAGCAAATAGCAACAGAGTCACGAGAATATCTGTACCAGTTTTCCAGACGACTAGTGACATCTTTCTTCTTTTGGCAGAGAGCATCAACAAAAACTTTCCACTCTGGTGGAATCTTAAACTCCTCATGAACACCATTTCCATTCAATAACTCGGGACGTGTGACTGGCGGGTATGGGAGTAGATGAAGGTTGCGTAGTTGTTGTCCCAAAAAGGTAGCCAAGTTCTGAGCATCGCTCAACGTCAAGTCATCTCTTCTGCAACAACAGCGTCAAATCAGTGATCATACATTTTATTATATGAATATGAGAAAAAGAGAACTTACAGTTGGGCAAATATCTTCCCTTTGCATCTTTGTGTTATAATATAAGGCCAAACATGTGAGCTTAATGAACCGAAAGAATTAGGTGCTGGCTTCCCTTGGTGATGCGGCCATCCAAGTAGAGGTTCCTATAGTTAGGCGTGGTCCGACCACCCGTAGTGGAACAAGGGCCATAAGAGAAGGTTTCTCCAAAGCTGTCCAACAACTCCTTGATCAAGATGGACAAACCAACCCGAACCAATTATTGATTGAAGACATGTACCAATTGAAGATTCAAGATCCAACCGGTCCAATGGAGGTTCAATCAGCCGGTCCAATCCAATTCACATCATTCAGCCAGAACCAAGCCGGCCTCACCATCTCCATATCCGACCTCAACTCCAATCCAATCCCTAATCCATCCAACCAACCAATTTGATTCCGGTTCAGAGATCTAGCCAACCATCAAGGGGAGTAGTATGGGATGTACTCTTTTCCTTCATCGGTTTTATCCCACGGGTTTTACTGATAAGGTTTTAACGAGGCATCATGCAAACATACTATGAACTTTGATCAAGGCCTCTCAAACCAGCAGCCGGTTCTTGATGGTAATTTAATTTTGTTTTGGTTAAGACTTTGGGCAATTACCAGCCTTTTATTTCTGCTTAAAGTTGGCCCTTTTGTTTAGGCCTTTATTTCTTTTAAGTTTCAATAATGGTCATCTATATAAGACCACCTCATGGCCGATTTTGTGGCCTAGTTTTTCTCTTTGAATAAAATTTTCAGTTTGCTGAAGCAAATAAACTTAAGTCTTTCTAGTTGTGAGAAGCATCTTGAGAGCAACTTGAATCTTATCAAGCTCTTCACCACCAGGCTTGTGGCGATTCCTCAATCCATCTTATCATCCAACGATTGCCTTGAGAGAGACATACATCCAGCAAGGCCAATCCCATCTTCAATCCATCTTCCATCCACTGATCTGTTGAGAGTGATACACATCCAGCAACAGATCCCATCCTCCATCTCTATCTCTTATCATTTTTCAGTTTCTCTGTTTGTTCATCTTATTTGAAAACCCATAAAAATTCATATCTTTCTTGTCTCTTGTTTCAGGTACCAAACGGCCAGTTTTTGACCTTGAAGCCTCCAGGCCGGCCAGTGTCAGTTCGGCCAGATCTCACCATCAGTCCGTCCAGCCGGCCAGCTCCGAGCTCTGCCTGTAACATTTGGTATCAGAGCCAAAGGCTCCTGAAAAATCCGGTTGTTTCTTTCCCACTTATTTGCTGCATTTGTCTGAGTTGTTCTTGTTGCTGTTCTTGAGTGTTCTTCATTTTTCTTACAGGATTTTGCTAGATCATTTCCTTGCAGCAATTAGAATTTCTTTTGTGTTTTTAAGATTGATTGGTCCGACTTTCCTATCTTGGAAGTCGATTGATCAATTTGCATTTATTCAGATTTAAATCATCCCATTCATTTAGCTTGATTGATTTGCATTGCATTTAAATCTGATCATTTGCATTCATTATTGATTTTTCAATCATCATTAAAAAAAAAAAAAAAAAAGATTTCAATCAATTCATAGATTCCAATCTTGCATTTATTTAATTTAAAATCTTTCCATTCTTCTTGATTTGATTTTTAATTTCAAAATTTAAAAAAAAAAAAAAAAGGAAAAGTTTATTTCAATCTTTCAATCAATCAAAAATTTATTTCATTAACCATTTGCATTCAAGTGTGATTGATTCTTTTCTTGTCTTTATAAGCCTTCCCTCTTCTTTTCTCTTCATTCCATTTCCTTTTACACTGCTCTCTTCTTTTCTTTCACTTACAGAAATTATGGGAGATCTCAACTTGAATGAGGCTCGGTGAGGCCATTGTCCAACTCAAACCGGACAAGCACGCCTTCAAGCTTTCTTAACGCCATAGCCTAACTGAACCGCCTTGGCCAAGAGAACCACCTTCATGATCAACCACCAGCACGAGGATTCGCCCACATGGAACAGCCGCAATCCCAATCCAAGAGGACGAGTCGAACATGAGCACTTGACCGTGAGGACCAAGGCGAGCGGTGGTGGGCGCGAGGATACCTCAACCAGGACGATGGAAGCCCAATCCGGAGGCGTGGAAGAGACCGGGACGATGATGAGCACTTCCAAGGAGGCAAGGACCTCAAGCTGAAACCACCTACATTCGCGGGAAAGGTGGACCCAGATGCCTACATCACTTGGGAAAAGCGGATGGAGTACATCTTTGAGTACTACAAATATTCGAGGCAAAGAAGATAGCCTTAGCCGCTCAGCTAACGGACAACGCCTCTATCCTGGTGGGATCGAGATGTTGCTAAGACTGGTCCAACCAGAGCCCAAACTTGGCTTGAAATGCGGACCAAACTCCGAGCAAGGTATATTCCATCACATTACCCTAGAGAATTACTAAAACGTTTCCGTAAGCTGTCTCGTGGAACTAAGTCCGTGGAGGAGTACTTTGAGGAGTTCGAGTCACTTAGGAACGGTTGGAGGTGGATGAGTCTGAGGCGCCCATGATGTCGCAGTTCTTGGAAGGACTGAACGATCGGATCGCCCGTAAGGTGGAGCGCCAGCATTATGAAGACTTCAACGACCTCTTGCACTTTGCCGCCCGTGCCGAGGGTCATATCAAGAGGAAGAATGCGCCATAGAAAGCAAACCTGCGTGGTCTCAACCGGTTCTAAGGCAGCTGAAAAGAACAAATCCATTGAGGTGGAGAACCGGTTCAAGAAGAACCAATCTGAAGCTTACAAAGCTGGCCAAGCCGAACAAGGTAAGTCCCAAACTCGAATCAGCGTACTCGACATTACTTGTTTTAAGTGCCAGGAAAAGGACACTACGCCAGGGACTGTCCAAACAAACGAGTGATGGTCCTTAAGGCCGATGGTGAATATGAATCTCAAGATGAGGCCGAGGAGGAGACGGCTGACTCTGGTGATGAAGTAATGGACTATGCTGAGACTGGAGAACTACTTGTGACCAGACGATCTCTCAGTGCCCTTTTTGATCCAGAAACCCTTCAACGAGAGAACATCTTCCACACAAGATGTAGCGTGGAGGGCAAGGTATGTAGCTTGATTATTGATGGTGGCTCTTGTACTAATGTGGCTAGCAAGTATCTGGTTGATAAGCTAGGATTGGCCAAGACCCCACACCCCCGTCCATACCGACTCAAGTGGCTCAACGACGAGACCGAGCTTAAGATTTCCGAGCAGGTTGTTGTGACCTTTAGCATTGGCAAGTACCAAGACCAGGTGAAGTGTGACGTTGTCCCTATGCAAGCTGGACATATACTTTTAGGGAGGCCTTGGCAATTTGACAAGGACACCATCCACCATGGGCGGACCAATGTTTATAGCTTCCACCACAACAACAAAAAGCATAGTCTAGCACCTCTCAGCCCACAAGACGTTCATGACATGCAGAACGCCATGAACCAGGCCGGCCAGGTAAGTAAGACTAACTTATATATTACTTCTGGACAAGTGCTTAAATCATTACAACATGACACACAGGTGCTACTAATGATCTTTAATGAAGGTTGTTTTGCAGGTTTTGAGGCGCCAGACGTCCCATCTGAGATGCAAATCCTTATGGACAAGTATAAAGACGCTTCCCCGAAGAAATACCAGCTGGCTTACCCCTATCCGAGGCATAGAACATCAGATCGACCTGGTGCCAGGCTTTACCAAACCGAGCCGCTGCGTGTTAACCCGAGGAAGCCAAGGAGTTGGAGAGACAGGTTCAAGACCTTATGGACAAAGGCTACATCCGAGAGAGCCTCAGTCCGTGTGCAGTACCAGTCCTATTGGTGCCTAAGAAGGACGGAACATGGCGCATGTGTGTGGACTGCCGAGCCATCAACAACATAACCATCAAATATCGGTACCCTATTCCTAGATTGGATGATATGTTGGATGAGCTAAGTGGTTCTACTGTGTTTTCTAAGATTGACCTCAGGAGTGGATATCATCAAGTCCGAATGAAGGAAGGGGATGAGTGGAAAACCGCCTTCAAGACAAAGCAAGGTTTGTATGAGTGGCTTGTGATGCCATTTGGCCTCACCAACGCCCCTAGCACTTTTATGAGGCTCATGAACGAGGTCCTAAGGCCTTACATCAGTAAGTTTGTGGTTGTTTATTTTGATGATATATTGATTTACAGTCAGTGCTTATCCGACCATGTTGCCCATGTAGAGCAGTCTTTGAAGAAGGCTTAAGAGGAAGGGCTATATGCCAACCTTAAGAAGTGTGTATTTTGTACTGACCAAGTAGTATTTCTAGGTTTTGTTGTAAGTTCACAGGGACTGAAGGTTGATGAAGAAAAGATCAAGGCGATACAAGACTGGCCTACTCCGACCACTATTGGACATGTCCGCAGTTTCCATGGTCTAGCCAGCTTCTACAGACGGTTTGTCAAGGACTTCAGTACTATTGCTGCTCCCATGACATCCGTGATCAAGAAGAACGTATCCTTTACTTGGGGCCCTGCCCAAGAAGAATCTTTTAACAAGCTTAAATATAAATTGACTCATGCACCAGTCCTTACTCTGCCTAACTTCGATAAAACCTTTGAGATTGAATGTGATGCATCAGTGCGGCATAGGAGCTGTACTTACTCAAGGAGGCCGACCAGTAGCCTTCTTCAGTGAGAAATTGAGTGGAGCTGCCCTCAACTATCCTACCTATGACAAGGAGCTTTATGCTCTAGTGAGGTCTCTTGAAACTTGGCAACACTATTTATTGCCTAAAGAGTTTGTTATTCATACAGATCACGAGACACTTAAGCATTTGAGAGGTCAGACCAACCTTAAGAGACGACATGCCAGGTGGTTGGAGTTTGTGGAGACCTTTCCCTATGTGATTAAGTACAAGAAGGGCAAAGAAAATGTGGTGGCCGATGCACTATCTAGGCGCCATACACTCATATCAACCATGGAAGCTAAAGTCTTGGGATTTGAATTTCTTAAAACTTCTTATGCTACTGACCTTGATTTTCAAGAGATTTTCAGGAATACAGTCAAGGCAGCAGCCGGCCCCTACTACCAGCATGAAGGATTCTTGTTCAAAGAAAAGAGGTTGTGCATACCTCAAGGGTCAATGAGGGAACTGCTAGTTCGGGAGGCCCATGGTGGCGGCCTCATGGGGCACTTTGGTAGAGATAAAACTCTCAGTGTCCTAGCCGAGCACTTCTTTTGGCCGAACATGAGGAAAGATGTTGAGAGTCTCTGTGCCAAATGCACCATTTGCCTTCAGACAAAATCCAGGTCACATCCTTATGGTTTACACATGCCTTTACCCATTCCTAACCACCCTTGGGTAGATCTTTCTATGGACTTTGTGCTGGGCTTGCCCAAGATAGACCACAAGGATTCTATTTTTGTAGTGGTGGACAGGTTTTCCAAGATGGCTCACTTCATTGCATGTAACAAGACCAATGATGCCACCCAAGTGGCCAACCTGTTCTTTAAGGAAGTGGTCCGTCTGCATGGAGTACCTAGAACCATTGTGTCTGACCGAGACACTAAGTTTCTGAGCCACTTCTGGAAGACACTGTGGGGTAAAATTGGTACCAAGTTGCTGTTCTCAACCACATGCCATCCTCAAACCGACGGCCAAACTGAGGGTAGTAAACCGTAACTCTCTCGTTATTGAGAGCTACGGTCGGTAAGAACTTAAGGAACTGGTTGTCTTGTCTACCATTTATTGAATTTGCCTATAACCATGCTAGACACTCTGCTACTGATCTTTCTCCTTTTGAAGTTGTTTATGGTTTTCAGCCTGAAACTCCACTAGATCTTGCCGAACTGCCCACTCCCATGCACCGCAGCCGAGATGGTGCCAGTAAGGCCGAGTTTGTTAAGAACTTGCACAAGCAGGTCAAAGAAAGACTGGAAGCCAAGGCAGCCAAGGTGAAGGCCCGGGTAGATCGAAGAGGAAGGAAGTTCTGTTCAAACCTGGCGACCTGGTGTGGTTGCACATGAGGCCGGAGAGATTTCCAGAAGAACGCAAGTCAAAACTTTCACCCCGAGGGACTGGCCCATTCCGTGTCCTTGAGAAGATCAATGACAATGCCTACAAGATTGAACTTCCAGGTGAGTTTAAGATTTCCCCCGTGTTCAATGTATCTGATTTGTCTCCATTTATTGCAGATGATGTTCTGAGGCCAGAACCTTTTCAAGAGAGAGGGAATGATGCGGCCATCCAAGTAGAGGTTCCTATAGTTAGGCGTGGTCCGACCACCCGGAGTGGAACAAGGGCCATAAGAGAAGGTTTCTCCAAAGCTGTCCAACAACTCCTTGATCAAGATGGACAAACCAACCCGAACCAATTATTGATTGAAGACATGTACCAATTGAAGATTCAAGATCCAACCGGTCCAATGGAGGTTCAATCAGCCGGTCCAATCCAATTCACATCATTCAGCCAGAACCAAGCCGGCCTCACCATCTCCATATCCGACCTCAACTCCAATCCAATCCCTAATCCATCCAACCAACCAATTTGATTCCGGTTCAGAGATCTAGCCAACCATCAAGGGGAGTAGTATGGGATGTACTCTTTTCCTTCATCGGTTTTATCCCACAGGGTTTTACGATAAGGTTTTAACGAGGCATCATGCAAACATACTATGAACTTTGATCAAGGCCTCTCAAACCAGCACCGGTTCTTGGTCTAATTTAATTTTGTTTTGGTTAAGACTTTGGGCAATTACCAGCCTTTTATTTCGCTTAAAGTTGGCCCTTTGTTTAGGCCTTTATTTCTTTTAAGTTTCAATAATGGTCATCTATATAAGACCACCTCATGGCCGATTTTGTGGCCTAGTTTTCTCTTTGAATAAAATTTTCAGTTTGCTGAAGCAAATAAACTTAAGTCTTTCTAGTTGTGAGAAGCATCTTGAGAGCAACTTGAATCTTATCAAGCTCTTCACCACCAGGCTTGTGGCGATTCCTCAATCCATCTTATCATCCAACGATTGCCTTGAGAGACATACATCCAGCAAGGCCAATCCCATCTTCAATCCATCTTCCATCCACGATCTGTTGAGAGTGATACACATCCAGCAACAGATCCCATCCTCCATCTCTATCTCTTATCATTTTTCAGTTTCTCTGTTTGTTCATCTTATTTGAAAACCCATAAAAATTCATATCTTTCTTGTCTCTTGTTTCAGGTACCAAACGGCCAGTTTTTGACCTTGAAGCCTCCAGGCCGGCCAGTGTCAGTTCGGCCAGATCTCACCATCAGTCCGTCCAGCCGGCCAGCTCCGAGCTCTGCCTGTAACACTTGGTTTCTGTGTTGAAGCAGCGTTTTGTTCCAAATACCAAATGGGAACTCGCTGTTCAGCATTGATGCATCAAAATCGAGATTGGAGGTAGTGAAAATGTCTGGGATTCTTTTGCCATCCCAAGGGACAACTTTGTAAGATCCCTTTTCGAAATAAAGAATCCCGCTTGCTAGAACATGAGGGATATGACTCTTCAAAGGAGAATCAGCTCGGCCAAGAATGTCATAAAACTCAAGCTGACAAAAAACAAGAAGCAAAGAGTCACAATCGTAACAGATGGTCAAGGCCAAGGGTGCTAAAACTATTGTGATAAAGATTACCCGCCTCAGTTCCGAGACCGTACATAGATTGTTCCAACCCTCCTTCAACAAACAGTTTTACCGCATAGTCGGAAAACAGATAAACCTAACAGAAAAGTAACACGAGAAGTAAGAACAAATAGGTGAAATAACTGAACTTTTGTTGACAGTTTAACTCACAGGATTGCTGCCAGTTCCAACTGGAAGCTTTTCATCTTCTGTAAGCAACGGCAAGTTGTGGAAACTACATACTTCCTCTAGACATAGCAACCATTTCTCAGCATTTAAAGCAATGCATGCTCCCTACGAAGAAAACAAAGAGAAAAAAATTATAAAGATATAAAACTAAATCTTCATTTCATTATAGTAGATGTTACCTTCCAGATCAGTTTTCTCATCTCAGGCTTCAGAACCCAGAGCTTGGACAGCCATCCTCTTATTTCTCGTTGACCAACAGAGTTCCCCATAGACCATGGAAAATTGTAATGGTCTCTTTCTTTATCAAGAAACCTAGACAGGAAATCAACATCGTAAGAGAATCCATTCTTCCACATGTTGTATCTTTTAGATCCTCCATTAGCATCAGTCTCTCCCTCTCCATTCATCCGTACCCTCTTCTCTTTCCTGGTAAGATCAGAATAGCTCAGAGTATTGCCGTCCTCGTCGTGTGTTTCTTCTTCTCCATCATCAAGAGCAAGAAGCCCAGCACGACACACCCCTTTGTGCTGGTGCCCAGGGGCCATGTCCAAACACACGAACCCAAAGTTTTCTTTGTTCACAAAATTCTGGGTAACAGCCACTGTTGGTTCAAGATTGAGGATACAGTGCCACCAACCACTTGGAACGTAAATCGTTTCGCCAGGTAGTAGTGTGCACTCGATCGGTTTGTCTTCGTCGGCGAGGAGAGGATAATAGTCTAACCACCACTGCACATGGATCGAAAACTGTGAATATAAAACATAAGAAATGTCAATGGTTGAACAGTTCAGGAGTATTATATACCTGCAGAGATGAGGGAGTGTCGATGCTGACATCACCATCATCTTCATTTACATGGACTGTAACACCTAGAGGCACTTTTCCAGGGGGATACAACGCCCACCTATTTTAAACACAATGACATCATCCTCAAAATATTGTATCTTATCGTTATATATTTTTGTCTGCAATGCCCAACAAGGTGAGATCAAGAAATGCAGAGCCTAATGAGCTAGATATTATACTAATAAGTTGAAATGATGAAACTTACAAAATGAATAATAAAATAGGATATTTGGACTAACTTCAAAATAACAAGCTTGGAATGCTTCTACTCAATTCTATTTTCTGGTCCAAAATTTTATGTGAGGCTCTAAGATATCTGTTACCAAACGAGTGCTAACCATTATAAAAGAAAAAGCTTATTCAAGCAAAAAAAAAGAATGTACCTCTTTCGACCGCAAAGTAGGGTGTTCCAGGCGCTGGTAAGAGCTGGATCAACATGCCAAGACGCGCCAGACCTCTCCGGACCAACTATAAGCCATCTGTATGGCGGACGATTCTCTTTGTCTAAGATCTCAAACCAGTCTTCTTGAAACAGATAAGGCACACTATAGTCTTTCAATAATTCAGGAGCAGCTTCTCCAAACTACATGAAACGTTGAATCCTTAAGATATATTTTCACTCCTGCAACTCTTAACACTGATGTGAAGAAAGGTTTCTATAAATTTACCCTGTCATCGAAAACGTAAAGAGGATCTTCATCCCTCTGGAGTTTCATATACGAGATGTAATCTTTCAACTTCATGGATATTTTGTTGGGACTCCTCTGAGATAATTCTAAATGGAACTTCACCATATTTCTCAGATAATTGGTCGATTGTCCATGCCTTACTGGCTGGCCAAGAATCAGCAAGGCCAGAGAGCAAAACCTAAACCATAGACCAAGAGTTAAAAAAAAACATCACAAGGAAAACTCTCATGTCTGAAAATCTGAAAATGTGTAACAGAGCACAAATCTTGTGTTATTATCATACAGGTTTCTTGGCGTCGTATTCTTTGGTAAACTCATCCAAGGAGATTTCTCCTCTACGTTCCACATTCCCATCATCAAAAGCGAAACCGTCAAGAGATGTGTTACACCTATAGAATCTTTTATACAAGTACAAAGAATTGAATCCTGCACATGAGAATTATTCCATCATTGAAAAACAACAACTAGAGAACCCCCACACATCAAATGAACATCCTGAAGAATAGAAAAAAACAACAAATGAATCAACAAGATGTTACCATCAAATTGCAAAGGTTTTCTGTATGCATTTTCTTGAGTAACTCCCTCTCTGCATAGCAGAAACCAATCAACCATTACAAATTTTAGATAAGCAGATAAAGAGTGAGAATCTGATAACTCTCAACATTAGCCAAAATAGTCAAATGTCTACTGCAATTTGATTGTTTTTTATATGACTAGGTGGTTCTGTGTCTGAAGTCCCTTAAATCCATTAAGCCGATGTTAAAACCATGTTACATTAACTCTCATTTGGAGAGCACACTCCTACGACAACAGAATTTGAACATGTGGCCTCTTATACATGTTCAAGAAATCGATTAAACGCTTTATAGAGGATTATTGATTAAGGGAGCACCTAGACCGAGTTTTTAATCGCCTATGCATACTAGTTTCCTAGAGTTTTAGCCATTAAGCCAATTCCTTGTGAAAATTGTAATGTTCAGTGGACATTGAAAGTACTTACAGATGCAATGTGGTATTTTTCCAGGAGCCTCTGTACTCAAACGGACCCTTTGCTCTTCTGAGGCACAAACTCATCCATAGAGGCTTTTCGTTGCATAAAATATACATGACACTGACACATCAAAACATTCAAACATTCAAAATTCATCAACCTTAGCCATCAGTTATTGGAATTGAATCGATTCATAGTCAAATATCTAGAATAACCTGCTGACGCAAGCGAGGCGAGCGATGTCTCGGGGATCAAGGTGTTCGAGAAGAGCACATATGGTTTCATCTGGGAGAACGCTGAGACTACCGAGCGCCTCTGGTCGCCGATCTCTCTGTTCAAACAACGCCGTTGCGTCCATTTACGCGGTGGCGCGTGATGGTTCGAGTCTCCTGTGGTCGTCACCGAGTGCGCGGGGTTTCCACCGTGAATAAAAATGCCTTTCGCATGTTTGTATGCGTTATTGTTATCGATACGCCGTCGTTTTAACCAACGGATCTGAAGAAGGAATTATCGCGTTTGGCTTACGCGAAATCGTTTTGTTAAGAATCAACGCGGTTCTTCAGGGTAGAAGAATATTAGAAAAACGGCACGTAGTCTTCGGTTAATGGGCTAAGCTCATTTTTGAAAGGAATAATACTATCAGATGAGCTTTGCTATGTGTAGAGTTATATTTTATCACATAAGAGCTAGAAGACCTTGGGGTTGCCAGATTGACATCTTCCTTCAAGTTCTACAAGCTGATGGAGGGGTACTTGTTATAAACCTCTCTCCTTACTATCTTAATCTCTTGATCCGGCGTTAAATGTTATGTATGTTGTGGTTTAATCAGGAGCAAGATCAGCTTGTATCAATGCTGCGACTCTAGCTCTTGCAGACGCTGGTAATACCAATGCGTGATCTTGCTGTTTCCTGCAGTGCTGTATACTTGAACAGTACTCCACTTCTTGATCTCTCAACTATGTCGAAGATAGCGCTGGAGGTGCTGATGTAACTGTAGGCATCCTACCTAAATTAGACAAAGTGACACTCCGTATAGTTCTGCTTTTTGAAGGTACTTCAAGGAAACACCAAACAGCTCGAGTATGGTCGTGCTGCATAAACTCAGTGCCGTCTTAAAAAAAAGACCTCTTTATAATACTATTGGTTTAATGACCTTAGGCGAAATATAAAATAAAGACCTCTTTATAAGTTTTTTTTTCTCAACCTTTGTTTATTGCATTTCCTTAAATCAAAGCAAAAAAAAAAAATTGGTAAAGAAAAAAAATAAAAATGGGGTTTTGTGTGTAAATTAGGTTTTGTTAATGGAAATTTGAGAATGTTGCTTGGTAAATTTTTTATTCTTTTTGTATTTAAATTAGGTTTAAATTAATCATGGATCTTTTGTTATAATTTTACCAACTAATTGATATTTCAGAGCTAGAGAAAAACTAAGATGTCCCCAGCTTTTGTTTTTTTGTCAATGTTAGAAGTAATGCAGAGTCATACTGTTTTTTTTTTGTAAAAATGCAGTCATACTGTTTTTTTTTTTTGTAAAAATGCAGAGTCATACTGTTTCTGGTTAATATTCTAAAAAGAGGTAAGAATCAGAATCTTTTGATCTGTAGTTCACGTTGCTTATCATATATAACACAAACAGATATTATAAATCTAGTTGACGATTTGGTGTTTAAAATGAACAAGACTCCATGTATCAATGTTTACTTATATTGATTACTTATTCGAACATAAAACTGAGCAACAGTATTCCGAAACACAATAATACGTACCATGTCCCATCACACCTAAATTATGAGCAATGAAAATGTCACTGTACAGGACCACCAATATAGTCGGTCCCATTTCATCGGCTAATCAATATTCTCAGAATCGATCAATATCAGGATAAAATAGCTAAAGTAGTATTGGACAAAATATCCGTAAATTTAGATTCAATTCGTTATTCATTTCGGTTCGAATCGAGAAATATGGAATTTCATAACTCTATGAAGCAAATACTAATTTGCAATCCGTAAGAAACAGAGCTTTCACAAGTATAAATATTTTAGAAACATATATATACATATATTTAAAGAATTATATATATTATGTTTTATATAAGTTTTACAGTATTTTTATTTACTAGATTTATTACATTATTTATTAGAATTTAAAAGAAATAAATTTTTATTTTTATAATACATTTTTATTTTATATCCGTTCAAATTCAAAATTTTACGGATATTCGAGCACCAATATTCGGATGGCTATGGATTGCATCAGTTTGAATAATTGATCATTCGACAAAACAAATCAATCACGAATACTTCCAAAATCCGGATATTCGATTATTCTGATGAAACAAATTGATCACAAATATTTCCAAAATCCGGATATTCGATTATTCTGATGAAACAAATTGATCACAAATATTTCCAAAATCCGGATATTCGATTATTCTGATGAAACAAATTGATCACAAATATTTCCAAAATCCGGATATTCGATTATTCTGATGAAACAAATTGATCACAAATATTTCCAAAATCCGGATATTCGATTATTCTGATGAAACAAATTGATCACAAATATTTCCAAAATCCGGCTAATCAATATTCTCAGAATCGATCAATATCAGGATAAAATAGCTAAAGTAGTATTGGACAAAATATCCGTAAATTTAGATTCAATTCAGTATTCATTTCTGTTCAATCGAAATATGGAATTTCATAACTCTATGAAGCAAAGCAAATACTAATTTGCAATCCGTAAGAAACAGAGCTTTCACAAGTATAAATATTTTAGAAACATATATATACATATATTTAAAGAATTATATATATTATGTTTTATATAAGTTTTACAGTATTTTTATTTACTAGATTTATTACATTATTTATTAGAATTTAAAAGAAATAAATTTTTATTTTTATAATACATTTTTATTTTATATCCGTTCAAATTCAAAATTTTACGGATATTCGAGCACCAATATTCGGATGGCTATGGATTGCATCAGTTTGAATAATTGATCATTCGACAAAACAAATCAATCACGAATACTTCCAAAATCCGGATATTCGATTATTCTGACGAAACAAATTGATCACAAATATTTCCAAAATCCGGATATTCGATTATTCTGATGAAACAAATTGATCACAAATATTTCCAAAATCCGGATATTCGATTATTCTGATGAAACAAATTGATCACAAATATTTCCAAAATCCGGATATTCGATTATTCTGACGAAACAAATTGATCACAAATATTTCCAAAATCCGGATATTCGATTATTCTGATGAAACAAATTGATCACAAATATTTCCAAAATCCGGATATTCGATTATTCTGACGAAACAAATTGATCACAAATATTTCCAAAATCCGGATATTCGATTATTCTGATGAAACAAATTGATCACAAATATTTCCAAAATCCGGATATTCGATTATTCTGATGAAACAAATTGATCACAAATATTTCCAAAATCCGGATATTCGATTATTCTGACGAAACAAATTGATCACAAATATTTCCAAAATCCGGATATTCGATTATTCTGATGAAACAAATTGATCACAAATATTTCCAAAATCCGGATATTCGATTATTCTGACGAAACAAATTGATCACAAATATTTCCAAAATCCGGATATTCGATTATTCTGATGAAACAAATTGATCACAAATATTTCCAAAATCCGGATATTCGATTATTCTGATGAAACAAATTGATCACAAATATTTCCAAAATCCGGATATTCGATTATTCTGATGAAACAAATTGATCACAAATATTTCCAAAATCCGGATATTCGATTATTCTGATGAAACAAATTGATCACAAATATTTCCAAAATCCGGATATTCGATTATTCTGTGAAACAAATTGATCACAAATATTTCCAAAATCCGGATATTCGATTATTCTGATGAAACAAATTGATCACAAATATTTCCAAAATCCGGATATTCGATTATTCTGATGAAACAAATTGATCACAAATATTTCCAAAATCCGGATATTCGATTATTCTGATGAAACAAATTGATCACAAATATTTCCAAAATCCGGATATTCGATTATTCTGATGAAACAAATTGATCACAAATATTTCCAAAATCCGGATATTCGATTATTCTGATGAAACAAATTGATCACAAATATTTCCAAAATCCGGATATTCGATTATTCTGACGAAACAAATTGATCACAAATATTTCCAAAATCCGGATATTCGATTATTCTGATGAAACAAATTGATCACAAATATTTCCAAAATCCGGATATTCGATTATTCTGATGAAACAAATTGATCACAAATATTTCCAAAATCCGGATATTCGATTATTCTGATGAAACAAATTGATCACAAATATTTCCAAAATCCGGATATTCGATTATTCTGATGAAACAAATTGATCACAAATATTTCCAAAATCCGGATATTCGATTATTCTGACGAAACAAATTGATCACAAATATTTCCAAAATCCGGATATTCGATTATTCTGATGAAACAAATTGATCACAAATATTTCCAAAATCCGGATATTCGATTATTCTGATGAAACAAATTGATCACAAATATTTCCAAAATCCGGATATTCGATTATTCTGACGAAACAAATTGATCACAAATATTTCCAAAATCCGGATATTCGATTATTCTGACGAAACAAATTGATCACAAATATTTCCAAAATCCGGATATTCGATTATTCTGATGAAACAAATTGATCACAAATATTTCCAAAATCCGGATATTCGATTATTCTGATGAAACAAATTGATCACAAATATTTCCAAAATCCGGATATTCGATTATTCTGATGAAACAAATTGATCACAAATATTTCCAAAATCCGGATATTCGATTATTCTGATGAAACAAATTGATCACAAATATTTCCAAAATCCGGATATTCGATTATTCTGATGAAACAAATTGATCACAAATATTTCCAAAATCCGGATATTCGATTATTCTGACGAAACAAATTGATCACAAATATTTCCAAAATCCGGATATTCGATTATTCTGTGAAACAAATTGATCACAAATATTTCCAAAATCGGATATTCGATTATTCTGTGAAACAAATTGATCACAAATATTTCCAAAATCGGATATTCGATTATTCTGTGAAACAAATTGATCACAAATATTTCCAAAATCGGATATTCGATTATTCTGTGAAACAAATTGATCACAAATATTTCCAAAATCGGATATTCGATTATTCTGTGAAACAAATTGATCACAAATATTTCCAAAATCGGATATTCGATTATTCTGTGAAACAAATTGATCACAAATATTTCCAAAATCCGGATATTCGATTATTCTGTGAAACAAATTGATCACAAATATTTCCAAAATCGGATATTCGATTATTCTGTGAAACAAATTGATCACAAATATTTCCAAAATCGGATATTCGATTATTCTGACGAAACAAATTGATCACAAATATTTCCAAAATCGGATATTCGATTATTCTGACGAAACAAATTGATCACAAATATTTCCAAAATCGGATATTCGATTATTCTGACGAAACAAATTGATCACAAATATTTCCAAAATCCGGATATTCGATTATTCTGTGAAACAAATTGATCACAAATATTTCCAAAATCCGGATATTCGATTATTCTGTGAAACAAATTGATCACAAATATTTCCAAAATCCGGATATTCGATTATTCTGTGAAACAAATTGATCACAAATATTTCCAAAATCGGATATTCGATTATTCTGACGAAACAAATTGATCACAAATATTTCCAAAATCGGATATTCGATTATTCTGACGAAACAAATTGATCACAAATATTTCCAAAATCGGATATTCGATTATTCTGACGAAACAAATTGATCACAAATATTTCCAAAATCGGATATTCGATTATTCTGTGAAACAAATTGATCACAAATATTTCCAAAATCGGATATTCGATTATTCTGTGAAACAAATTGATCACAAATATTTCCAAAATCGGATATTCGATTATTCTGTGAAACAAATTGATCACAAATATTTCCAAAATCGGATATTCGATTATTCTGTGAAACAAATTGATCACAAATATTTCCAAAATCGGATATTCGATTATTCTGACGAAACAAATTGATCACAAATATTTCCAAAATCGGATATTCGATTATTCTGTGAAACAAATTGATCACAAATATTTCCAAAATCGGATATTCGATTATTCTGTGAAACAAATTGATCACAAATATTTCCAAAATCGGATATTCGATTATTCTGACGAAACAAATTGATCACAAATATTTCCAAAATCGGATATTCGATTATTCTGTGAAACAAATTGATCACAAATATTTCCAAAATCCGGATATTCGATTATTCTGACGAAACAAATTGATCACAAATATTTCCAAAATCCGGATATTCGATTATTCTGTGAAACAAATTGATCACAAATATTTCCAAAATCGGATATTCGATTATTCTGTGAAACAAATTGATCACAAATATTTCCAAAATCCGGATATTCGATTATTCTGTGAAACAAATTGATCACAAATATTTCCAAAATCCGGATATTCGATTATTCTGACGAAACAAATTGATCACAAATATTTCCAAAATCGGATATTCGATTATTCTGTGAAACAAATTGATCACAAATATTTCCAAAATCCGATATTCGATTATTCTGTGAAACAAATTGATCACAAATATTTCCAAAATCCGGATATTCGATTATTCTGACGAAACAAATTGATCACAAATATTTCCAAAATCGGATATTCGATTATTCTGTGAAACAAATTGATCACAAATATTTCCAAAATCCGGATATTCGATTATTCTGTGAAACAAATTGATCACAAATATTTCCAAAATCGGATATTCGATTATTCTGTGAAACAAATTGATCACAAATATTTCCAAAATCGGATATTCGATTATTCTGTGAAACAAATTGATCACAAATATTTCCAAAATCGGATATTCGATTATTCTGTGAAACAAATTGATCACAAATATTTCCAAAATCGGATATTCGATTATTCTGTGAAACAAATTGATCACAAATATTTCCAAAATCGGATATTCGATTATTCTGTGAAACAAATTGATCACAAATATTTCCAAAATCGGATATTCGATTATTCTGACGAAACAAATTGATCACAAATATTTCCAAAATCCGGATATTCGATTATTCTGTGAAACAAATTGATCACAAATATTTCCAAAATCGGATATTCGATTATTCTGTGAAACAAATTGATCACAAATATTTCCAAAATCCGATATTCGATTATTCTGTGAAACAAATTGATCACAAATATTTCCAAAATCGGATATTCGATTATTCTGTGAAACAAATTGATCACAAATATTTCCAAAATCGGATATTCGATTATTCTGACGAAACAAATTGATCACAAATATTTCCAAAATCGGATATTCGATTATTCTGTGAAACAAATTGATCACAAATATTTCCAAAATCGGATATTCGATTATTCTGTGAAACAAATTGATCACAAATATTTCCAAAATCGGATATTCGATTATTCTGTGAAACAAATTGATCACAAATATTTCCAAAATCCGGATATTCGATTATTCTGACGAAACAAATTGATCACAAATATTTCCAAAATCGGATATTCGATTATTCTGTGAAACAAATTGATCACAAATATTTCCAAAATCGGATATTCGATTATTCTGTGAAACAAATTGATCACAAATATTTCCAAAATCGGATATTCGATTATTCTGTGAAACAAATTGATCACAAATATTTCCAAAATCCGATATTCGATTATTCTGTGAAACAAATTGATCACAAATATTTCCAAAATCGGATATTCGATTATTCTGTGAAACAAATTGATCACAAATATTTCCAAAATCGGATATTCGATTATTCTGTGAAACAAATTGATCACAAATATTTCCAAAATCGGATATTCGATTATTCTGTGAAACAAATTGATCACAAATATTTCCAAAATCCGATATTCGATTATTCTGACGAAACAAATTGATCACAAATATTTCCAAAATCGGCTAATCAATATTCTCAGAATCGATCAATATCAGGATAAAATAGCTAAAGTAGTATTGGACAAAATATCCGTAAATTTAGATTCAATTCGTTATTCATTTCGGTTCGAATCGAGAAATATGGAATTTCATAACTCTATGAAGCAAAGCAAATACTAATTTGCAATCCGTAAGAAACAGAGCTTTCACAAGTATAAATATTTTTAGAAACATATATATACATATATTTAAAGAATTATATATATTATGTTTTATATAAGTTTTACAGTATTTTTATTTACTAGATTTATTACATTATTTATTAGAATTTAAAAAGAAATAAATTTTTATTTTTATAATACATTTTTTATTTTATATCCGTTCAAATTCAAAATTTTCTGGATATTCGGAGCACCGAATATTCAGATGGCTATGGATTGCATCAGTTTGAATAATTGATCATTCGGACAAAACAAATCAATCACGAATACTTCCAAAATCCGGATATTCGATTATTCTGACGAAACAAATTGATCACAAATATTTCCAAAATCCGGATATTTAATTCGTGTCCACCCCTAATCTAAACATAGAGTATACGGTTTAACAGAAATGTTACTTTGACACTTTCGTATACATGTATTTTTGGTAATTCAGTTAAAATAGTAAGTTCTGTAATATTCATCCTACTTGAACAGGTTAAAGGATCAAACTACTAACGGAGAATTAACCTACTAACTAAAAATTATGGTTTTAGTTTTCATTGGCATAAATCTACTTTTCTGAAAATGAATGCTGATCTTTTTACAGTTTCTCCACAAGTTAAAAACAATCCTCAAAGATGGAAAAAACGTTATAGTTGGTCATAAACATTATGTATACATAAACAACAAGATTTTATACTATATTCTAATAGAATTAATGTTTAGTTTGGAACAAATACAAGATTTTAAACCATATTTGTAATAGAATTAATGTTTAGTTTGTAAGGGAATGAAATAAAGTAATAGTAAAAATAGAGAAAATATATAGAGATAATTAATAGAAAAAAAAAATAGATCTGCATCCATTATGATTGGTCCTCATCATTATTTCAGCATCTTATATAACTCGGGAAAACGAATACCGCTCCACATTCTAGCATCACCCATCACACCTGTCTTTCTCTTCTTTCTTCTTTATAACAACATTCTACTCGTGACAAGAAGCTATACAAGAAGCTAAAAACAACAAAAATGGAGCCACATGCCGTTCCCACCTCACAGAAACGACATGCAGTTTGCATACCTTATCCAGCGCAAGGCCACATCAACCCCATGCTGAAAGTGGCCAAGCTTCTCCACGCCAGAGGCTTCCACGTCACCTTCGTCAACACCGACTACAACCACCGCCGCATCCTCCGATCACGTGGCCCTCACGCTCTCGACGGTCTCCCCTCCTTTCGCTTCGAGACTATCCCCGACGGTCTTCCTTGGACCGACGTAGATGCTAAGCAGGACATGCTTAAGCTCATAGACTCCACCATGAACAACTGTTTATCCCCGTTCAAAGATCTGCTCACCCGGTTAAACTCCGGTTCTGATGTACCGCCGGTTAGCTGTATCGTCTCTGACGCTTCAAGGAGTTTTACTACTGACGCGGCGGAGGAGCTTGAGATTCCGGTGGTTCTGCTTTGGACGAACAGTGCTACTGCACTTATGTTGTATCTTCACTATCAAAAACTCATCGAGAAAGGGATCATTCCTGTGGAAGGTATATCATGCATCTCGACTTGGTTTATCATCATATTGTTTTGAAAATTTTCTTTGCACATCTCTTGCTCATACCTATTTGTAATAGAATTAATGTTTAGTTTGGAACAAATACAAGATTTTAAACCATATTTGTAATAGAATTAATGTTTAGTTTGGAACAAATACAAGATTTTAAACCATATTTGTAATAGAATTAATGTTTAGTTTGGAACAAATACAAGATTTTAAACCATATTTGTAATAGAATTAATGTTTAGTTTGGAACAAATACAAGATTTTAAACCATATTTGTAATAGAATTAATGTTTAGTTTGGAACAAATACAAGATTTTAAACCATATTTGTAATAGAATTAATGTTTAGTTTGGAACAAATACAAGATTTTAAACCATATTTGTAATAGAATTAATGTTTAGTTTGGAACAAATACAAGATTTTAAACCATATTTGTAATAGAATTAATGTTTAGTTTGGAACAAATACAAGATTTTAAACCATATTTGTAATAGAATTAATGTTTAGTTTGGAACAAATACAAGATTTTAAACCATATTTGTAATAGAATTAATGTTTAGTTTGGAACAAATACAAGATTTTAAACCATATTTGTAATAGAATTAATGTTTAGTTTGGAACAAATACAAGATTTTAAACCATATTTGTAATAGAATTAATGTTTAGTTTGGAACAAATACAAGATTTTAAACCATATTTGTAATAGAATTAATGTTTAGTTTGGAACAAATACAAGATTTTAAACCATATTTGTAATAGAATTAATGTTTAGTTTGGAACAAATACAAGATTTTAAACCATATTTGTAATAGAATTAATGTTTAGTTTGGAACAAATACAAGATTTTAAACCATATTTGTAATAGAATTAATGTTTAGTTTGGAACAAATACAAGATTTTAAACCATATTTGTAATAGAATTAATGTTTAGTTTGGAACAAATACAAGATTTTAAACCATATTTGTAATAGAATTAATGTTTAGTTTGGAACAAATACAAGATTTTAAACCATATTTGTAATAGAATTAATGTTTAGTTTGGAACAAATACAAGATTTTAAACCATATTTGTAATAGAATTAATGTTTAGTTTGGAACAAATACAAGATTTTAAACCATATTTGTAATAGAATTAATGTTTAGTTTGGAACAAATACAAGATTTTAAACCATATTTGTAATAGAATTAATGTTTAGTTTGGAACAAATACAAGATTTTAAACCATATTTGTAATAGAATTAATGTTTAGTTTGGAACAAATACAAGATTTTAAACCATATTTGTAATAGAATTAATGTTTAGTTTGGAACAAATACAAGATTTTAAACCATATTTGTAATAGAATTAATGTTTAGTTTGGAACAAATACAAGATTTTAAACCATATTTGTAATAGAATTAATGTTTAGTTTGGAACAAATACAAGATTTTAAACCATATTTGTAATAGAATTAATGTTTAGTTTGGAACAAATACAAGATTTTAAACCATATTTGTAATAGAATTAATGTTTAGTTTGGAACAAATACAAGATTTTAAACCATATTTGTAATAGAATTAATGTTTAGTTTGGAACAAATACAAGATTTTAAACCATATTTGTAATAGAATTAATGTTTAGTTTGGAACAAATACAAGATTTTAAACCATATTTGTAATAGAATTAATGTTTAGTTTGGAACAAATACAAGATTTTAAACCATATTTGTAATAGAATTAATGTTTAGTTTGGAACAAATACAAGATTTTAAACCATATTTGTAATAGAATTAATGTTTAGTTTGGAACAAATACAAGATTTTAAACCATATTTGTAATAGAATTAATGTTTAGTTTGGAACAAATACAAGATTTTAAACCATATTTGTAATAGAATTAATGTTTAGTTTGTAAGGGAATGAAATAAAGTAATAGTAAAAATAGAGAAAATATATAGAGATAATTAATAGAAAAAAAATAGATCTGCATCCATTATGATTGGTCCTCATCATTATTTCAGCATCTTATATAACTCGGAAAACGAATACCGCTCCACATTCTAGCATCACCCATCACACCTGTCTTTCTCTTCTTTCTTCTTTATAACAACATTCTACTCGTGACAAGAAGCTATACAAGAAGCTAAAAACAATAAAAATGGAGCCACAAGCTGTTTCTCCCTTACCGAACAGACATGCAGTTTGCATACCTTATCCAGCACAAGGCCACATCAACCCCATGCTGAAAGTGGCCAAGCTTCTCCACGCCAGAGGCTTCCACGTCACCTTCGTCAACACCGACTACAACCACCGCCGCATCCTCCGATCACGTGGCCCTCACGCTCTCGACGGTCTCCCTCCTTTCGCTTCGAGACTATCCCGGATGGTCTTCCTTGGACCGACGTCGACGCTAAGCAGGACATGCTTAAGCTTATAGACTCCACCATGAACAACTGTTTATCCCCGTTCAAAGATCTGCTCACCCGGTTAAACTCCGGTTCTGATGTACCGCCGGTTAGCTGTATCGTCTCTGACGCTTCAAGGAGTTTTACTACTGACGCGGCGGAGGAGCTTGAGATTCCGGTGGTTCTGCTTTGGACGAACAGTGCTACTGCACTTATGTTGTATCTTCACTATCAAAAACTCATCGAGAAAGGGATCATTCCTGTGGAAGGTATATCATGCATCTCGACTTGGTTTATCATCATATTGTTTTGAAAATTTTCTTAAGACATCTCAAGCTTTTTTTTTGTCAACTGGACATCTCTAGCTCATACTTAGTTTTCCTCAAAACCCTATTTTAAAATAAAGTTCAACTTTTTAATTGTCAGATAAGGAGTGACTGGAAATGATAGTAAAAGCTGCGGATACTCATTAAAAATAGAATTAGAAAGCAACCCATATCTTAACTTTAAAAATGAATTTCTAGCCAAAATGTTTTAGAAATAAAATATGTTAATTTTGAAAACCAGTTTTTATTAGTACTCTGTGGATTTTTTGAAAATAAATCTACGGTAAAAAATTAAAATCAGAACTAAAATAGTTACTGCCTAAATTGTAAATCAAAAAGCCTACATCATCAACCATTATGCCATAATATTTCAGTTTAAGTACTTTTTAATAACTAAAATAAATATTTTTAATATATTATGTTTTATGTTATTAAAAATTAGTAATATCATCTTTTATTTATACTATTTGCAAAATAGTTTATTTTCATATGTATGATTTTTATGTTTTATATTATATATCTTTTATATGGTGCTTATCTGTTATTTTTATATGTATGGTCTTTTATGCTTTATATTATATATATTTTGTTGCATAAAATAGTTCACTAGATGAATATTTATATAATTAAGAAATATTAACAGTAATTTTTATAATATATATAGTGAAATAATATTTATATATTTATTTATAATAATATTTTATTAAAAACGAAAATATTTAAATATGGAAGACCATTTTATAAATAAAAAAGTTCAACTCCATTTTGGAGTAATGAGTTGGTTTACTCCATATTTGGAGTAATCATATCTATTATTCCATTTTGGAGTAAATTTTGGAATGGGGTTGGAGATGATTTTACTGTAAAATGGAGTTTGGAGTGAGTTTTGGAGTAGGGTTGGAGATGCCCTCGAGAGCCCATTTGTTTCTTGATATGCCGATATTATCTGCCAAATGCATGGAGAAATGTCTTTCACTGTCAGTCGAGCTGCCTTTGGATGAATACAAGGAAACTCAAATTTTATAAAATCACAAGTCCCAACTCCCAAGCAAGTGAGAGGGCAAAAACTAAAAAGAGAGGAGAAAAGCATGAATATATGAATGATATAGGATAAAGTTGAAACTATATAATAATATAAATAGTGAGTAAAAAGGATATGATGGACTCGATCTACATATGGATTCCGTCGGAAAAAATATGACAAGAGTATTATAAAGAGATAGAGCCGTCTTTAAAGTTTGGACAATCTTGAGTCGTCTTCTTGGGGCTCAAGTCATAGCTCTGGTGTAGGTAAGAATGTGAAGCTAGCTTGTACTAATTGAAAAAAAATGCAAGAGAACTAAAAAGAAATTGGTTCTTTGTTGTTGTTGATTCACGTGTAGGTTTTGCTTCGCCGTCTAGTGATACTTGTTGTGGTGCTTCAGATTCTGGAGAAAATAAAAGAAGCACCATAAAATAAAATGATATATAGCTAATTGCATAATAGAACCAGATAATAATTTCAGTGGGTGTAAGCACCATACCGATTTCTGACGAATAATTTTAAACGCCTCTCGACCCATAATTTAATGCCAATTATTTCAATGTCAAATCCACATTATTTTAATGTAATTTTAATATTAATTTTTTTATCTCTAACTCAGTTCTAATACACTATTTATTATGATTTTTACACTAAAATTTTTCAACCAACATTAAAAATTATACTATTTTACCATATTTTATACCAAATTTGGTGTGAAATTATAGTATTGCACTATAATAGTATAACTTTTAATGTTGAGTTAGAGATGTTTAGCGTGAAAATCACATTTTGTTCAAATCGTGAAAATCACAAATGTTTTGGAGTAGGGTTGGAGATGCCTCGAGAGCCCATTTGTTTCTTGATATGCCGATATTATCTGCCAAATGCATGGAGAAATGTCTTTCACTGTCAGTCGAGCTGCCTTTGGATGAATACAAGGAAACTCAAATTTTATAAAATCACAAGTCCCAACTCCCAAGCAAGTGAGAGGGCAAAAACTAAAAAGAGAGGAGAAAAGCATGAATATATGAATGATATAGGATAAAGTTGAAACTATATAATAATATAAATAGTGAGTAAAAGGATATGATGGACTCGATCTACATATGGATTCCGTCGGAAAAATATGACAAGAGTATTATAAAGAGATAGAGCCGTCTTTAAAGTTTGGACAATCTTGAGTCGTCTTCTTGGGGCTCAAGTCATAGCTCTGGTGTAGGTAAGAATGTGAAGCTAGCTTGTACTAATTGAAAAAAAATGCAAGAGAACTAAAAAGAAATTGGTTCTTTGTTGTTGTTGATTCACGTGTAGGTTTTGCTTCGCCGTCTAGTGATACTTGTTGTGGTGCTTCAGATTCTGGAGAAAATAAAAGAAGCACCATAAAATAAAATGATATATAGCTAATTGCATAATAGAACCAGATAATAATTTCAGTGGGTGTAAGCACCATACCGATTTCTGACGAATAATTTTAAACGCCTCTCGACCCATAATTTAATGCCAATTATTTCAATGTCAAATCCACATTATTTTAATGTAATTTTAATATTAATTTTTTTTATCTCTAACTCAGTTCTAATACACTATTTATTATGATTTTTACACTAAAATTTTTCAACCAACATTAAAAATTATACTATTTTACCATATTTTATACCAAATTTGGTGTGAAATTATAGTATTGCACTATAATAGTATAACTTTTAATGTTGAGTTAGAGATGTTTAGCGTGAAAATCACATTTTTTTTTTGTTCAAATCGTGAAAATCACAAATGTTTTGGAGTTGGGTTGGAAATGGTCTAACCAAAATATATATATTTTTTTCATTGAATTTCATTAATGGATTAAAACCCAAAAAAGGCAGAGCCCAAACAATACAGAACAAAACCAAGAAGCCCAAATACGAAAGGCCAAAAGCAAAGCTAAATTTATGGGCTATAACATCCAACATCAGGAAACCCTAGCATGTGAGGCGCCGCTCGATCCGCGCGGAGTGCGAGCCTTGCTTCCTTCTTCCTTCGACACCGGAATCCACGATACGACGGCTAACCGCGACGTCGTCATCGGATCTGGGACGAAACCATTCAAAAACAACTTTTCAAAGCAACTCGTATACAACCAGCGATACCGAGAATCATAACTAGCGGATCTGAATTTATCGGAGGGTAATAGCGCTACAATCGATTCATCATCTCCAACATTCATGCATGTGGCACGTTGAGCGAGGGAAGTAACAAGAGAGGTTTAGATTTGTAGATCGAGGTGGGGTAACTCGAAACCATCCGTGGCGATCTTGAGAACCATCGCCTCCGAAACAAAAGCGGCGATCGCGGTCTGAGAAACCACCACTTCCCAAAAGCGAAACTGAGAAGATAGAGCAAGGTAAGAATGGGAAGATTGTTTAAAATGGGAAAAATGCAAGAGATCTTGAAGAAATTGGTTCTTTGTTGCCGCTGGTTACAAATTTTCATGTGTAGTTGTTGCTTCACCCTCGTTTGATACTTGTTGTGGCGCTTAGACTAACTGCAATTATGAGAATTTTTTTTTTTTAAAACATCATAAAATACGATTATATATATATTTCAGATTGCATAACAAACAAGATAATGTGGATGATTGGTTGAACTGCAGTCGTGAAAATTTAGGTGTAAAATTTCTATTGTAAACGTATTGATATATATTTTTTGGTAGAGATTTTGGTAAACTTATGTTGGTTGTAGCTATAAAATCTTTTCTGTAAATATTTTAAAATAAAACATGTGAGATATATAATATATGTACAAAACAATTATCTTATATCAATTAAATTACTGTATATTATAAAAAATTATCAAAATTGTACTATTATTTAAGGTAATATATAATGAAATTTATGTTATTTAAATTTTTTAAATATTTTATAAAATTATTCAAAAGTAAATAAAATTATGTATAGATTTTTAAAATGTAGTAAAAGTTTATATCTAAATAGTAATAAATTTTATCTATAAATATATAATTTTATTTACAGATGCTACAACTTAAATAACAAAGATAAAATTTTTTTTCTCATTTACATAATAATTTTTCCGTAGTTTTAGATAAAAACTAAATCATGATTGGCAAAAATTAATAGAGTTATGATGTACGATTTAAACTTTAAAACTAAAACTAAATCATGATTGGCAAAAATTAATAGAGTTATGATGTACGATTTAAACTTTAAAACTAAAACTAAATCATGATTGGCAAAAATTAATAGAGTTATGATGTACGATTTAAACTTTAAAACTAAAACTAAATCATGATTGGCAAAAATTAATAGAGTTATGATGTACGATTTAAACTTTAAAACTAAAACTAAATCATGATTGGCAAAAATTAATAGAGTTATGATGTACGATTTAAACTTTAAAACTAAAACTAAATCATGATTGGCAAAAATTAATAGAGTTATGATGTACGATTTAAACTTTAAAACTAAAACTAAATCATGATTGGCAAAAATTAATAGAGTTATGATGTACGATTTAAACTTTAAAACTAAAACTAAATCATGATTTAAAAAAAAAACTAAGGAAATGAGATCAAACTTACTCAACCAATCACCCACAATAATTATAATTAGTTTCAAAATTCGTACTACAATATTTAAAACTGGAAACCCAAAACTAAAAAGTAGTCGTTTTAACAAATCTGCAGATAGGGGGATTCAAAACCATGTATGGGAGATGAGACGACAGCTACTCTAACCAATAGATTAGGACAAAATTTTTAAAATATGTAGCTGAATTTTATACTTATCGGAACGAGTGCCGAAATTCCATGCTTCATCTTTTTTTTTTGGGCCAGAGCTGGTCAGTCTAAGCACCACAGCACAACAAGTATCTGATGAATAACCTAAGCAAAAGATTAATCAGTTTTTCTATAGAATAAAAATATATGTGTGTGTAGAGATGTTGCCATTGCATGGTGGCTGCAGTGGCATGGCGAACAAATTGACAGATGATGGAGGAGAGACACATATGCCAATCTAATGAAAATAGACAGCCCATTTCACATGCATCCTCTATTCACTGTTCTCTCCGATCATTCACTCTCCTTTTCTTTTCTATGTCTTCACATATTTGGTTTAACTCATACAGTATATTTTTATTTTACTATTATAGAGTGCAAAACAAATATGTTTCTTTGTGACGTTTGAGACAACATTGAGGACCGGTTTAGGTGCATGGATGATAAATAATTAAATACAGTAGCATCATGATAGACTGATGAAATTTCACATTTTCAACTCATGAAGAAATCTCGGCTACCGCGAGATTGCCTAAGAGTTTCAAGAAATAAAAATCAAAAACTACTCATGGTTACCGTATGTATGTATATGTTCATCACGTAGACTCCAAGAGACCTGAGTATTTCATCATTGTTATGCATGTATTTTGTTTTTTTTTTTGTTTTGCTAAAAAATAAATATCATAGATATGAAAAGTTAGATTTATAAGCAATGTAGACTTAAGAGTTAAAGTATGTTACACCATTACCAAAAAAAAGATAAAAACATAGTTAATAACAAAAGTACAGGTAGTTGCTCAAAAAAAAGTACAGATGAGCCAATCGGAGATTAATTCATCCACTTGGCCATAGGGCTGAGGAAGTGTTTCCTGTGTCTTCTAGATGTGATAGTGTTGAGTTTCCTTGTCTATGAGCAGCTAGAGAGCATCTGGTCGAAAGACAATATATTGTTCTTAGTAGAGGATCATATATTTTTAAAATCTCAGGCGATATTTATTTTGAATAAAAACTCTATTAATCATCAACCCTTAGACAGGTTGTATATATAGACATGGACATAGCAAAAGGAAAGATATAGATTATTTGGAAAATGAATATAAGCATAAGAAACATGAGACTTCAAACATTAGAATCTAAACTCAAGCATCTGGGGCGGTGGCGCAGTTGGCTAGCGCGTAGGTCTCATAGCTATTGAGTGATCCTGAGGTCGAGAGTTCGAGCTTCTCTCGCCCCATTTTTCATTATGTCAGTCAAACCATATATAGATGTTCCCATATGTTTTGAATTTTTTTTTTTTCTGAGAGAGCTAGCCCATGAGATTTCCTATATCTACAGTCAGGCCGAATCAATATATTTTCCAAAGCCATATATAACATTTAAATTTGGGTTGTAAGCCCACCAGATTCGTAAATGACCAAGTGGGTTATCAGTCATGTCATGGTCATGTATGGCGTCACGAAGCAATTATTCGAGAGAGGATAAGTTACAGAAAAAAAGTTTAAAAAGCATGTGGATATTGGTGTCATCACTGGAAAAACTACTCCGCGATATGGTTTATATGGCTCATCAGTCATTTATTTGTCACTTCAATACTCTCACATGTTCCCTAAGTTCCATTCCATTTGTATAAACCCGTCCCTACAAAACACACATTCAATTATATGAATGCCATCACACCAATACCGTTTCAAAATTCAATCGACGATTTTTCTATAAACAAATTGTTTATTCTTTTTTTTTTAATTTAACTAATCGTTTTAAGATGTTTGAGTATTTTTAATTCAATTAAATCGTTTTAAGGTATTTCTATTTGAGTCGCTCAATATCTCATATTTGAGTGTTGAACAATAATTAATGGCTTTTCACAAAAAACACAATAATTAATGGCTTGTGTAGATAGACAAGAGCTTTGATCACATAGAGATCCACATGGAAATGTTATGGCAATGGCTTTTATAATATTTTTAACGTGAAAGAGATGGATATTGAAAAGATATATTAACCTCCACCAATGCTAAAGGAAGTCACATGGAATTTCTTGTTAATTATTAATAACTAATTCATTTCATAATTATTCCTTGAAGATTTTTGCAAAAGCAGCTTTTCTTTGATACATCATATATTTAATAACTAATTCGTTTGATAATTATCATTTATGATTTGATGCTTTCCATCGTTTCCAAGCGACATTATAAATTTATCGTATTTTTAGATTTATTATGGCAGACCAACACTACTTTGTGAACTAAGTGATGATAGTCTAGGAGCAATCTCGTAAAACTTAGCATGCATACATGTTTTGGTCTTGAATTCTATTTCAGCATAGCACTATTATTACTTGGTTAGTTTGAGTTTCGACTTCGGCTCAAACGATTAACATGGTGGAATATAAAAACGATCGGTCTATCTTTGACATTAATTGGAAAAAATTTCAAAATTGGATCAGACAACGTGATACGCTTTTACTAGTCCATTTTATAGCACTAAATATGTTTATGTCGAAGTTGATTGGATCAACCGATAAGGCATATCTAAAAAAAACAATACTACTTTATGATTGTAAGCGATGATACTTTTTTCATTTTTTAGTTATCCTTTGGTTTATTTCAAAAAATCTAATTTTTCTTTTCACATATTATCCATCTCTCGTTTATCTTATATATATATAAGTTACGCATCATACATGCATTATTCTTATCCATGGGTGGGTTAATTTGATAATGATCATATTGAAAAAAAATATTATATTTGCAATAAGAAGATTGAAAGATGTAGAAAAATAAAGGAAAAAATGATATAGTTAATTGGCAAAATATAATTTTTTATTTTAGATCAAATTTCCCTATTTTTATTTCTTACTCGATTGACATTGACGTTTAAAAACGTAAAGAATTGATATATACATCTTAGAAATGGATTTTAATTACGAATTCGAGTAAAATGTAATTTGGCTCGGTATAATATATGATGTTCAAAAAGGAAAATGCTAAATAATTTCAACATGCAGGAGGGGACAAAGTTGGATAAGCATCAACTTCTTGAAAACGAGAGATGTCAAATTTGAGTTACAAAACTTGGATTCGAGTGGACAATAATGAAAGCCGTTGTTCTGACGGCTTTAGATTCTAGTATTATGTTTAGATCGAACAGTTCTTACTACTATATTTATTGATAAGTCTTATCTTGTCGCCATTAAAAAGAAACAATCTTGTCTTTTCCACAAATAATTTATTCCTACAGAAACTGTAGTATCATGCGAATGAGTTTATATGACTTCCTGTATATTTTCAACAAATTTGATTTTTTTCTTATGAATTAAACTATATATCGATATTACAGTGTGTGATTCCATTGATTTTAGATATCATAAAATATGAAGAGTGGTGGATTTGGTGGCACGTAAGGCCAAGTTCTTTTTTTTTTTAAGTTAAATTTTATGTCAAATTTTTGTTTTTAACTGAATTTACGTGGTGGCACGTAAGGCCAAATTAGCAAAGGAAACCAGGTGTTAATTTTTGGTAAGAAGTTTTTGTAAATGAAATATCCATAAATTTAGTGTTTCAAGAAAAAGTGTCTCAAAAGAAAAAGTCACGCCCATGAATTTAAGAAATAAAATATAGATGGGCCAAACTTTTTCATTGAATTGAAAGAGTTAACAATTCTAAGATTTTTTTTAAAAAAAAATTCAAGATTTATTATAAAATTTGAGCACAAATCATGACTTTAAATTTATTAGCTAAAACTACCTTCATGCAATTGTGATAATTTTGTTTGTTTTTGGCTTCTAGTTAGTTATATACTTAAATCAAGAAAATAAATCTTACCGCGGATTCCAGGACATTTAATTTTAACATCGTTTTTCTTTGTTTAAATTTTCAATGTTGTCATGGAAGTATGTTTTCATTTTTTTCTCACCTTCATTTGTTATGTATGGGTTATGGGTAGCTTGGACTACGCGTGATGGACTCATGGAAGTAAGAAATGAGTCACTATGATTTCTATAAACAATGTTGGTTTGGTTGATTATAGAAATCGACCTAAGAAGAAGAATATAAACCGACTTTCCAGCTGTGGAAAGGTAAAGAGAATTTAAAAAGGAACTTTTTTCGTGCAAGTATTTTTATACTGTTTCATGTATCTTCTAGGAGGTATCGTCACGTAATAGTAAACCTGGGACGTGCATGTAACAATCATAATTGTGGACAATGTATCACAACTCTGAAAAGTGGTGCAAGCCAAGACAAAATGACCCATACCGTCAGTCCGTCACTCACACACACATAATATAACAGATACCTAACTATCTGTATAGTATATAGTACACTAGAGTAAATTCGTTTTGTATTTGTACCAAAAAAAAAGTTCGTTTTGTATATGCAAAGATATCCCGTAATTAATGAGTAGCTCCAAATAATAAACATACTTCTATAGCGGTGGACAGTAGTAGACCGTTTCTCTTAACAGCCATAAAAAGCATAATAGAACCATTACTTTTCTTATAAACTATGCAAGTTTGCACTTAATTTTCATTGATGTTTGGAGTCAACCGTTTGTAATCTTCTTCGGTGTTCAAACACTCAACTGTTTTTTTTTTTGAAACGTGTTCAGATTCAACTGTCTATCATCTCTCTCATTTAAAATTAAACCAATGATTTTGAATACCCTCAAGAACAATAACCACTGCGTAAAATGTTTATAGCATATTTTGCCTTTATTTACAATAGAATTGCTAACATCTACTCCATCCGTTTCAAAAGGATGCATATTATAGAAAAAAAATTGTTTAAAAAAGATTCATTTTCTATATTTCCAATATAATTTTTATCAATTAATAATGAAAAATTATGAAGTTCAAAAATATTAATTATATTTTGTAAGGTTTTATTGGTTAAAAAATATAGGAAATATAAAATTACAGGAAACTATGCATTTATAACTAAGTTTTAATATGTTTTATTAAAAAGTATGAAAATTCTAAAATATGTATTAGTTTGAAACGGAGTGAGTAATTCATAACATAAACAAAAACGCGTAAAAGCACCATTGACGATTTGACGTCTGAAGTAAAGTTTTTCTTTTTCCATTTCTGAGGATCTTTTATATTTCATTTTTAATTATTTTCTGGAAAATATTAATATTTGAAAAATATACTTTATTTTCAACCGAAATCTCCTAAAATCTCTTATGTTTCTTTTACTTTTCTATGCATTTTATTTTTGAAATATACTTTAAACTTAGCATTTGAGATGCTTTTACAATATGTCAATCACAAATGAATACAAAAACGCTGAAAACTACAAATAATGGGAATGAAACCAAAATAAACAGACTAAAAGTAGTACGACAAAAGACAGTAGATAATTCAAAATCACGTAAGAATATTCAAAAAGTTTCGTATAATTTATTCGGACAGCTTATATGAATTGGCCTAGCTATCCAAGTCGTACTCGTAAATATTTTGACTTTTGTCTCCACGGACCGCAGGTCCCCAACTACGGTTACACACTTGATTATTACAACTGTGATAATATAAAAAGAACTATGATTGGAATTAGCACTGAGCCAGGCACACTTGTAACTTGTGCAATATGATAAAAGTAAAATGACTTCGTGTTAAAATGTGCCTAGTACATTTACACTAATTTCGAGTTTAAAAAGTATAGTGAGGTTAGGAAATAAGGCACTGACATTAATGGAAGGACAACGACTCTACACTAACCTATAATCAAAATTTCTGGATCCAATGTATAATTAATTAAGTTAAAGTATAGCTTTCAAGTCAAACTTCGGATTAGATCCACGACACACGGTTAGGTCACGCGGAACATTTGACTTATGGTTTGTGATTGGTCATTGCTCTGTGTGAAAATAAAGTACTAAATAAAACTATAAAGATTTTTTTTTTTTGTAAAAGAAAACTATAAAGGTTTGGAGTTCATATATATAGTTTTGACATAATTTACACAACCTTACAAGATTAGACCAAAGGAATCAATCACATTTCCTCTTTTCATCAGTTTATCGTTAATCTCCCAAGTAACTGTACAGCTGACTTACCTAGTGATGGAGATCTGGCGCACAATTTACAGTGTTTAATGCTGATATGATTAGGACATAATAATGTACTAATAAATAACGTTATCGATACATGCTTAGATTCGTAATCTCTCATATTGTTCTCTCTCTCTTGACGTATGGCTAGAGGTACATGTGTAAATTCCAAATAAATTGTAGTTAACACGATTGTCACGTTGTTTTATATCCATACAACGAAACCAAAATATATTCATACCAAAAAAAACCAAAGTATATAATATATATTACACAAACAAGTTTTTGATAATTACAAGTTGTCAGAGAAGACATACCAGATACATTGGAAATACGTTAGAAAATAATTTTCATAAATCTTAACGTCATATAAAGATAACATATTAATATGAGTATCAGTAATTTTCAAACTCGTCGGTAAATCACTTCAATTTCTAATTCCTTTTTTGGTTCTTTCCTCTTTTTGTTTTGGTTTTGCGTGCCTAGAGATTTGCAATAAATGAATAGTAAGGAATCGCATATATTCTTTTTAGATCAAGAAAAATGGGACATAGCTAAACATGACATGTGATCCAACAGATTATTAACTGATCCGTGAAGTTTTCTTTGTCACGGTCCGCTGCACACAGGAGCTCGAACACCGTGCTCTAAATTTATCCACGTTCTATTCTATTCTTACGCTTGTACCCTAGAAAAATATGTGATCGCTGATCCTCTGTATACAGGCGTACGGTTACAGTCACCCGTCGAATCAGCCACGTTAGAAATGTTGAGCCACCACTTATAACCGCGTTTCATGTGGGACCTAGTTTCCCCCGGTTTACCTACTAGTATGTCACAAAAATATCCAACTATCTTCTTTTTTTAGAATACATTTATTATATGGTGATTGCTGTTTGAATTTACGAGAACAAAGATGATAAAGATCGATCGAAGTTGTAGAGAGAAAAAGAAGAATGTTTTTGGGATTAAATATGAAATAGCTTTAAACTAGTTCATTATAAGCTGTCTTAGAGAAAATAAAATGATGAATCTCATCTTAAGTTGTTCTACTTATTAATGGAAAGATCATATACTTGTAGATACAAAGTAATGTTTATAGGAAATAATTACTAATTATTTTTGATTACTATTTAAATTTGGCAAACTGTGTGTTTTTGTCAAAGAATGGGCTATTATAATATACAAAAAAATAAAGAATGGGCTATTATAAGCGCAAACTGTATGTTATTATCTTCAACCTATATATCTCTTTGTTTGTTTGTTATTAGAATCACTACGTCTCCCCAAACACAGTAGATTACTTACGCAACTTCTTGTCTCTTTGCATATTGGAATTTTATTGGAGCAACCTGATCCGCTTTTCGTCACGGAGTTATCATTCTTCCAATAAAATTCACAACTATGTTCATAATATGTATACGTTGTTCTTTTACGTGTTGGTTAGTCCAAACTATCCGTATAGTATATTTCCCCACGACGAGTACAATCATACACAAAAATGAAAAAAAGTTATTTCCAAGAAGTTACAAAAGTGTAAACATATATCACCGTCGTCGTGGCCTCTTCAGTTTTATATACGTATCACCCCAAGTTTAACCTTATCGTGGTTGCCTGACGTCTACAAATGGGCAAATGGTCTCTCCTACTAGTGCGTTTGATAATAAATGGTTGTGGGTACTGTAAAATATCTTTCTTTTTATTTTCTCAATCATTAATTTTCGGATAAGAAGCCAAATTTAATTTGAAAAACGAAAACCACATAGAAGACATGCATGCACAATTTGTTCTCTACGCTAGATCCTGACCGTATAAAGCAATTAAGCCATAAATTAGTGTAGCTGAAATGATAATTTTGACGATGATACTAACTATGGATACTATTTAAATATAATTTTAAAAGAAACCTTAATGTTTTATGTCCAGTGAAACTGATAGTGTTTATATAAATGTCATCAACGCAGTAAAACAAATGATCTACATGTACGGTAGAAAAAAAAAAATCAAGAACTACCGACAAAACAACCTTTAGAAAAGCGTGTGGTGAGACCTAACACAAAGTAGTATATTTTTTTTCTACTGATTCGATGGCGACTTCTGTTATCCTTCTTTTTGTAACACAACTTCTCTTATCTAAAAGTTAAATTCTCACATCATAAGGAGAATATTTATAATATCATTAAGCTTTCTCCGGTTCTTTAAATTGTCAACTACTATCAAAACACACTCTAATTTTTTACCAAAAAAAACACACTCTAATTTCTCAATATAATTACTGAAATCAAATCGAAGAGTTAACAAATACTATATTTATACACCACCAAGTAATCATCTAAAGTTGAGAAAACTCTTGATTCTCATTTAGATTGAATTCAAACTAGTAGAATGCGTTGAGCTGTGGATCTAAGACCATCCTTATCCCGGTTAACTCAATTTGGGGTTCTTCCTCTTTTTTTTTCTTTTTTTTTGTTTAAATAACCACCCAAAAATGTTTCTTCATCAAACAACTTCTTCTTCTTTCTTCTTTTTGGTTCCCACAATTTGTGGTCTCTCCTCCTTTCAAGAACTCTTCAAGAACCTCGGGATAAGGATGGTCTAACAAAACTAATTAGAAAACGAAATGGAATTATTTTGTACCAGTCAGTTTGTAATTAAAATCAAACATAACGATATAAAAATAGTAGGGAGAAAGAAAAGGTTAACAATAAAACTAAAAATAATATTAATAAATAAAGCGTGAGTTAAATTACATAATTATTAACAGTTCTAATTAATGGCATGTTACCAAAAGGAAGCTTCTCTTATTTTTCCCTTAAATACGGTAGAGAACCCAAAACAAATTAAAAATAGAGTGAGAGAGACACAGAATAATAATTTTCGTTTTTATTTATATTCAACGCGCGAGAGAGAGTAACAGAGCCAACGGAATCATTTCTTTTATTAATCAGAGTTCTCTCCTCACGGGGGTGTCTCTGTCGAGATTGGATCCATACACGACTCCTTCTGCTGCTCCACTCTCTCTCTCTCTCCCTCACACACACACTGTCGAGTTTCAAGTCGTAGATATATATATATATACACACAGAGAGACCTCTCAAAGAAGAAGAAGAATCTGATATCATCGTTTTGTAAATAACAGAGCGTATCTTTTGCTCCAAGGAGAGGGAGAAAACACACAAAACAAAACAAGGTGTCTGTCTCCTCTTTTTCTTCACTCTGTTTACCTTTTCTTCTTGCTCTGTTTTTCGTTTTCTTGATTTGATTCGATTCGATTCAATTTCTGGACCAATCTGATGGGTTTTCCTCCAATTTTTCTGGGTTGTGATTTGATTTCAATTTCACAAGAGAAAAATCGAAACTTTTGCTAAATCGAAAATCAAAAGTTTTCGAGTGAAAAAAACTCTACCCAGAATTCGTGGATCTGCTCATCTCACTCAATAAATTTAATAAAAAAAGGCTTAAATCTTTACTCTTTTTCTATTTACAGGGATCTAAAAAAATGTCAATGCCACTGCAACGTGGCGGAGTACGAGTTTCCGACAGCAGTGATGATGATCTCAGAGACTCTCAAATGAAGGACAAGTCAGAAAAGGAAAGCCACTTAACCTTGAGGTTCCCTTTCGCTTTCCTCTTTAATAGTACTCAATCTCCTCCCAAAACCGACTCTTACACCGCAAGGAGCAGCAGACACAGGTTGATGCTTCTGTTTCTCAAGATCAGTTTGGTCCTAATCGTGATTCTCGCTCTAGCCGGTTCCTTCTGGTGGACGGTCTCCATCTCCACCTCCTCGAGAGGCCACGTGTATCATAACTACAGGAGGTTACAGGAGCAGCTTGTTTCAGATTTGTTGGATATTGGTGAGATCTCTGCTGGTCCTAGTAAATGGAAAGAGTTAGAGTATTGTAGTATAGAAGCTGAGAACTATGTTCCTTGCTTTAATGTCTCTGAGGATCTTGATCGGTTCTGTGGGCCTGGATCGAGACAGGAGTGTTTAGAATTGCCACCTGTGGATTATAAGGTTCCTCTTAGGTGGCCTACCGGTAAAGATGTGATATGGTACCATAATGTTAAGATCACTGCTGATGAAGTGTTGACTTCTGGTAGTATCAACAAGAGGATGATGATGATGGATGATGATCAGATCTCTTTCCGTTCCGCGTCTCCTATGTTTGATGAGATTGAAGACTATTCCCATCAGATTGCTCAGATGATTGGGATCAAGAATGATAACTTCATTGAAGCTGGTGTAAGTCACACAACAATACTCTCAATGTATAGACTCCAGCTCAGCTTCTTATTTTAAGTTTAATTTTTTTTTTTCAGGTGAGGACTATATTGGATATTGGATGTGGTTATGGTAGCTTTGGAGCACATCTGCTCTCAAAACAGCTTTTGACAATGTGCATAGCAAACTATGAAGCATCTGGTAGCCAAGTTCAGCTAACGCTTGAGAGGGGTTTACCTGCAATGATTGGTTCTTTTGTGTCAAAGCAGTTGCCGTATCCTTCTCTTTCCTTTGATATGTTGCATTGCTCAGGATGTGGTATTGATTGGGATCAGAAAGGTAAACTATTAAGAATGATTAATCACATGAGGATGTGGTCTTAATGTGAGTTTGTAATCCGCTGTGTGCAGACGGTCTTCTACTTGTGGAAGTTGACAGGGTTCTGAAGCCTGGAGGTTTCTTTGTTTGGACATCTCCTCTCACAAACGCTCGTAGCAAAGATGATCTAAAGAGATGGAACTTTGTTCATGATTTCGCTGAAAGCATCTGTTGGACTCTTTTGTCTCAGCAAGACAAGACAGTTGTCTGGAAAAAGACGGTCAAAACCAAATGTTATAGTTCCCGGTCGGTGACACACACTCACTACACACACAGCATAGTTTTATAAAGTCTTCTTACATTTAATGTTTTGTAATAAACAGGAAGCCTGGGGTGGGACCTTCTGTGTGTAGCAAAGGGCACGACGTTGAGTCTCCTTATTACAGGCCGCTTCAGATGTGTCTTGGTGGAACACGTAGCCGGAGGTGGATTCCCATTGAAGGCAGGACAAGATGGCCTAGCCGGTCTAACATGAACAAGACTGAACTTTCACTATATGGTTAGTCTCCTTCGTTACCAATGTTCAAAAGATCATTAGGCGGTAACTATGCGCTTTATAGAAGATTATTATTAAGCGTCTGGACGTTTAGAATTGTTTTTTCAAGAAAAATCGTTTTGTTTATGTCCGATTTGCCGACTAGACGTGCGCATAGACCGATTTTTAGAACACTGGTCTTCTTAGTGCCTTCTGAATATATATTTTCTGCAGCTTTTATTGATCCCTGGGTTGGTTTGTTGGTTGGTTCAGGTCTTCACCCGGAGGAGGTTGGAGAAGATGCAGCTAACTGGAAACTAAACGTAAGAGACTACTGGTCTCTCTTGTCTCCTCTGATATTCTCTGATCATCCCAAAAGACCAGGGGACGAAGATCCGTCCCCTCCTTATAACATGCTCAGAAACGTCTTGGACATGAATGCTCAATACGGTGGGCTCAACTCCGCCTTGTTGGAAGCAAAAAAATCGGTTTGGGTCATGAATGTTGTCCCCACAGCTGGACCAAACCACCTCCCAATGATCCTTGACCGTGGCTTTGTCGGCGTCTTACACGACTGGTGAGTTCATAACTCATAACACAAAGTCTCATTTAGCTGCAGAGTAGTTTGATGAACACGTATCTTTTTGTTATTAACTTTCAGGTGTGAAGCGTTCCCTACTTATCCAAGAACATATGATCTGGTTCACGCAGACAGTCTTTTGTCTCTTCAGACAAGTCAGCACCGGAGCTCATGCTCGCTTCTGCAAATACTTACAGAGGTTGATAGAGTACTTCGTCCAGAGGTATACATTTATTCTGAATTCTTCTGTAGAAACATACTACCTAGTTTTAAAATGAACCATATTTTAGATTCAAAAAATGCATTTTTACATGATAAATATATTTTTAATAGGTAATGATAATAAATTTCAAATTTTTTGAAAAATTAACTGTATTTTTTGAATTTTTGATTGGCTAAAAGTTGTGAAAAATAGTTCTTCCAAAAAAATATAATAATAAAAATTTTAAATGGTTTTCTATGAGTGAAAATTCCTAAACATACATCTTTTCTAAAAAGGAGGAAGTAACAAAGAAAGAAAACAAAAAACTTGGGTGCAGGGATGGGTGATAATCCGTGACACGAAGCAGCTTGTGGAAGCAGCTAGAGCTTTGACAACGCAGTTGAAGTGGGAGGCTAGAGTGATAGAGGTTGAAAGCAACAGTGAACAGAGACTACTCATCTGCCAAAAACCATTCGCCAAGCGACAATCAATCTGACACAAAAAGGAAGAAAGGAGAAGAGTTTTGTTTTATTTTTGTTCCAAGTCTCTCACAGTTTTGGAAGCAAGTCACAGAACTGTGGTGGCGATACAGGGGAAGAAGAAGAAGAAGGGGAGAAGGGAGATGGAAATATATGCTGCCGGGGGGACGTAAGACCGCTTGGTGAAAGTTTCTTTTATATGGTTTCATGAGTTCCCACTTTTACAGAATCTTACATTTTATATGTTACTTTGGGGGTTACTATTTTTATATAATATTACAGTGAAAAGAATATGGATCCATATTTGTGAAGATGATGAGATTCTATGAAATATAAGTTGACAAACTCTTAGAATAGAACAAATGTTCTATGAGAGGATCATCTGTTTGCATTGGCCAATTCATAATTCTGTCTTTGAACACTTCTCTGGCTTACTGTTGTGTCTTAATGAGCTGTTTGTTAAGGTAAACTAGTTTAGGGAGCAGGCTGGAGGCGTCTTAAAGCAGCTGCTCCTCACTAACGTTGCTCTTTAAGGGTTTTCCATGAATGTTCAGAGAGACAAAGAGAGTGGAGTTGCTGCGATCTTGTTGAAGTTAGAGCTATCTTTGTAAGCCCTCTACATTGCTGATCTAGGTGTAGGTCTGTGACCAGTGTACTTTTTGATAAACCTTACCAAGTTATATTCGGTTAAGTGACGCAAGTCATGAAGCAAACAAGCATCAGGTTTTGCTTACAATGACTGCCTTCTTACCTTGTTTAATGCAAGAAATTCGGTAATAACTGAGATCAAGCACTCCTAAGTACGTCTAATCATTTCATCGTTATTCAATATCATCTGATTACGAACTAAGCAACGTCATATTTTTGTTTACTACGTTTCTTGGTAAGTAGGATATATGGCAGAGTTTGGTCCTAATATCATGTTTTAGTTATTATCTATCACCATGAATTTGAATAGCATTGGCTTAGTTTTGAACTTCTCGGTTTTCACTTATGAGATCCTTAAAAATCTACCAAAAGGTCTATACATCATTGCAAGTGTCGGGATCATTTGAATGATTATGTGATATACATGTTGAGACGATTGAGGGTAAAGGACAGGGGAACTCGGGGTTTGATTATGTCTTCAAAACTAATCTAAACGAGCCATTATAGACGGCTAAAACATGGCTTGGTTTGGATCCAAAGCGTCTGCCTAATAGATGGTTAAATATTGAAATCCATTTTTACAATATGTTAACCTTGAAATGTCACTATCTATATTATATAAAACCATACGATACAGGTCTATAAAGGAGAAAGTCTTCGACCAACAAATAAACGAATCTTTTAAAAGCTTGTAAATATTTGGAAGAAGAAGAAGATAGATGTACCAAAGGGAAGGATAACATTTGCAGAGAAGAATAACTCTGCAAATAATAAAATCCCTCTCATGATGGCGAATTGATATATGCCTCCAGAACAAAGCTAACAAGTATAGATCTTGCTGCTGAAAGAAGAGGCAAATCTTCCATCCAATTTTTAAAAACAAAAATCAACACAAAAGCTAACAAAGAAAACAAAAACTTGGGTGCAGGGATGGGTGATAATCCGTGACACGAAGCAGCTTGTGGAAGCAGCTAGAGCTTTGACAACGCAGTTGAAGTGGGAGGCTAGAGTGATAGAGGTTGAAAGCAACAGTGAACAGAGACTACTCATCTGCCAAAACCATTCGCCAAGCGACAATCAATCTGACACAAAAAGGAAGAAAGGAGAAGAGTTTTGTTTTATTTTTGTTCCAAGTCTCTCACAGTTTTGGAAGCAAGTCACAGAACTGTGGTGGCGATACAGGGGAAGAAGAAGAAGAAGGGGAGAAGGGAGATGGAAATATATGCTGCCGGGGGGACGTAAGACCGCTTGGTGAAAGTTTCTTTTATATGGTTTCATGAGTTCCCACTTTTACAGAATCTTACATTTTATATGTTACTTTGGGGGTTACTATTTTTATATAATATTACAGTGAAAAGAATATGGATCCATATTTGTGAAGATGATGAGATTCTATGAAATATAAGTTGACAAACTCTTAGAATAGAACAAATGTTCTATGAGAGGATCATCTGTTTGCATTGGCCAATTCATAATTCTGTCTTTGAACACTTCTCTGGCTTACTGTTGTGTCTTAATGAGCTGTTTGTTAAGGTAAACTAGTTTAGGGAGCAGGCTGGAGGCGTCTTAAAGCAGCTGCTCCTCACTAACGTTGCTCTTTAAGGGTTTTCCATGAATGTTCAGAGAGACAAAGAGAGTGGAGTTGCTGCGATCTTGTTGAAGTTAGAGCTATCTTTGTAAGCCCTCTACATTGCTGATCTAGGTGTAGGTCTGTGACCAGTGTACTTTTTGATAAACCTTACCAAGTTATATTCGGTTAAGTGACGCAAGTCATGAAGCAAACAAGCATCAGGTTTTGCTTACAATGACTGCCTTCTTACCTTGTTTAATGCAAGAAATTCGGTAATAACTGAGATCAAGCACTCCTAAGTACGTCTAATCATTTCATCGTTATTCAATATCATCTGATTACGAACTAAGCAACGTCATATTTTTGTTTACTACGTTTCTTGGTAAGTAGGATATATGGCAGAGTTTGGTCCTAATATCATGTTTTAGTTATTATCTATCACCATGAATTTGAATAGCATTGGCTTAGTTTTGAACTTCTCGGTTTTCACTTATGAGATCCTTAAAAATCTACCAAAAGGTCTATACATCATTGCAAGTGTCGGGATCATTTGAATGATTATGTGATATACATGTTGAGACGATTGAGGGTAAAGGACAGGGGAACTCGGGGTTTGATTATGTCTTCAAAACTAATCTAAACGAGCCATTATAGACGGCTAAAACATGGCTTGGTTTGGATCCAAAGCGTCTGCCTAATAGATGGTTAAATATTGAAATCCATTTTTACAATATGTTAACCTTGAAATGTCACTATCTATATTATATAAAACCATACGATACAGGTCTATAAAGGAGAAAGTCTTCGACCAACAAATAAACGAATCTTTTAAAAGCTTGTAAATATTTGGAAGAAGAAGAAGATAGATGTACCAAAGGGAAGGATAACATTTGCAGAGAAGAATAACTCTGCAAATAATAAAATCCCTCTCATGATGGCGAATTGATATATGCCTCCAGAACAAAGCTAACAAGTATAGATCTTGCTGCTGAAAGAAGAGGCAAATCTTCCATCCAATTTTTAAAAAACAAAAATCAACACAAAAGCTAACAAAGAAAACCCTATTTAATTAATCTTTCATCAAATATAACACTACCTAACAGACCTAAGAATCATTTGAAACTATAGAACAAGAACACCTATTACTGGAGCATTAACGCTTGTGCTTGAATATACAAGACGATTGAACTGCATCTGATATATATAGAAGCGGCCACTAGCTTCCTTGCTTCGAAAACCCTACTTCTTGTTATTAGTATAACGTTTTATTGGGCCGTAATGGGCGTACGTGCAGGCCTTTTAATAAAAAAATTGGAAGCCTGCTTTATCCCTTTCGATTCGGGTCCATCAAAACAGCCATCTTCTCTTAAGCTGTTTTTTGCTACACTATCAGCCATTGGACAGACGTTTCCCTATTGCATCAACTCTCTGATTTGTTAATTGGAGGTGTAAGGTTGTGGATGTTGAAGAGAAAAATAAGCTCCATCGAGCTGCAAAGCTTAATCCGATTCATCCTCTTCTTCTCCATCGCTAACTTTCTCCTCAGCTCTTCTATCTCTCCACGTGTCTCTCCTTCCTTCTGCTATTTTTTTTCGAAAATTATAAATCAATGACTGTACTGTACCTAATCCATTCCGATCCGATGAAGAGTGAAGGTACTAACCTCGCCGGCGGTATCGGTGGTGATCGTCGGATCGCGAAGTGAAGAAACTCGCTCTCTCATCGATTCGTCTCTGCCTCTCATCTCTCTCTGTTTCGATTTTGAATTTCGAAACTACGCTAGTTTTTTAATTGGAGCGCGGATTGGTGAGTATTGACACGTGTCACTATATGATTAGTGCATCAACGTATTGGCAGGTGTCAGTATCCGATTAGTGAAGCCACAACCCGCCCATTTGTTACGCTGATGCCAGCAGTGATGCCATGCCAGATTACATTTTATATAGATGAATTTTCAAAAACCGTATAGTAGATCACTAATCTTCGTTTCATGTTTATATATGTAGCGTTGCACCTATATTCAAACAAACAACTTGGTTTGTAACATGCTTTAAGTGACTACACTCAGTTTTGATCGTCAAAGTTGAGCATATCGTGCGTTAAACATAACTATAGTCATTAATACTATAAAATGTTTGGCTGCAATATAATTATATTAGACATATGCTTTCATTTCGTGTACGTGTTATTTTCAAGTACAATTTAATGCAAAATATAATTAGGTTGAGAGATCTAATGCATGAACAAAGAGATTGGATATATCCTTCATAGAAGCATATATAGAATAAAACTGTTGGTACTACTTGTAGTGTATATTACATAATTTTGTCCTTTTCTAATCTATGGCTCATATTATTCTCTACGAACATGATAGATCCAGTAACTCTGAAGAGCCTAGCATAAGAGCCTAAGCAAATTTGATGGTTTAAACAGTTTTGTAGAGCTGTGATCACGTGGGTGCATGAACTTGCAGTTGGGACAAACAGGAGTTGATGTGGACAGCATGACCAGCATGTGGCATTTCATGCACACTTTTGTTACCATCTCTTGCTCCTTGTGATCAACTTCATCATCACCACCGTCAAACGAAAGCCAAGACGGTGTGGTCTTCTTACTAGGGCTTGTCAAGTTTTTACCATTTGGTGATGACACGATCTCGCTGTGATTTGAGGATTCATCTATCTTCGTTGTGGGTTTTGAAGGTGAATAAGAAGATGAAAGGTTCAGCTCAAGATCTAGGCTCATCTTAGGTCGTCCAACAACCACCGAATCTTTGGTGTGAGTCATATGATCCTCTGATGTTCTTGAATATCCCTGTAAATATAAGCATCCATGTTTTAGATGCATGTTTATGTGCCATATCATATATCACATAGATATCGTCATATTGATACAATACAAAGCACTAAAATATACATAATATGTATGTGTGATTTTATACCTTAGGCTCTACGGATTTCTGCCAATTTGGACGTAGAGGGGTGTGGAGATGAAGTTCGAAATCAAAGGTAACTGATCTCATACTCTCTGAGTTTGGTCTAGTGCTCTGAATTTTACCATGTGATTGATCTTCTAGTTTAGTCTTCTTGAATGAATTGTGAAACTCTTCTCCATAGATTGTTAAATCCCTCTTTCTGGAGAAAAGGGCTCCTTCTTGTCTAGAAACCATTAGCCTCAGTCTTTGTTTGCACTGAGTGATTTATGCTAACAAGGAAAGTTTAAACTCTCTCTATCTCTCTTTGATCCTGTGAGGAAATGAGCATAGATAGACTTGAAAAGTATGTAATGGTCGTCTCTATTTATGTTCATGTAGGAAAATCTTGGTGGAGTTATTGTCTCCACCGGTTCATATGGAGTAATTGCAAACCAATATACTAAGAATTTATTAATGGTTATAAGTTAGATATGTTACAAAAAAGGGTTATAAGTTAGATATTCTAAAATAAAATATATAAGTTCTATATTTATAAATTTGAAAAGGATTTTTACTACTAGGCAATAAAAGTGATCTGTCGACTATTGCATTTTAGTTTTGATTTTTGGAGAAATGAGAAAATAAAGAGGTAAGTAATGTGAAGTATGATGTGTGAGTTCCAAGTTAGGTGTGTTCAATAACTCAAAGCTCATTTAAATGCTTAGATGTGAAGTGCTAACTAATTCCTCGGTCTCTTTCTCTTTGCCTTTCTCTCCTCTACCATTATCATCATTTTATGTCATCATCAATAGCCACTTCATGTTCTTAGATTGTTGGTGAAGTCATATGGATGGATGTATCATCTATATATGTATATATCTCATATGTTTTTGTCAATATGTATATGCCTTAATCCTCATGTATGGTGATAAAAAAAATGGTGTATGTGAATGGAAGAAGAGTTGGGAAATAGGGAGAGGTCAATAAATGGAGAGACAATAAAAAGAATTGGAGAAGGGGAAGTTGATGAATTGATGAAGGCCGATGCAACTTAAATACTCACATTAACTCCTACTCCCACTTTTGGATATAGAACACGAACTATACACATCAGTGATTGTGTGTATGTTTGTGAACAAAATATGACAAAATAACATACTAAAAAGTTTAAAGGATAAAAGTTAGAAATTTGAAGGATGGGAGAACAAGTCTTTAAAGCTCCCAACATCCGCTCCTCCATGCATGCAACTACAATTAATTAAGTGCATGCCTCTTCTCTTCAATTTATTTCGTACTATGACCTTTAACTTCATAAACTGAACTGTACAGTATTTAATAAAATAAAAAAAAATTTGTCCAAGAAAATAAAAAATAGGATAAAAAGTTTTTTTTTGTAAAAAATATATATTAAAATAAAATGTGTTTGAATACAACGAATTAATTAAATGGGATCATAATTCTGAGTCTATAATATAATTATTTTCTGACATAAATTAGTTGTTATTTCCTGGTGGAAGAATTAATATTCAGTACTTGTCTACCAGTTTCCATTAAATTATTGTCAACTAAATGCAAAGTTCACGTATATGCATTGAAGCATATATATATATCTACTTGTCAACAGTCATAAATTTTATCATACAATTTAACGACCATCTGAATTACGAAGGCGTGAACCCATAAATTTACAAAACTTCATCTGTATTTATGTTTCTTGTTGTTCCCACAATACGTCGTTTAAACTTTTCTAGTTTTTTACACATTGAAACAATATGGTATAGTATGTTCTTATACCATTGGTTTCTCTCATTTTTTCCCTCAAAATGAAGTAAACTCAAAATGAGGTTGTGATTTGTTCCAATAGTTCCCCTCATTTTCTCCCTCAATTATTATTATATTCATTTTTCAACTTTTTATTTATTGCAAACAACACATTTTATTTCATAAGATTTTAGATTATACTCACTTACTTTAAAATTCTATAATTTAACCAAATTTTAACTTATACAAAGCAAATATTTATTACACTAATAAAGGTACATAATGACATACAAAGTAACAGTAGTGTTTTTTCTTAACTTTGTATTAGTTATGTATCTCAATGGTGATGTTTTCTATTTTATTTTCTTTTAATTATATATTATAATTTATAAAATTATAAATTATATTTTAATAACTAATTATTGGTAATTATATTCTAAGAAGTTCAACCAGTATATATTGGATATAAAGTTATAAAAATTATGTTTAGTTTTAATGTTTTGTTTATGCATAAAATAAAGATTATCAAAAAATAAAAGACTATTATGTAAATAAAAAAGTTTGACATCAAAATGAGGTTGTGAATAGTATTCGATCAAATTTGAGGGAATACTGTTTGTATATTTATTTTTTTACTCAAAATGAAGTACCATTAGAGATAGATTTCCCTCAATTTTTGATGTTTTCTTTCATTTTGAAACAACATTGAAGATGCTCTAAGATTACGGTTGATTGGCCTAAGAATTAGGTTTGAGACGATGTGTTGTTAGTGTGAAATAAATGCATCACCCATAAATTGTGTCAAATAATTCTTTTAATGCGATAGATACTGTAGTATTAGAGAATTGAATAGTCTGTCGCCGGAAAAAACATAGATATGCTATATATAATCATATAGACTATTTGTGCGTATCCTTACCATTGGTTCATTTAATAGAATAACATACCTAAGTAGTTTGTCTTTATAATATATAGGGCTACAACAAAAAATGTTGCACTAAAATCTCCGTGTCTTTTGCTAAAGTGTAAAATACCATTAGAATGATTAAAAGGTTTTACAAAATAGAACCTTAATGCTGGTCCATCTCGGCCAAAACAAAGAAAAAACAAGACGGAACAAGAGAGATGGCTCCAAATAAACTAGTGAAGATATCTCAACCAAATAGACATGAGAGCAGAGTAATGCTTTCTATTTCTTCTCGCAGTTATACTGTTGTGAACCTCTTTATCAATTCCTTGGAAGACAGAGGCTGGTATCGAAGCTTGATTATGGATCAAGTTATTTCGTTGTCTTGATTTACACGGATTGAAAAATAAGTACTGGGAAAATTTATAGTGACGTGAACAGATACAAACATTAGTCCATACTCTATCTATAAGTTGTTTTGTTAATGTTTGGTTGGGTTAAATGTCCCACACCTGATCATATCGTTTAGCACTGTGAATGATAGGGATTGGGGAGTTTGTTTAGCGTTGGGATCGGAGATAGTTAAGAGACTTTGGGCCACTTATTTCAAGTGTACAGTTGAGTATTTATTACTATTAATCGATTTAACTAAACTAAATTTTGTTTCCGATTCGTCCACTTCGATTCAAACAAAAAAAATTCGGATATTTGCAATTTTACAACGTAAAACAAATACAAATAAAATATATGTAAAAATTAAAGTAAATCAGAAATATTAATATATACATATATTTAACAAAAAAAAAATATATATATATATATAATATGTAAATTGTTACATTTTATGTAAGTTTTTCAATATTTTTATTTATTAAATTTATTATCTTAGTTTTTAAATTTTTTAAAAGTAAATACCTTTTTTATTTTTTTGATAAAACATTATTATTTTATATTATCTTTAGATTTTTTGTTTTTTTTTTATTTATATAGATCAAATCGGATATAAGGTTAAAAATATGGTACCTTTTCGAATATCCAGATAGCTATAAATCAAATCTGATCGAATCATAAATATCTCTATAAACTCAAATATAATTTCAAGCAGATGTTTAGCACAAGTCAGACATGGCACATTACAACTTACAAGAGAGGCTGGGATGTTCATGATCGATTAGCCACTTCACATCGCATTCAAAAATGGAACCCTTAAACACAGAATATATCTTATGCCATAATCAAAATGAATCACTGAGCCATTTGTTCTTTAGTTTTCCTTACTCGAAAATAGTTTGGCATGGGTTAGCTCAGAAGCTTATGGGACCGCAATACACTTACAAATGGAATGGCTTATTACAGAGTCTATTGGACACTACTCTGGACAATAATTTTTTTGTTCCTGCCACGGTACTCTTTCCAAACAGCCGATTATTCAATTTAGAGAGAAAGAAACGGACGTAAGCATGGAGAATATCAGCAAGACCAAACTCGTTTATGCTCTTACATTGATAAACAAGTTTGGAACCGAATGCAGCAATGGACGATATGAGAGAGCCACGGGCATTTGGCTTTCCACAAGATAATAAAAGGATGGAAGTGTGAGTTTCATAAAACTTAAACCCTTTTCAAACAATGGCACATAATTTGTAAAAAAAGTTTGAATAAATTTAACTTCAATTCAAAAAAAAAATATAGAGAAAACAATTTAATAGACAAGATTGAAGTTACGATTGGACCGCGCCAAGCCATCCAACTTGGATCAGATTAATACATGAAACTAAGCAAATCTAATTTGGAGTTGTAATGTGTAAAAATGATTTATGAGATGGGAGCATTTATATGTCTCACGTTACACAAACATGCATTTCAATTCTCTCTTTCAAACAAAACGTATCTGATCGTATTGTCAACTTATATTCATGTGGTAAAGGGAATTAATTAGTGGACATGCGTTAAGGCAATGACACTATGGGACGATCGTTCAGGCACATTAGTAGAATTAACAGAATAAAGTCTAATATCTTTCCTTGGTTACTATTTTCATTTTTTGGAAGTGGGGTTAATACATATGTTCGAAAAAGATTAAGATACCTAGATGTACCAAAGAGAAGGAGATAATATCTGCAGAGAAATGACTCTGCAAATTAGAAAATCCCCCTCATGATGGCGAATTGATATGTGCCTCCAGAACAAAGCTAACAAGAAAAGATCTTGCTGCTGAAAGAAGAGGCATCTTTCTTCTCTACAAAAACTAACCCACAAGCAACCAAAAAGAGGAAAATACCCTAATTTATCAACTCAGAAACATGTGAAACCATCAAAACAAGAACTAATCAGTTGTGAGAACCGTTGTAACCATGGTGGAATAGCATTAGTATTTATACAGAGGCGGCTCCCAGTGTTCCTCCAATAAAAAAACCCTAATGTTAATTGTGTTTAACGCCTCAGAGAACATAATGAGCTTCTTTAATAAAGCCCAAATTATTAGCAAGCCTGCTTAATACTCAATTTAATCTAGAAAATTTAAATTATTCAATAAGAATTTTATTCAAACATCAAACCGGGTTAAGTAACCCGTTTTTCTTACAACATGAAATTAGCTAAGCACAGACGAAAACAATAAAACAACAAAACAAAACAAAAAAAAAAGAAACAACAAAGCATTACAGAATAAGAACAACAAAAGAAACAATGAGCTCTTCGTGTCTGGATCTACGATCACATTCACTAGAGATTATTCATTAGAACGAAGCTTGGGAACTCAAAAGAAACAACAACAGAGTCTTGAAATTACAGTCTCAACATCTCCTCTCACTTCTTCAACAGATTCCTCGAGAAAATCCTCTTGCAATAAGGATTATTACGTAGAATCGAATGTGGTCTTATGACTTCCACTAGTGAAGCATGAAGTGGACCCTGTTGAAATGTTCAAATTCCGGTTTAAGTTCGTTCAAACCAGACCAAACCAAAATTAATCGACTTGGTACGTAAACTTTGTAGTACCTTAGTGGCAGCAAGAGCTGCTTGGATAACGAAGTTAGCGTAAGGGTCTTGAAGAAGGTGATCAAAGTGAGGAACTGAGACGAGCTCACGTACGATCTGTGGACGACTCTCTGGACAATGCATGATACATCTTTCCACCATGTGGCTACTAAACTTCTGCATGGAAAGCTGTACGTAATGCCCTTTTAACTGACTCAACATCATCGCTACTGCACCAGGAATCCTCAGTTCTATAACGAACTGTACTGCGTAGTTCCTACAATAAAAAAAGATATCGATTCACGCAAAAAGATCACGTGTCTTTTTGTGTGTGTAATGAAGAACATGTATTTGTTTTACCCAAAGGGGTCTTGAGCAAGTAGGAGACTGTTCCTAGAGATTTCACCGATCAGCTTTTCTCGTTGTTGTCTCATTGAATAAGCAATGCATTTTTGGAGTACACAGCATCCATGTCGATGTGTTGCTATCTCAGTACAGAACTTTGTCGCTGCGTCAAAGATAAACTGTTCAAAAACAAAAACAAAAAGAAACTTTAACCAACTATATTGTGTGTATATATATATATGATCAAGAGTCAGGAAGAGAGTGATTTGACCTTGTTATCTTCAGTGCTAAGGCATTGCAAGCAACGTTGAATCACATGGTTACCATTTAAGTCCTTGATCAAGTCAAGAAAGCCAGGTCTAAGCGCAGACTTCACCATGGAGACTTGTTTTCCTGTCTTGATTGTTTCCACTAGCCTCTGAACAACTCGAGTACTACCAAAAGAAAAAAAAAGAAACAAAGATTATTACATGTAAATCACAACAAGACTCGTTCTGGACAAAACCGGATAAATTTGTTGTTTTAAAAAAGCACTAGAATCATCATGACCCGGGTTGTATTTTTTATTTAACGCAAAGTTTGATATAAAAGTAATTTTTTAAACAACTATTACATAATTTCTCTCGAGTACTACCAAGCAAGTACCAAACAACTATTATATATAAGTATCATATCCCTCAAATTTTCAAAAACAAAATTATTTAAGATTAATCTACAAATGTTCATGACCTCTAAAATCTCAAATCCGGCCATGATCACAAGGTAACATGTAATAGTTTTTGTGTGTTACCCGTATGCGTTGAGAGAGATCCTGATAAGCTGACCAGGCTCAGCAGTAGCCACGAGGACGATCTGCGTCCTTTGTTCTTCATTACAAACATCTAAAAGCTTCTGCATCAAGTAATTCCCAAAAGGATCCATCATAAGCTCAACGACATGAGGAATAACCTCATTGAATATAACCATAGCGTCAACGGGTGTTCCTTCATCGAATATCCTCTGCAAGAATCTACATCCGTGTTGGTCTTTAGCCATCAAGTAGACATATCCCTGAACGTCACACACGTTAGGCAGACTAGTGTTTCCATGTTCAGAGATCAATGCTCCAGTTCTCTGCTGATGATCCAAGCTAAATAGTTCAGAGCCTTTAGAAGCTCCTTGGCAGAACAATGGCGACATGTCTGATGTTGCCATTGTTCTGTAGTAAGCTGAGTGTTCTCTTACACCTCCACCATTGATGTAAGGAATGTTATTACCAACGTTACTGCTTGAGTAGCTAGGCCAACCGAACTGGCTAGAGTTGGATATGGAATCATGAGTTTGGTTCCCGAACATGTTTCTCTTGTTTTGGTCGGAATCTTGATTGTTGTTCAGCCATGAAAACCCTCCGGAGACAAACCCATGAGTCTCTGTCTCCTCGGTGATCTTCATGCGGTAGAGATCTTCGCATAGACCCGTATCATCACCACCATAAACACTCTTCTCATGATCCTTATGAAGGAGTGACTCATGATGATAAGTGGCGTGGTTGTGGATAGGGATGATCCCGTTGAACGGAGGTGAAGCGAACGGAGAAGAGGAACTATCATCGGAAGAACAGAACCCGTTAGAGAAGGAACTCGACAGAGAATAGTCAGAAGACGAGTTTAAAGAGAAATCTCCATGAAAGTAGTTTTGTCCGAGAAGACTGAAGGTAGATGACTGTGACGGTGTGCGTAGAGGAGACGAGGAAACATAAGCTTCTCCAAACTCACCCATCATTCATAAAAAAAAAAGAAAGTGAAAGGTTCAAAACCACAAAGTAGTTAAAGGAGGAGGAGGTAGCAGAGAGAGTGAAAACATTACTATTTGTTTTCAGAGAAATAAATAATAAACGTATATGTCTCCTTAATTATCTGTTTTAGCGTTATAATCGTTCTCTACTTACTAGCAGATTTGATCTAAAGACTGAATCAACAGTTACATATTTAGAATAAAATCTTTTATAAATGATCTTTTAAGCCTTTAAGGTTTTGAATCGGTAAAACATGTTTGAAATTCCTAAACTTTATTTAATTAAGGCAGTTTTGACTATTGAGTATTCTAATAAAGAAATTATGAGATTTATTCCTAAACAAACTTGTATGTGGTGAATATTGATGTAATGTAGTTTCAGAGTTATGTTGATGTAAAGTTAAATAATTTCAATGCATTACGTATCAAAATTTGTTAAAACGCTTGCTATATCACTTTTTTATAAACTAAAATATTCTTTGTATAACATAAATATCTGATATTCCCATAGGATATATACAATTTCATGTAGATTGTATGATGTAATCTTATTGAAAGTTTAATAGTGCTATAAGCAGAGATGTTTGTTCTGATTAGGCATGTGACTTATTATCCGGGATCTGGATTCGATCTAATATCCGTTCCGGATCCGCTCCGAAAATAGGATATCCGGGATCCGTCAAAATCGAATCCAGATCCGGATATCTTAATTTTTCGGTCCGAATATCCGGATCCGGATCCGTACTTTTAAAATATATTAATTTTTTTAAAATTTATTACTAATTATATTTGATATATTAATATTTATTCATAAAATTAGTTTTAAAATACTATATTTTAATTGTTAAACATTATATTCATATTTATATTTATAAATCTTGTATAAATATTTAATTTATGTATTATTTTGGAATTTTAATATTTTTAAAAATATTATTTTTTATTTTATTAATTATTTTTACGAATCTGGATCCAGATATCCGCGAATATTATGATAATTAGACGAATATCCGAAGCCTCGAATCCGGATCCGGATACTAAATCCATGGATCTGATGAATCTGAATCCGGATCCGGATACCCCAAATTTTCCGGATATCCGGATCTGTTCCACCCTAGTTCTGATTGTGTGTTAAGAAGAGAGTTCATCCATCGATGATTTGTACACACAGAACCATCCGTTGATCTGAATGTTACAAATTTTTTTTTATTATAAAGCTGTTTATCAATAACATATATATTTCAGATGATTTTATCATCGTTTATAATAGAAATAGATATTATACAATAGTATATACTCAGTGTTAAAAATATACTCTCTCTGTCCCATTTTATGTGGTTTTTAAGAGTTTTTATTTTGTCCGTCATTTTTATACAATCAAGATAAATTATATAGAATTTTGTACTTTTTTAATCTTTGTGAAAAAAGTTTAAAATTCACTTAAAATGGGACAGAGGAGTATATGAATATGGTTAGCTGTCCGAATACTGACTCTCACTAAGATTACAAACTTTCAGTAGAAATTTCGGCTCTCAAAAATATGTTATTGATTAAATCTCTTTGACAAATCGTTTTGAATTATAATTATCATAAAATGCAAATACGAATAAAATCATAAAGTAATATCATCTGATATTATATATGTCCAAATGTAAATAATTTATCCAAGTGAGAAATTCAGAAGGTATAAAAGCAACTAGGGTGTCAAAGTGACTTGGTTTTCAAATCACGGTTGAGATGCGTGGAAGCTAACAAGAGGTCCCTTTTATCTTACTCTTCAACTTCTTGGAAACTACTATTCTTTCCTATTTTTAGACCTAAAGCATCTTCTCCTCTTCTTTGGGCAAAGTAGAAAGGCATCTACACCTCTCTTCCTTTCCAACAAACTGCCGTCATATTTTGAGATTATTTTAAAAAAAAAATTTCTAGATAAAGTTTAGCGTCGTGAATCATGTGAATTTATCAATAATTTAAAGATAAAACAATGTCTTTTGATTCAAGCAAACATCCTCTGTTCTTTTAACAAATACTAATACAGTTATAAAGCTTGTTTAAGTATTAAAGGAGATACATTAGAAAATCCCTAAAAGACCTTTAAAACACAACTGAATAATAGTTATTATATCACCATAACCAAATAAACCCAACGAAACTGCATAATACAAATCACACTTTTCGAGCTGAAGCGTTATGAGAGATACCAACAAGAACACACACCAATAAATCGCAGTTTTTTTAAAAAGAGTTAAGACAGTTACTGAGGAGATTCTAAACGAGAGCAATGCTTGTCTCACCACCCGGTGGTTTACGAACACCGCCTAGGTAGTCTCTGGACTCTACCTTCCCATCAGCGAATATGTTGTTCCCTCCTATCTCCTTTAGCTTCGCTTCACTCAGCTGCTTCTCACCACAAGATGATGTTGCAGCATCTCCCTTGAATATATCATTCCCTGAAAGCTCTGCAAACTTCTTGTCATAAATCTTCTTGGCCGTCTTCACAGAGTCTTCTTCACCAGACTGCAGAGTAGTGAACACACAGATTCTCAGTTAGACTATATACAAAAGGGCTTAGAGATGTCTAGTTCTTCTTACGGTTTGAGATTCAGCTCCGAGGTTGAAGTTGTCTTTAAGAGCCAACGCACGAGTGGCTCCGGACCGAGGTTTGATCTCAGGTGGCGGTGCGAAGATGTTCTGTCCACTGATCTCTTTGTACTTAGCATCAGAGAGCTGCTTCTTCAGGTTAGAAGCTGATTCGCTCTCCATCGTCCCGCTTAGCTCTCGCTGCTTAGCCACTTCGGGTAAAGTAATAGGCTTTTTGGGAGACAAGTCCTCCTCTTCACCAAATGATATGTGGCTTATACCACTAAGTGCTTGCTGTGAAAGAGGTTTTAAAATTTAAGTGTTGAACATTATTACAGAACATCTCATGATTCTAAAAAGAAGTTGATTAATACCTGATATACCCTTGGGGCACTAGAGAGCTCTGATGCATCATCTTCTTGATTACGAGTGAAGATCCCACTCCCTGTTATCTCCTTCATCTTATGTTCTGAGCAAGGCTTCCTGATCCAAGAGAAACAAGAGTTTCACAAGTTTGACATCATCTCTCCAGAGCTATGTATCTATATAATGAATCTCTAGCATGTACAAGTGGAGCAGTTGAACATGGTACAGATATTAAAATAAAAAATTAAGATTTTTTCAAGAATATATACATAAATAATCATCCAAAACTTTAGAATTTTAGATATATGGTTAAAATTTAAGCATTTAATTTCAAAAAAGAAACTTCAAACAAATAAGATAGAGTTATCAAGACTATTAAATATTTTTAACTATTTTAAATAAAATTTCTCATCAAAAAGAATCCATCACTTTCTTTTTCTTTCAATTTGCGGGTCAAAATCTAGTTAATTGTTGCTAATTTTACTGTTAATTTTTTTCTGAACAGGGCCTAGAAATAATTTGAGACAATTTGAGACGGCACTGATGAATCTCCACAATGCAAATCATCAAGAATCCTCAAAACAAGACACACCCACAAGATGAATCCAGAGTAACAGTACAGATTCAAACGATTGGGTCACTCTAGACCCAAAATTAGAAACTAAATTGAGAAAAGGAGGAAACTTTGATACCTTTTGTTCAAGCTCTCAACTTCTTCATCAGTGACTTGACCTCCAAAGACAACTCTGCTAACCCCATCAGATGGCTACACAAACAGACAAAACACCCATAAGAGAGAAACTGAAAAAACAAGAGAGAGGAGAGTAATTGAAAGTGTTGAGCTTTTGTGTACCTGGTGAGATCGAACGGTGGAGCGAGCAGCGGAGGAAGGGGATTCCGACGGTGGAACTTCCGACCAAGTGAGTAGATCTGCGGTTGATGTGTGCGGCTTTCTCACTGGAGTGGTTCTCTCCATATTGTTTTTTAGCAGAATCTAAAGTCTGATGCTTTTTTTTTTTGTTATTGTTAGAGAGGAAATGAAGAAGACGGAAGAAGAAGAAGATTACGCTTTACTTCTCAACCCCTTTGAACTTCTTTCTCACTTCTCTGTGAAATGACGGTTTTGCCCTTTTTCTTTGATCCACTCATGGTCTCGCTTGATCTGGAAGCTTCTTTTTTAAGGCTGTTAATTTGATTCAAAATCCGCGGTCCCGTTTTAGATTCGTTGTGAAACAAAATGCAGATTCCAAATTTTCAAAAAAATAATAATAATGCAGATTTGTATATTTTGTTGAGTTGGCTTGCTTCTGTTATTGCTTCCGTAAATTTAGGAATAAAAAGACTTGTTCTCTATAGTTTGAATTGGTCAATGTCTGTTTCCGTTTATTAAGCTAGTAGTTGAAGTAGTAGAGTCATGCTTTGTTTCAGTTATTTATTTCAGTAATTGTAGCCTATAAAAGGCATTGAAAGCGTATGAGTAAAGTCAGATCATTTCAGTGCAATACTTGTGTTTATTCTGAACTTACCTTTACATTTGGTATCAGAGCAAAACACAAATCAAAGTGATCAACGAGAAAGATGAGCGAAGACAAAACTCTCACGAAGATACCACACTTTGATGGTCATTATGATCATTGGAGCGAGTTGATGGAGAATCTCTTGAGAGCTAAGGGGTTATGGAGCTTAGTAGAGGAAAGTGTTACCGAACCTGCAGCCGGAGTCGAGTTAACTGCTGCACAGAAGAAGAACCTTGATGAGCTGAAGACGAAGGATCATCAGGTCAAGCACTACCTGTTCCAGGCGATTGATCGGGTTGTGTTTGAACAGATATTGGATCGCAAAACATCCAAGATCATCTGGGAATCCATGAAGAAAAAGTTTGGAGGTAACGAAAGAGTGAAGCGATCGCTTCTTCAAACTTTGAGGAGAGATTTTGAAGTTCTTGCCATGAAGAATGATGAGACCATTGATGATTACTTCAAAAGGGTGATGATTGTTTCTAACAAGATGAGAAGCAATGGGGAAGAGATGTCAGATTCGAAAATCGTTGAAAGATTCTTCGAACTTTGACAGAAAGGTTCACATATGTGGTTGTGTCTATTGAAGAGTCCAAAGACACATGAAGTATGACAATTGATGAGCTACAGAGCTCTCTATCTGTTCATGAGAAGAAATTCAGGAGAAGCAGCCATGAAGAAGATGATCAAGCTCTCAATGTAGGAGGAAGAGGGAGAGGATCTTATCGAGGCAGAGGCAGAGGACGCTCTTTCAACAAAGCAACGATTGAGTGCTACAACTGTCACAAACTTGGGCATTATGCGTATGAATGTCCGAGTGGGAAGAATGGTGCACACTTTGCAGAGGTTGATGAGAAGGATGAGGTTCTTCTTATGGCTTATGTTGAGCTTAAAGGGGCCAAAAGAGGAGATGTCTGGTTTGTAGATTCTGGATACTCAAACCACATGTGTGGTGAGAGAAACATGTTTTCAAGCTTGGACATTGCATTCACACACAATGTCAAGCTCAGAAACAATCACAAGCTGATGGTTGGTGAAAAAGGAGTGGTGAAGATAACACTCAATGGAGTAAGCTATGTGATTAATGATGTGTACTATGTCCCTGAGCTGAAGAACAATCTGCTGAGTGTTGGGCAACTTCAAGAGAAAGGTCTGGACGTGCTGTTCAAGGGAGGAGATCGGAGAGTATGCAGCATCTTTCATCCTTCAAGAGGAAAGATAGCAGAATCAGTTATGAGTTCAAACAGGATGTTTGTTCTGCTGGGGGAACGAGTGATAAGGCAAAGGAGGAAAGATGCTTACACGTTGATGTTGCAAACAAAGAGGAGCTTTGGCATCATCGATATGGTCACCTTAGCAACAAAGGTCTTCAACTCCTTCGCAGCAAAGAGATGGTTACTGGTTTGCCGGACATTGGACAGTTGAAGGTCACATGTGAATCATGCGTTAAAGGCAAACATCACCGTGTCTCGTTCCCAAAAAGAAGCAAATGGAGAGCAACCGAGAAGCTGCAGCTCATTCACTCAGACCTGTGTGGACCAATCACTCCATCTTCACACAGTCAAAAGAGGTACCTGATCAGCTTTATTGATGATTTCTCAAGGAAGACATGGATATACTTTGTAGCAGAGAAATCAGAGGCTTTTCACACTTTCAAAGAGTTCAAGGCATTTGTAGAGAAGCAAACAGGCAGCTTCATTAAGTGTCTGCGCATTGATAGAGGAGGGGAGTATAACTCTACAGAGTTCAAGGAGTTCTGCAAAGAACATGGGATCAAGCGACAACTTACCACCGCGTACACCCCGCAGCAAAACGGAGTTGCTGAACGCAAGAACAGAACGATCATGAATGTGGTAAGAGCAATATTGTCAGAGAAGGAAATGCCAAAGAGTTTTTGGGCAGATACAGTTCAATGGGCAAATTATGTTCTCAATCGATCTCCTACAACGATCTTGAGAGACATGACACCGGAGGAAGCATGGAGTGGATCCAAACCATCAGTTGAGCATTTTAGGGTCTTTGGCAGCATCGGATACGTTCACATTCCTGATGTCAAAAGAACCAAACTGGATGACAAGAGTGTGAAGTGTGTAATGATTGGATACAGTAGCGAATCAAAGGCTTTCAAGCTGTTTGATCCAGTAGAGAAGAAGGCTCACGTTAGCAGAGATGTGATATTTGAAGAAGAAAAGAAGTGGAAATGGGATGATAGCTACATGAGTGAGCTAAACATGGAGCTCGAGTGGGAAGAAGAGTACGAGTTTGCTGAAAATGAAAACGAAGAGGAGGAAGAAGAACCAGAAGAGAATGAAGTTCAGAGTGAGGAAGAAAATGCTGAGCAAGGTGAAGAGGATCCATCGTCAACTCAAATCAATACAGAAACTGCCACTGTCACTGCAACTTCAAGCAGAATAAGAAGACCACCTGCTTGGCAAGCTGATTACATCTCTGGAAGAGAATTATCTGATGATGAAGCAAACATGGCGAGTATTGATTCTATGGCGTTCATGGTAATCACTGATCCTACAACCTTTCAAGAAGCTGCAGGACACTTGAGGTGGAAAGAAGCAATGGATGCAGAGATAGCTTCGATCGAGAAGAATCAAACATGGTCATTGGTAACACTTCCAGATGGAGCAAAAGAAATAGGTGTCAAATGGATCTACAAAACAAAATTCAATGAGCTGGGAGAAGTTGATAAATTCAAAGCCAGACTTGTAGTGAAAGGCTATGCTCATGAATATGAGATCGATTACACAGAAGTGTTTGCGCCTGTGGCTCGAATGGATACTGTGAGGATGATCATTGCAATGGCTGCTCAGAGAGGTTGTGGAATTTACCAGTTGGATGTGAAGTCAGCCTTCCTACATGGTGAGTTAAAAGAGGATGTTTTTGTAGAACAACCTCAAGGCTATGAAGTAACCGGGAAGGAGCACATGGTTTACAAGCTGCACAAAGCTTTGTACGGACTAAAACAGGCACCACGAGCCTGGTTTAGTCGTATTGAAGCTTACTTCATCAGAGAAGGATTCGAGAGCAGCTCCAGCGAACAGACCTTGTTCATCAAGCGTAAAGGAGGTAAAATTCTCATCGTTAGCATCTATGTTGATGACTTGCTATTTACTGGTGATGATGAAGAGATGTTAGCTGAGTTCAAGCAGTCTATGAAAAGAGAATTTGATATGACTGATTTGGGGAGAATGAGATACTTTCTTGGGATAGAAGTAGTGCAGAAGAGTGATGGTATTTTTATTTGTCTAAGGAAGTATGCAGAAGAGGTCATTGAGAGATTTGGAATGCAGAATTTCAACTTTGTCTGCAATCCAATGGTTCCTGGTCAGAAACTTAGTCGAGATGAGACAGGTGTGAAGGCAGATTCAACTCTGTACAAGCAAATGGTGGGGAGTTTGATGTACTTAACAGCAACACGTCCTGATCTGATGTTTGTGGGGTGCCTCATCAGTCGGTTCATGGCCAATCCTACAGAGTTGCATTTTGCTGCAGTAAAGAGGATCATGCGTTATTTGAAAGGTACCATGGAGCTTGGGATCTGGTACAAAAGGGAAGAAGGCACAAGAGAAGGCACAAGGCTGGTAGGTTACACCGACAGCGACTATGCAGGAGACATCGATGACAGCAAAAGTACCTCAGGATACGTATTCTTAATGGGAGGAGGAGCTGTTGCTTGGTCATCACGAAAGCAACCCATTGTGACACTTTCGACGACTGAGGCGGAGTATGTTGCAGCAGCAACTTCAGGTTTCAAGCCATCCGATGGGAAGAGTTCTAAAAGAAATTGGATATGATCAAGGAGACGAAATGGTATTGTTATGTGACAACACTTCTACCATCAAGTTATCCAAGAATGCTGTCTTACATGGGAAATCCAAACACATCAGGGTTCGTTTTCATTTTCTAAGGGATTTGGTTAAAGAAGGAATCATTAAGCTTGAGTACTGCAACACTGAGGAGCAGCTTGCAGATATCATGACAAAGCCTCTGAAGATGGCAACGTTTCAGAGAATACAAGAAGCTTTTGGAATGCGCATGATGAACCGATTCCTCGAGAAGGTTCAGCCCAAGGAGGGATTGTGAGTCAATATCGTTATTGCTTCCGTAAGTTTAGGAATAAAGAGACTTGTTCTCTATAGTTTGAATTGGTCAATGTCTGTTTCCGATTATTAAGCTAGTAGTTGAAGTAGTAGAGTCATGATTTGTTTCAGTTATTTGTTTCAGTAATTGTAGCCTATAAAAGGCATTGAAAGCGTATGAGTAAAGTCAGATCATTTCAGTGCAATACTTGTGTTTATTCTGAACTTACCTTTACATATTTTGAATGCATTTGTTAATACAGATCAATATATTTTACATTGTAATTATCTATGAAGTTTCTATTATTTGTTTTACTTTTATTATATATAATTTATATAATTGACAGCCTTAAAAGATTTTTTCTATAATTTTTTGATGTAGATTTGTATATTCTAAAATATTTGATAATCTGCAGAATTTATATATTTTATTTATTTAATTTGTAAATATAAATATCATATAATATCTGTACTTATTAAAGTACTTATATTCTAGAAAGGAATATATCATCCAATGATTTTTAAAAATCAAAACATATAATTACGATATAACTTTGATAGCAAATTAAAACATGACGGATTAAACTTTTGATAAAAAATCACTGCAGATTTTTATTTATAACAAAGTGGATCAAATGAAACGGATTTAAGCCGTTTCTATGCATTTTTTACAGAAGTTGCGGTTCACACAAGCTAACTCGTGTAACGGTTATGGAATTTCAGCAAAGTTTAAATGAAGTTCATCAAAATTAAACTATCAAATTTTACTTTTAAAATATATAATTTGCAGAAATGTCAAAAAAGAATTAATCGGGTATGTTTCGGGGGAAAGGAATAATAAGAAAGCACTAGAGTTATTCTTTACTCTGACACAACACCATGTGAAAGCCATCATATAGACTTTTGCCAACGTTTTCTTTAAGCAGGGATCACGTGCTGTCACGTTTTTATTAGCTCACCAAATACAATTTGAAATTAAGGTTAAAACGGTCATTCAGAAAAAGCCGAAATTTTATCCTTTAATTTGAAATTATTATCCGCAATTCATGACCCTGATTATTCGTAACTAATATTTAAATTGCAACCCTTCACAATACGAATTAAAAAAAATTGCTTGATCCAAAATTAATTTAATCGGTTAAGAAAATACGAAACCCAGAACTTTCTATTATAACAGGCCTCAACTAAATTTTACTGGGCTTTTTATTGGGCCTTTCTCTGATAAATTTCGATAATTTAAATTCGTTTTTCAAATTCGATTCATAAGTTTTTTTTTTGTGGTTCTGTTAGCGAAGCTTCGTGCTCATTAGGCAGCCACGGAGGTTTGATAATGCCGATGATCGCTATTTCCGGTCGATTTTCGCCGGCGATTCTCTCTATCGGTTCTCGTTTACCTTCCTTCAAGTACACCGCCCGAAGAGTCTCTGTTTACGTTCCCAGATCAGCTCGAGCATCTTCTGCCTCCGTCTCCATCGAGACGAACTCGAGTGTACGCTTTCCTACGTGTTTTTGAGAACCGATTCTCAAATTTCGATGATATCAGGATCATAATCGGAATATGTTTTGTGTGCAACTCTTTCCTATGATCTCTAATTGAAAATGATGATATATGTGAGAGGTCTCCGGTTCGAATGATCATTGGAACAAAATTAATATTATATAATGTAATTTTGAGGATGATGCGATTTGATTTGATTTGATTGGTGTGCAGGTGGATTCTGGTGTAGAGAAAGAGAAGAACATTCTAGCTTGTCCCATCTGCTATAACTCATTAGCATTGATTAGTCAACCTAATGGATTAGTGTGAGTCATTGAGAAGTTAAGTTAATGCTCACTGCTCACTGTTATTAAGAAAGGTTTTATTATTTTGGGTACAGAGAATCTGCTGCCTCTGGCACTCAGTTACAATGCAGTACCTGTAAAAAGAGTTACTCGGGTAACGAGACGCATCTTGATCTGGCTGTGGCTAGTGGAAGCAACCAGTACACTGAACCAATGCCTCTTTCCACCGAGTTATTCAGGTGGACCATAGGCTTCATTGTTAGTTAGGCTCTAAGTCTATACTATTTTATAACTGAGTCTCTTTGGCGTTGTTGATTAATAGGACTCCGTTAGTTTCTTTCCTTTACGAGAGGGGTTGGCGTCAGAATTTCATATGGGGTGGTTTTCCAGGACCAGAGAAAGAGGTGAAACGGCAAAGAGCTCTCTCGTTTATGTTATATGCTCATGATGGCTAACATTGTATTCTACAGTTTGAAATGGCTAAAGACTACCTGAAGCCTGTGTTGGGAGGCAATATCATTGACGCCAGTTGCGGAAGTGGGATGTTCTCGAGACTATTCGCTAAAAGCGAGCTGTTCTCCCGGGTGTTCGCTCTTGATTACTCGGAGAATATGCTAAGACAGTGCTATGAGTTCTTAAACCAAGAAGAAAACCTCACTAACAAAGAGTTTGTACTTCAAAAAACATGTTTCTTCCATTTTTGTCTAAGATGTAATGTTTTCTTGACTCTGCTGTTGATTTTGTTAGGAAAGTTGTTCTGGTCCGAGCAGACATAGCTAGACTCCCTTTTCTCTCGGGTTCAATTGACGCTGTCCATGCTGGTGCCGCTTTACATTGCTGGCCTTCACCATCCTCAGCTGTAAATCCCTTTATCTCAATTTAAACATTTAGCCAAAAAAAAACAATGTTTTATGTTCCCTTTGGTTCTTTCAGGTTGCTGAGATAAGCCGTGTTCTTAAACCTGGTGGAGTGTTTGTTGCCACCACGTTCATCTATGATGGCCCTTTCAGCTTTATCCCCTTCTTGAAGAATCTTCGCCAGGTGTGTTGTGTATATGTTTTACTTATAATATCCTTAAAGCATAGTTGGTGTTGTGTTCTGTGGCTAATTATGCAATTTGATAGGAACTAATGAGATACTCAGGCTCTCACATCTTTCTGAGTGAACGTGAGCTTGAAGATCTCTGCAAAGCCGGTGGACTCGTTGGCTTCACTCGTGTTAGAAACGGTTTATTTATTATGCTCTCCGCCACAAAGCCGAGCAGATAAGCTCATACCCTCTTATGAGAATACACAATCTTTCTGTTGTTGAAAATTTCGTATAAAGTTATAAAGAACATAATTTTTTAAAGCTTTTTGCAATTGTTCTTATCTGCTAGCTTCTAAATTAGAATCTTCCGGAAGCAGTTCACGCATCTCTGAATCTATAAAAGCCTCCATGCGAGCACGTTCTCTGTCTAGGGGATACGTACGGTAGAGAAAGGAGTAGATGAAGCAGCAAGCCGCCATTGGGATGCCTATAGACGTGTAAAGAGCTTTTGCGAGCGACGCTGCGTTCTCTCTATCTGTGGCTATCTCTGCTGATCTTGATGACCCTTGAGGGATCGGTTTATAACCGTAGACATGCTGTGCCAGGATTCCAACTACAGGAGGAGCAAACGATGACAAGATTGACTCGAATGATTTGTCTAACGCATAGACGCTTGTTCTTGACTTCTCTGGAACAATCTCTGCAAAGATTGGGCTGAAATACAGAAGAGAGTGTTACTTACAAGTAAACAAGTATCAAACGTAGTAGTGAGAATCTTTACTTGTTGGTAGCAGGAGCATTCCAAGAAACAAACAGTCCTAATAGCACTAAGACCACACCATGGATCACACCTGTAGATGGATCATCTGGTAACACCAACAAGAGAATAGCAGCGAGCGGGATGGCTGAAGCTGAACTGATCTGTGCGAGAATGATTCTTCCAGAGTTAGGAAGACGTGTGGACAGATAATCCCCCATCTTGCCACCAAATAACCCACCAAGAGAAGACGCAGCCACGAATAGACCCATCAAGAAAGCAGTCTTCCCGTGCGAGAACCCGATAAGCTCCAACCACATGGGCGCAAACGATAGAGCAGACCAAGGAAACGACCCGGTGACTCCCTGAGCTACAATGATCTGAAAAGAACGAATCTTCACAACAGCACCACCTTCCCCCACCAAATCCTTAACCTCCGAGCAAAAAGTTCCCCTCGAAACTCGTTGCACATTGACACCATCCTTCACAAAGTGAGGATCATTGGCGAAAAGTCTGACTAACACACCTACTATAACGCTGATCACACCTACGATATGGAAAGCGACTCTCCAGCCAGGTACACCCATGAAGGTCAACGGAGCTATCAAAACAGAGCAGAGCCCGCCTAAGATCGAACCCAGGTTTGCTGTTAGTTGCAACCATCCAAACGCAGAGCCACGGTTAGCGTCGTCCGTTGAGTCAGCAACAAGAGACTGAATCGCTGGAGCCACTAAAGCAAGACCAATCCCATTCAGAGCTCTCGATATTGCTACCTGCCACGTCAGCTAAAGTCATAACCCAAACACAAACACAGTAGTTTCAATTGTAAGGAAAAAATAAAAAGAAGAAGACAGAACCTGGAAGAAAGTGGAAGAGAAAGCGACAAGGAAAGTAGCAGCGGACCAGAGGAAAGCACCGAGAGCGATGACGTGAGCTCGGTTGTGTCGGATGGACATGTAAGCGGCTAACGGATAGCAAACGGCTTGGACCATGGATCGCAGCAGTGTCAATGACCCGAGCCCGGTTGGATCCGTGTGGAGAGCCGCGCCGACTTCTTTGTATACGCCCGGGAGGAGAGACTCGTCGGCTCTCTCCATTATTCCGGCGAGATTCACCAGGATCAGCGTCACCGTCTCTGCCTTCATCTTCCTTAGAATCTGATTTTTGGGTTTTTGAGGGTTCTCGTGTTTGTAACCGAAAGCATAAAAACTTTGGGGATGTGAATGATCAATGTTGACTGACGGTGAGAAGTAAACAGTCAATGACGTCGATACGTGGTTCGCTCACGGTGGCGCGTGGAAATGGTCAAAGGAGTTGTAATGAAAATCCTGTAACGGGCCCCACGGCTGACGTGTGTGCGAGATTAAGTATTTTTTTGGCGATACTACATTAAATGTTATGGTTTTTTTGGCCCATATTTTTAATAAATGACTAGATTTTGATCCGTGATTTTAAAGTACAGATTTAATTTTAGAATTAAATAAATATGTTTTAATGTAAGATAGTGTATAAGTTTGGACATATATCTAGAATCGAAGATCCGAACCATATCAAACCAAAATATCAAAACCAAAATTGAAACAAATTTCATAAATAATTGTGCGGATCCTATATTTTTTAGAATCAAAGAAACCGAACCGGATCTAAATCAAAAACCGAATGGATACCCAAACTTTTAAATACAATTGTAAACCTACAAATACAATGGTAAACCTACAAATATTGATTATATTTAATTTCTAAATAACCAAATATCTTAAAATATTATTTATAAACAGAATTAACCATATATTTTTTTTATCTAAAATATGAAAATATTCAAGTTTTGTGATTTTTTATTGGAACATCATTAATTACCTGCTATTTAAACTGAAACCCCCCGAATTATCTGATGTTTTTTCTTATATTATATGAAACCCGGAAACGAAACCGGAACCGAATTGGACCCAAATATTTTGGATATTAGTCTTTTTCCAACTTTACTATCTGAACCGAACCGAAAAATCAAAATAACCAAACCTAACTTTGTAAATATATGAAGTGCTATATTTAATGGTTCTTAAATATCCAGAACTGAAAAACCAAAAAAAAAAATTAAATACCTGAACATAAATTGAATGCTGAGGCATAATTGTTTATCTACATTTGAATGGACCGAAGAAAGCATTTTATAGGTAAAAATTATTTAACTCCTTTTAGAAGAAATAAGATATAAGTAATGTTTTTATATTCAACTCGAATCCGCAGTCAAATTGGTAAACCCGATGACCCATATATAATCGGTTCAGATTTAATTAAAAACTGTTAATTAAAACACAACAATCCGCCGTTAACCCGTGACTTGATATTTGATGCTGGCTAACCTAATAAAACCCAAAATAATATGGTAATATTTCTAAAAAGATCGATTTAATTTTTAATGATTTATAAAATTTAATAAAATATTTTATCGAGTTGTTGATTAGCTTAACTTTTAGCCAATGTTCTTATTTGGTATAAAATTAGTTGAAAAATTTCGTTTTTCATGGTAGACAAATAGAAATTCAAATAAAAGTCTTAAATATATGTATTTACATTTTTTATAAACATGAATTGTTATTTAAATTTGTATTTTTCAATAGTTAATGATATTGTTTTCGTATATAATAATATTATTTTTATAGATTAGCATTTACAAAACCAGAGCCGGTCTTGACACCACGCCAACCAAGCATTCGCTTCTTTTTTTTGTCATCTATTGGATTAATATTAATTTAACCAAGTTTTTACACTGAACCAGCAAATATATAAAACCTTTCCGGAGACATGAGTCAGCGCGATAAACAATACCGCCCGAAGCCAACAGCATAAGACAACAAACAAAGACCACATAAACTACAGACTATAAGAAGAACATGGTGTAAGGAAAATCTGGAGCAAACCAAGTAAACATCAAGAAAGGTAAAGCAGAACGGAATCGGAGCAGGAATGATCGAAAAAACATTAACGGCCTAAATTATTGGGGATGAATAAGAGCTCTTGATGATGTTCCTACTACGAACCAAGAGCAACCATCACACAGAAGATTGCTTCAACAAATGAAGCCAAGAGAGCTCTAATCTTCAAACCGAGCAGCCAACGAAGAGAACGGTTGGAAATTGACTACTCAAAGACCGAACGCAATTTAGCTAAAGCTCCACAGCTCCTTTCCAAGTAATGGCGGAGAAACCCGTAGGTTGCAAACCAAGGAACCGCACAACTCCACAAAACTGCAGCTTTACCCACTGAGAATCTAAATCAAACGCAGGGTCAAAGGCCAAAGACGATGAGCCAAAGGAGAGCTCAAGAAGGAAGAGCAGACCCAAATACCGAAGCTGGGAGACCAGACCGAAGACCCGATCAGAGACAACTTCCAGAAGTGCCGCAAAACCACATCAAACTCCAGAAGTCCAAAGAACACCAATTCAGCTTCTATATATAAGACCCAAGACATAGAATAGCTAGAATCGACAAAAACAAGGAGTTATACAGAGAATCAAGCTCGATATACCACCATTGAAGCGCCTGAACGTCACCACCCAGATTCGATGGAAGAAGTAAAATCCCACATCAGAGCCGGCTGAAACCACCACCGCGCACCAGAAACCGATACGAATATAGAACAGTTAGCCAAGCATACCAAACGATGACCACGAAACCCGATCTCATCTCCCCTGCGATCCAGCACCTCGACAGACTCAGCTCATCCTAAAACATCAAAACCTCAAAAAAAATAATAATTTAATGTTGTGATAGAATTGAGAATCACATACAAACCACCAGGGCATAAATAACTTTTCTAATAGTCAAATACTTTGATTTATCTTTTTGACACTAACAAGAGAATTGCAACCTCTTTAACAAAATATAAGAGATCATCAATTAAATTAATTTATAAAATGAAACGGCAAGTAAATATTGCTTCACGGTGAAATTTTATGATATTTAAATAAAAGCTCATGATATTACAAATGTCATCTTACTTTCTTATAAATGAAAATATAAAAATAATATTGATATGATTGATAATCAAAAGCTTATGATATTACAAATATCATCTCATTTATTTGTTTATAATGAAAAGGTAAAAACAACAATTACATGCTCTTTCGTTTGAGTAAAATCAAATGGATTGTAATAAACAAAACCTATCTTTTTGATTGGTCTAAACAAAATCCACATTTTGACACATTTATATAAACATTAATTTTATTTCGTTAGTATATTTGGTAAAATATAACAATCTGACAATGCCAAATATGGTTTATTGAGAATATCTAACACAATATCTTAATACATAGAAATATTTTATATGTATTATTTGTTTGATTGAAATTTTTAATAATTCCCACATAATCGTTAATTATCTTCTTTAGTATATTTGGTAAAATATAACAATCTGACAATACCAAATATGATTTATTGAGAATATCTAGCACAATATCTTAATACATAGAAATATTTTATATTAGTTGAGAAGACAATAATGATATTTCCATGAGTTGCTTCCAATGCAAAGTCAATGTTCCTTCTCAACTATTCCTGGTTCCAGGATGAAAGCTAGAGCTTCACAGTATATTAACTCCTTAATCTCCTCCTCTGTGAATGGCTGTTCCTCATAATGAAGTTGTTCTAGTTGTTGAACGGATGTTATGATTTTAAGAAGGTCAGAGTCCATAAAATCATATGCAATGTATACATCTTGCATATGAGTTGATGGGCACTAACCTTCGAAAAATCATAACATCCGGTCAAGAACTAGAACCAATTTATTACGAGGTTTGGGATCATGCTCATCAGCTTCGTTTGATTTTGGAGGTAACAAGAAAAGTTACATTAAACCTTTTTTAGTGATATCTTAACTTTATAAAAAAAAAATACTTTGATTTGCAGCTCCTAGGCTGTCAATCAGAGGAAGAACTTGGATCATTGAGTGAAAATGCTAAGTTATACTTAAGGCAGCCTCCTTATCATGGTCCTCAATCTTTCTTTGTGGTATTCCCAAACGTGCGTTACTCTGCTATTGAATTGATCAAGAAGATGCTAATGTTTGACCCTAGACAGAGAATCTCAGGTCTTGTCTCTTCATTAGCTTCATTGCAGTTTGGATTTAGACTTTAATCACCATTTTGTTTGGTTTCTTTGCAGTTGAAGACGCGTTTGATCATCAATATCTTAGAGACATGCATGACATCACTGATGAACCAGTGTGTTTGAGCCTCTTCAACTTTGATTTAGAGTAACAGCCATTCACAGAGGAGGAGATTAAGGAGTTAATCTACTGTGAAGCTCTAGCTTTCAGCTCTGAACCAGGAATAGTTGAGAAAGAACATTGACTTTGCATTGGAAGCAACTCATGAAACAATCTTCATTGTCTTCTCAACTCATATAAGATATTTCTATGTATTAAGATATTGTGCTAGATATCCTCAATAAACCATATTTGGTATTGTCAGATTGTTATATTTTACCAAATATACTAAAGAAAGAAAATTAATGATTATGTGGAAATTATTAAAATTTTCAATCCAACAAATAATAATAATACAAGGAAGAAAACAGTCATATTCTAATTTGAGTATTTTGATTGGGGAAGATCTAATCTAACCCATGTTTGTTCATGTAAATGTCTAACTTTTTAGATTGCCAAAGAATCTAGAGAGTGGTACAGGGCCATCAGTTTCCTCTTTACTTTTGGTAGAGTGTTTGTCTCTGCTGGACTTGTGCTTCTTCTCATTCTTTATCTTCTAGAACTTGATCTTGATCTTCTAGATTCGTCTTCATCACTACTAGATGACGACTCTGAGGAAGAATAATGCTGCAAACTCAACATGGTTAATGTAAATAGAAGCTATTAAAGACATGGCACCATCGGTTTTTAAGGGCAGTAAACACCTTCTTCTTTTTGCCTCTTTTCTTCTAAGAATCTCTGTCTTTGTTATCTGACATCATTGGAGAACAACATCAAATAATAAGATCTTCACAGAGAAGGTTTAGATATTGTGTCAGAGTTAAGTTGACGATCCTACCTCTCCGAGACTTATCACTAGAAAAGTTCCTTCCCTTGGATAGTTTCAAGGCCCTTTCAGCATCTAGCTGTATAGCTAGCTGAGCTCTATACTCACAAATCAGTTCATCGGTATCTGCTTCAAGTTCCCTCTTTTTCATCTCTTCTTCCTAAACATATTCACGTAAATATAAAGATGCGATCTTAAATATTTTGACCATAGGGTTTAATGTTATTGGGGCTTAGATAAAACTGTGAAATCATCATCTGAAAATTCTCAGCTCCTTCTTTGACCAAACCCTGATGACCTACCAACAATCCGAGGAACGTGATTTGTAATTATATTTATTTTATTTTTAATAAGAGCAAAAATACTCTATTTTTGAAAACATTCTAAAATAGAGGAAATCATTCTAGATGGTCTAAGTCTTTGGAACCTCATTTACATGTTCCAACCACTATACAAAACAAAATTCTTCTTTTAGTTTTTTGGCATATAGAAAAACTCGAAATTTTTATATAGATACTTTGTAGACTTAAAATATTTTAGTATATTGAAAATGTCCTAAAGAAAAAATATCTACACAAATGAAAACGCATTGTTTTAGGTGAAAACAATAAATCTCCTTCCTAAGATCCGGAAGTGTCGAAAATTACATTTTAGTATGGTATTCTCAAATTTTAGTTTATCTCATATTAATTATGTTTTAGGTTTATGCTTCTAAATTTTTTTAGGGTTTTTTTTTGCAGACAATTTAGTTGTACAAATTTTTTTTACACTGGCTTTGTTTCCAAATATATGTTTTTATTCCGTTGGCAGAAACATGCGAGAAAGTGGAAACACATAAGTAACGTTTATGATAATCCAAGATCTTGACATAGCTATTTTTAACTCTCATTACAGAATTCCAACCTCGATGACGATTTTCTAAACTAGGTTAATTAGTTAACCGAAACTGAATTAAATATTGTTTCAAAAAGTAATTTTTATAATAGATAATTAGATTTTGATCTGTGCTTGAAAAGCGCGGGTTTGTTTTAAAAATTAAATAAAATTATAAATGAATTTTATATTAAATATTGTATTGGTTAGGACAATATCCGGACCCGTGAACCGAACCGTACCAATATGGAAAAAACCAAAATTAAATTTGAAACTGAATTTCACAAAAATAATCGATAACTAAATGAGAATATTAATATTTAAAGTACAAATAATATACTCTCAAATATTAATTATATTTATTTTCTAAATTATCAAATATCTTAAAATTAACATTTTTCAAAATATTAAAATTATCTATATTATACTATATTTTTATCCGAACAACCCAAATTATCTACTATTTAAACTGAAAATCCCAAAATTAGCTAATATTTTTATTTATATATTAAAATTAGCCAAGGAGAATGTAGAGAAAACGTGTTGTTAATATAAATTAATTTGTTATTGAGTAACAATAAAAAAGGTCTGTTATGAGCACAATTTATACATTATAAATATATAACGTACATATTGCATGTAAATATTATTTTAAGATCATAACAAATATTTACATTTTTAGAATATCATGAGATGAAGTAGAAATTACAAAATTCCACAATTTAGATTAGATTTCAGAAATATCATCTATTAAACAACCAATATTTGCATTTACTTGATTAATTATTTTTGGTTAAATTTTGTTGTATAACTATGAGAATATTCAAGGATTGTTTATGGTTCATTGTTTAATAGGTAGAGATTGTGTATCATTATTCAAAAACTAATCTGATATATATGACCATAAACAATAGTAGATTTTTATTGTATTCTTTTGGCTTGATCAAGGAAAGTTTGGAATTTAAATGGAGACATATAAAAGCTTTAGGATTTAAATAGCTTTTCCCACATAAATTGTATACTGATTTTTTTGTATATGTTCTGTAAATTTAAATTATATTTTTCTATTTAGATAAAAGAAAGTGAATCCATAACTTGGAACTTCATGCACGTCCCAACTCTCAAACAAACGAATAATCTTTCGATTTTTTTTTTTTGCACACACACATTAGAAATTTATAAAAAATGTATTTTCAAATCATAAAATCATATGCAATGTATACATCTTGCATATGAGTTGATTGGGGAAGATCTAATCTAACCCATGTTTGTTCATGTAAATGTCTAACTCTTTAGATTGCCAAAGAATCTAGAGAGTGGTACAGGGCCATCAGTTTCCTCTTTACTTTTGGTAGAGTGTTTGTCTCGTCTGGATTTGTGTTTCTTTCTTTCTTTAATCTTCAAGAACTTGATCTTGATCTTCTAGATTCGTCTTCATCACTACTAGATGACGACTCTGAGGAAGAATAATGCTGCAAACAAAACATGGTTAATGTAAATAGAAGCTATTAAAGACATGGCACCATCGGTTTTTAAGGGCAGTAAACACCTTTTTCTTTTTGCCTCTTTTCTTCTAAGAATCTCTGTCTTTGTTATCTGACATCATTGGAGAACAACATCTAATAATAAGATCTTCACAGAGAAGGTTTAGATATTGTGTCAGAGTTAAGTTGATGATCCTACCTCTCCGAGACTTATCACTACAAAAGTTCCTTCCCTTGGATAGTTTCAAGGCCCTTTCAGCATCTAGCTGTATAGCTAGCTGAGCTCTATACTCACAAATCAGTTCATCGGTATCTGCTTCAAGTTCCCTCTTTTTCATCTCTTCTTCCTAAACATATTCACGTAAATATAAAGATGCGATCTTAAACATTTTGACCATAGGGTTTAATGTTATTGGGGCTTAGATAAAACTGTGAACTCATCATCTGAAAATTCTCAGCTCCTTCTTTGACCAAACCCTGATGACCTACCAGCAATCCGAGGAACGTGATTTGTAATTATATTTATTTTATTTTTAATAAGAGAAAAAATACTCTATTTTTGAAAACATTCTAAAATAGAGGAAATCATTCTAGATGGTCTAAGTCTTTGGAACCTCATTTACATGTTCCAACCACTATACAAAACAAAATTCTTCTTTTAGTTTTTTGGCATATATATAAACTCGAAATTTTTATATAGATACTTTGTAGACTTAAAAATATTTTAATATATTGAAAATGTCCTAAAGAAAAAATATCTACACAAATGAAAACGCATTGTTTTAGGTGAAAACAATAAATCTCATTCCTAAGATCCGGAAGTGTCGAAAATTACATTTTAGTATGGTATTCTCAAATTTTTGTTTATCTCATATTAATTATGTTTTAGGTTTATGCTTCTAAATTTTTTTAGGGTTTTGTTTTGCAGACAATTTAGTTCTACAAATTTTTTTTTACACTGGCTTTGTTTCCAAATATATTTTCTTATTCCGTTGGCAGAAACATGCCAGAAAGTGGAAACACATAAGTAACGTTTATGATAATCCAAGATCTTGACATAGCTTTTTTTTAACTCTCATTACGGAATTCCAACCTCGATGACGAGTTTCTAAACTAGGTTAATTAGTTAACCGAAACTGAATTAAATATTGTTTCAAAAAGTAATTTTTATAATAGATAATTAGATTTTGATCTGTGCTTGAAAAGCGCGGATTTGTTTTAAAAATTAAATAAAATTATAAATGAATTTTATATTAAATATTGTATTGGTTAGGACAATATCCGGACCCGTGAACCGAACCGTACCAATATGAAAAAACCAAAATTAAATTTGAAACTGAATTTCACAAAAATAATCGATAACTAAATGAGAATCTTAATATTTAAAATACAAATAATATACTCTCAAATATTAATTATATTTATTTTCTAAATTATCAAATATCTTAAAATTATTTTTTGTAAACCGAATTACCAACATACATTTTTCAAAATATTAAAATTATCTATATTATACTATATTTTTATCAGAACAACCCAAATTATCTATTATTTAAACTGAAAATACCAAAATTAGCTAATATTTTTATTTATATATTCAAATTAGCCAATGAGAATGTAGAGAAAACGTGTTGTTAATATAAATTAATTTGTTATAGAGTAACAATAAAAAAGTCTGTTATGAGCACAATTTATACATTATAAATATATAACGTACATATTGCATGTAAATATTATTTTAAGATCATAACAAATATTTACATTTTTAGAATATCATGAGATGAAGTAGAAATTACAAAATTCCACAATTTAGATTAGATTTCAGAAATATCATCTATTAAACAACTAATATTTGCATTTACTTGATTAATTATTTTTGGTTAAATTTTGTTGTAAAACTATGAGAATATTCAAGGATTGTTTATGGTTCATTGTTTAATAGGTAGAGATTGTGTATCATTATTCAAAAACTAATCTGACATATATGACCATAATCAATAGTAGATTTTTATTGTGTTCTTTTGGCTTGATCAAGGAAAGTTTGGAATTTAAATGGAGACATATAAAAGCTTTAGGATTTAAATAGCTTTTCCCACATAGATTGTATACTGATTTTTTTGTATATGTTTTGTAAATTTAAATTATATTTTTCTATTTAGATAAAAGATAGTGAATCCATAACTTGGAACTTCATGCACGTCCCAACTCTCAAACAAACGAACAATCTTTCGATTTTTTTTTTTTGCACACACACATTAGAAATTTACAAAAAAATTATTTTCAAATCATAAAATCATATGCAATGTATACATCTTGCATATGAGTTGATGGACACTGACCTTCGAAAAATCATAACATCCGGTCAAGAACTAGAACCAATTTGTTACGAGGTTTGGGATCATGCTCATCAGTTTCGTTTGATTTTGGAGGTAACAAGAAAAGTTACATTAAACCTTTTTTAGTGATATCTTAACTTTATAAAAAAAATATATACTTTGATTTGCAGCTCCTAGGCTGTCAATCAGAGGAAGAACTTGGATCATTGAGTGAAAATGCTAAGTTATACTTAAGGCAGCCTCCTTATCATGGTCCTCAATCTTTCTTTCTGGTATTCCCAAACGTGCGTTACTCTGCTATTGAATTGATCAAGAAGATGCTAATGTTTGTCCCTAGACAGAGAATCTCAGGTCTTGTCTCTTCATTAGCTTCATTGCAGTTTGGATTTAGACTTTAATCACCATTTTGTTTGGTTTCTTTGCAGTTGAAGACGCGTTTGATCATCAATATCTCAGAGAGATGCACGACATCACTGATGAACCAGTGTGTTTGAGCCTCTTCAACTTTGATTTAGAGTAACAGCCATTCACAGAGGAGGAGATTAAGGAGTTAATCTACTGTGAAGCTCTAGCTTTCAGCCCTGAACCAGGAATAGTTGAGAAAGAACATTGACTTTGCATTGGAAGCAACTCATGAAACAATCTTCATTGTCTTCTCAACTCATATAAGATATTTCTATGTATTAAGATATTGTGCTAGATATCCTCAATAAACCATATTTGGTATTGTCAGATTGTTATATTTTACCAAATATACTAAAGAAAGAAAATTAATGATTATGTGGAAATTATTAAAACTTTCAATCCAACAAATAATAATAATACAAGGAAGAAAACAGTCATATTTTAATTTGAGTATTTTGATTGGGGAAGATCTAATCTAACCCATGTTTGTTCATGTAAATGTCTAATTCTTTTGATTGCCAAAGAATCTAGAGAGTGGTACAGGGCCATCAGTTTCCTCTTTACTTTTGGTAGAGTGTTTGTCTCTGCTGGACTTGTGCTTCTTTTCCTTCTTTAATCTTCAAGAACTTGATCTTGATCTTCTAGATTCGTCTTCATCACTACTAGATGACGACTCTGAGGAAGAATAATGCTGCAAACAAAACATGGTTAATGTAAATAGAAGCTATTAGACATGGCACCATCGGTTTTTAAGGGCAGTAAACACCTTTTTCTTTTTGCCTCTTTTCTTCTAAGAATCTCTGTCTTTGTTATCTGACATCATTGGAGAACAACATCTAATAATAAGATCTTCACAGAGAAGGTTTAGATATTGTGTCAGAGTTAAGTTGACGATCCTACCTCTCTGAGACTTATCACTACAAAAGTTCCTTCCCTTGGATAGTTTCAAGGCCCTTTCAGCATCTAGCTGTATAGCTAGCTGAGCTCTATACTCACAAATCAGTTCATCGGTATCTGCTTCAAGTTCCCTCTTTTTCATCTCTTCTTCCTAAACATATTCACGTAAATATAAAGATGCGATCTTAAACATTTTGATCATAGGGTTTAATGTTATTGGGGCTTAGATAAAACTGTGAACTCATCATCTGAAAATTCTCAGCTCCTTCTTTGACCAAACCCTGATGACCTACCAACAATCCGAGGAACGTGATTTGTAATTATATTTATTTTATTTTTAATAAGAGCAAAAATACTCTATTTTTGAAAACATTCTAAAATGGAGGAAATCATTCTAGATGGTCTAAGTCTTTGGAACCTCATTTACATGTTCCAACCACTATACAAAATAAAATTCTTCTTTTAGTTTTTTGGCATATATATAAACTCGAAAATTTTATATAGATACTTTGTAGACTTAAAAATATTTTAATATATTGAAAATGTCCTAAAGAAAAAATATCTACACAAATGAAAACGCATTGTTTTAGGTGAAAACAATAAATCTCATTCCTAAGATCCGGAAGTGTCGAAAATTACATTTTAGTATGGTATTCTCAAATTTTAGTTTGTCTCATATTTATTATGTTTTAGGTTTATGCTTCTAAATTTTTTTAGGGTTTTGTTTTGCAGACAATTTAGTTGTACAATTTTTTTTTTACACTGGCTTTGTTTTCCAAATATATTTTCTTATTCCGTTGGCAGAAGTGGAAACACATAAGTAACGTTTATGATAATCCAAGATCTTGACATAGCTTTTTTTAACTCTCATTACGTAATTCCAACCTCGATGACGAGTTTCTAAACTAGGTTAATTAGTTAACCGAAACTGAATTAAATATTGTTTCAAAAAGTAATTTTTATAATAGATAATTAGATTTTAATCTGTGCTTGAAAAGCGCGGGTTTGTTTTAAAAATTAAATAAAATTATAAATGAATTTTATATTAAATATTGTATTGGTTAGGACAATATCCGGACCCGTGAACCGAACCATACCAATATGAAAAAAACCAAAATTAAATTTGAAACTGAATTTCACAAAAATAATCGATAACTAAATGAGAATCTTAATATTTAAAATACAAATAATATACTCTCAAATATTAATTATATTTATTTTCTAAATTATCAAATATCTTAAAATTATTTTTTGTAAACCGAATTACCAACATACATTTTTCAAAATATTAAAATTCTATATTATACTATATTTTTATCCGAACAACCCAAATTATCTACTATTTAAACTGAAAATCCCAAAATTAGCTAATATTTTTATTTATATATTCAAATTAGCCAAGGAGAATGTAGAGAAAACGTGTTGTTAATATAAATTAATTTGTTATAGAGTAACAATAAAAAAGGTCTGTTATGAGCACAATTTATACATTATAAATATATAACGTACATATTGCATGTAAATATTATTTTAAGATCATAACAAATATTTACATTTTTAGAATATCATGAGATGAAGTAGAAATTACAAAATTCCACAATTTAGATTAGATTTCAGAAATATCATCTATTAAACAAACAATATTTGCATTTACTTGATTAATTATTTTTGGTTAAATGTTGTTGTATAACTATGAGAATATTCAAGGATTGTTTATGGTTCATTGTTTAATAGGTAGAGATTGTGTATCATTATTCAAAAACTAATCTGATATATATGACCATAAACAATAGTAGATTTTTATTGTGTTCTTTTGGCTTGATCAAGGAAAGTTTGGAATTTAAATGGAGACATATAAAAGCTTTAGGATTTAAATAGCTTTTCCCACATAGATTGTATACTGATTTTTTTGTATATGTTCTGTAAATTTAAATTATACTAGTTGCATAGCCCCCGTGCAGGCGCGGGACCGGTGACGTTGTTGATGTATCGGGTAATTTTGTGTATGTGATTTTATCCATTGATTATACCCTTGAATATTTACCGAATGTTGTTTGATGATTATACCAAAAATAGTAAGAAATAAGACAATGAATTTTGAATTTAAAACATGAAATTATTTTTTATTATTAGCTTGTTTTGGCTCATAAATTACTTTCCCGACATATTGGGCAACTTATATTTGTACGTAGCCAATGATTAATGCAAAGACAATGAATTTTATGGCCGCAGGTGAGTGTCGAAATATTGGTTACATTGGTGTAATTCTCAAAGCAGATGGTGCATATATGGTTTTCCTCTTCGGTTGTCGAGTTACTTCTAGGTCCGTGATGATTAGATCAACGTCAAGTCTAGCGGTTGCATTTAGATTGTAGTCTCTAATGGCGAGAGTAACTTGAAGATGTTGGGATATAATATTATGGTTTTTCCTCATTAAATTCATCACATATTGGTTAGTCTCCTCAATAAAGAATGTAGAGTCGGGATGATGAATGTCATGATATGATAACATGAAATCTAATGATTCGCGACTGAGTCATTGTAATTACCTTGATTGTCATGTTGATGTTGTTTGGTTGTGAAAGCTTATCATATTGTAGATATGTTTATAGGTTGTTAGGAATTGATGACATTTTTCCCTATTTATTTTTACGTTTGTTTATATAATGTATTTATTATGATGTTGAAAATTGAAATTAATGTTTTAGTATTTTATTACGGTGATTTATTGAATTCTTCTTGTTATGAAGACTAATTTTCTCTTTGTTTGTTATGATATTTAAAATAGTCAAATAAGAAAAATTGTAAATTCTTCTCCTAACATTAATCTTTCATAAAAAATATCAATATTTTTTTATTTGTATAAAATGTTGATCTTTACAATTGCTTAATGTATAGCTTTACTTTCAAATTTATCGAAGAAATATCTCGAATACAAAATGAGGATTCTATTCATATTGTTTTATATAAATATTTATTTTAGTGGTTTATTTGAGATGTGGAGTTTTTTTGTTATCTTTCTAATTATTTGAATTGTTGATCTAAAATTGAAACTGTTTTCCCTAATGTTTTATTGTAAAGTTTAGTAATCGTGAGTTTAAAACGTTGGGCTCAAATTACAATGGATCTTTTCGGAACTATTGTTTTGGATAAACATAAAAATATGGTCTTTATTGTTTCTTCCGTCTTCGGGAGAGCTTCACATCTGCGATTTTTTTCCTGATATGCATAAGTGTGTGAGTTTGGAGGGCGCAAGCGCGAGGTTATGAACAGAGTTTCATCTCTATATTTGCTAGAGTTATTGTAGTGAGAGTTTTGCATTTTCGGTCGATCATTGTTTTTCAAGTTTTTTTATTGTTATATGGTTAGAGTTATGTTGATGAACTGTATATGCATTGTTCTCCCTTTATGAAATATTAAACTGTGTTAGTAATGTGGTAGATATAGTTCGTAGTGTTGCTTGCTGTGTCATTGAGAATTATTGTTTGTTTGTATTTTTTATTTGTTTCTTGTACTGTTAAGAGTACATAAATTAAATTAAAGTTGTTGAGAGTACCTTTGTTTCTGGATTTTTTTTCTCCAGATTAATTGTGTATGTTGTATGTATTAAGTAATAATTTTTTTTATCTTTATTATGTTTGTTATATTTTTTTATTTTATTTTTAAACTTGTTGATTTTACAGAACCTTTAAAACAAATACATGAAGACTTGTATAAATAACTATAAAATGAGTGATAATTCTGAGTGTTTGGACATTAATGGATTTTCAACAAATTTAGATATTTCTCATAAGAAGACAATTGCATTGGTATGTTGACATTGAACATGTAAGCTATTTTCACAAGACAAGAGGAGTGAGCAGGTGGAGATGTTGTTGTCGCATTTGTGTCTGTTTGGATTTTCTCTTGTATCTCTTGGTGTGCATGTGTTTGTTTCTCTTTAATTTGATGGGTAATATGTAAACAAAAATCGTTGTTTGTTATATTTATCAGAGTTCATAATTTACTCAGCTTTTTTCGTTTAGGTGATTTCACTGATCTTGGTTGTTTTCTTTGTCTTCTTCATAAGCATCTGCGAAAGTATGTTTATAAATTGTTAAATAACTGGTTGTAATTTGTATTTGTTTACCTGACTCGATTATATGTCGTTGAGTTTTAGTTAAGGTGCTTGGTTTTGTATATTTGGTTTGAAGTCTATTTACCTGACTCGATTATATGATTCGTCTTTTTTTGGATTTTAGTTTTTGGATTCTAGTTTTTGGTGTTTTGATTATTTGGGTTGTTGTGGTTTCTGTTAAACTGTAAAATAAAGGTTTGTGTGAAATCAGTTTGATAAGTAAGGGAGATAAATAGACGACCACAGATCTTTGGTAGGAAATATTTTCGATCATTGACGTTAGTACAATATAGACGGTAATTGTGTGTTGATTTTTTCTGACTGGTCACAGAGGATACGGATAATGACTCGAATTGTTTCTTTTGTGAGTTCCGAGCCCTGGATAGAACAGATTTTCCCAACCACATTTGAGTTTAATATCATTTATAATATCGAAACCTAATATAAACCCATATGTAATATGATAATATATATGGAAGTTTGAGGTTTGTGTTTGCAATCATTTGGAGATTGTCGAACAGCCTAATCATGACTGAAGATTGATCTCAGGAGCACTCGTGATGACTTCATCAATAATGGTTGATGGAATGAGGAATTGATGATCAGTTATCTTGTACATGTTTTAGCACCTAGCAATCTCAAAACGATCGATTTTCACGAACCGGCTTTCAAAGATGGCATGTAATGATTAGCACATCCGACGGGAATAAATCCACGAATCATAAAATCTGCAAATAATATTATTCAACAAAGAATCAGGAAATCAATTAAAAACAATTATGTTAAATAAATGTGATAGATCAAATATTAACTTACCATAAACTCACTGTCTTTCTTGAATTTCAAGGAATCCCAAAATCGGAGGAGGCCAGCGACAATGCTCTGACCAATAAGGAGAAACTCGAAGGTTGAGTGACAGACGCCGGTGACGCTGGTTTGAGAAACTGGAGAGGCGGAGAGAGACATTTTCTAGAAAATGGTTAAAGCTAAGAGGAATCAATGATTTATGTGGAGATGCAGATTGGATTCATTAAAGATGAGAATCACATATATATATATATATGGTTTGCAGAGGGGCTACAAATCAGAAATATTTATGATCAAGCGATTTAAGATTGGGAGATGAATAGTTTACCGGTAAAAAAAAATTACGAATAGACAAACGGTGCAACTCTATAACTCAGTCCGATACAATGATGAAAAGAATTTTAACTAATGTTAAACAACGAAGATTTACAATATGAAAAAACTATAATTGTTGCAAACTTAAGCTATTTCTTAATATAACGTGATGAAACTCATTTAAAAATGAATCTCATAATACATTTACAGACTCGCCCTCAGAGAAAGCCCAAGAAGTAATGGCTTCCAACCTTCATAAATATATATGAGTTGCGGTCATCAATGTACAAATTATCCATTAGTTCAGTGGTATAAATGGTAGATGTTGTATCTTTGTAACCTGGGTTCAAACCATGAATTTGACACTTTTTAACACTTTTTTAAAGTGGGCCCCACAAAAACGCTGACGTGTCGTCTCAGTAGTGACTCAACTGCCCCATTATATAATAGATTTTTCTATTTAGATAAAAGAAAGTGAATCCATAACTTGGAACTTCATGCACGTCCCAACTCTCAAACAAACGAATAATCTTTCGATTTTTTTTTTTTTGCACACACACATTAAAAATTTACAATAAAAGTATTTTCAAATCTGAAAAAATAATAATTTAATTTCGTGATAAAATTGAGAATCACATACAAACCGCCAGGGCATAAATAACTTTTCTAATAGTCAAATACTTTGATTTATCTTTTTAACACTAACAAGAGAATTGCAACCTCGTTAACAAAAACAAGAGATCATCAATTAAGTTAATTAATAAAATGAAACGGCAAGTAAATATTGTTTCAATATGCAATTTTATGATATTAAAAAGCTAATGATATTACAAATGTCATCTGCTCTTTCGTTTGAGTCAAATCAAATAGGTTGTAATAACCAAAAACCTATCTTTTTGATTGGCCTAAACAACATCCGCAATTTGACACATTTATATAAACATTAATTATATATCTTTAATATATTTTGTAAGATATAACAATCTGACAATACCAAGTATGGTTTATTGAGAATATCCAGCACAATATCTTAATACATAGAAATATTTTATATGTATTATTTGTTGGATTGAAATTTTTAATAATTCCCACATAATCGTTAATTTTATTCTTTAGTATATTTGGTAAAATATAACAATCTTACAATACCAAATATGGTTTATTGAGAATATCTAGCACAATATCTTAATACATAGAAATATTTTATATGAGTTGAGAATATCTAACACAATATCTTAATACATAGAAATATTTTATATGTATTATTTGTTGGATTGAAATTTTTAACAATTCCAACATAATCGTTAATTTTCTTCTTTTATATGAGTTGAGAAGACAATGATGATTGTTCCATGAGTTGCTTCCAATGCAACGTCAATGTTCCTTCTCAACTATTCCTGGTTCAGGGCTGAAAGCTAGAGCTTCACATTATATTAACTCCTTAATCCCTCCTCTGTGAATGGCTGTTCCTCAGATGAAGTTGTTCTAGTTGTTGATCGATGTTATGATTTACGAAGGTCAGCGTTCATAAACTCATATGCAATGTATACATCTTGCATATGAGTTGATGGACACTGACCTTCAAAAATCATAACATCCGTCAAGAACTAGAACCACTTTATTACGAGGTTTGAGATCATGCTCATCAGCTTCGTCTGATCTTGGAGGTAACAAGAAAATTTACATTAAAACCTTTTTAGTGATCTCTTAACTTTATTAGAAATAATTATACTTTGATCTGCAGCTCCTAGGCTCTCCATCAGAGGAAGAACTTGGATTATTGAGTGAAAAAGCTAAGTTATACTAAAGGCAGCCTCCTTATCATGGTCCTCAATCTTTCTTTGTGGTATTCCCAAACGTGCCTTACTTTGCTATTGAATTGATCAAGAAGATGCTAATGTTTGACCCTAGACAGAGAATCTCAGGTCTTGTCTCTTCATTAGCTTCATTCCAGTTTGAATTTAGACTTTAATCACCATTTTGTTTGGCTTCTTTGCAGTTGAAGACGTGTTTGGTCATCAATATCTCAGAGAGATGCACGACACCACTGATGAACCAGTGTGTTTGAGCCTCTTCAACTTTGATTTAGAGTAACAGCCATTCACAGAGGAGGAGATTAAGGAGTTAATCTACTGTGAAGCTCTAGCTTTCAGCCCTGAACCAGGAATAGTTGAGAAAAAACATTGACTTTGCATTGGAAGCAACTCATGGAACAATCATCATTGTCTTCTCAACTCATATAAGATATTCCTATGTATTAAGATATTGTGCTAGATATCCTCAATAAATCATTTTTTGTATTGTCAGATTGTTATATTTTACCAAATATACCAAAGAAAGAAAATTAATGATTATGTGGGAATTATTAAAACTTTCTATCCAACAAATAATAATAATACAAGGAAGAAAACAATCATATTCTAATTTGAGTATTTTGATCGGGGAAGATCTAATCTAACCCATGTTTGTTCAGGTAAATGTCTAACTCTTTAGATTGCCAAAGAATCTAGAGAGAGGTACAATGCCATCTATTTCCTCTTTACTTTTGGTAGAGTGTTTGTCTCTGCTGGACTTGTGCTTCTTATACTTCTTTAATCTTCTAGAACTTGATCTTGATCTTCTAGATTTGTCTTCATCACTACTAGATGACGACTCTGAGGAAGAATAATGCTGCAAACTCAACATGGTTAATGTTAATAGAAGCTATAAAAGACATGGCACCATCTGTTTTTAAGGACAGTAAACACCTTTTTCTTTTTGCCTCTTTTCTTCTTAGAATCTCTGTCTTTGTTATCTGTGACATCATTGGAGAACAACAGCTAATAATAAGATCTTCACAGAGAAGATTTAGATATTGTGTCAGAGTTAAGTTGACGATACTACCTTTCTGGGACTTATCACTAGAAAAGTTCCTTCTCTTGGATAGTTTCAAGGTTCTTTCTGCATCTAGCTGT